>VXBS01008846.1:0-136956 GCA_013400255.1 Sitta europaea | reverse complement strand
CTGTCAACCTGTAAAAGTATGAAATGTGAAGTCAGGACAAAATATTACTTACTCTTCCTCTGTGTGGGATACATGTTTCCACTTATCACCTCTTCAGTGCATGTTCAAAAATTTTACATCAAGGAAATCCTTTGAATTGACAGTCCATGTGCAAAATTTCCTGTACAGAATGTGATGGATTATTAACAGCTACTAAAGTTATGCTAATTACATGATACTTGAACAGGTGCCAAAGTCTTCTTAGCAGCTATCTTCTAGGGGAAGAACTGTCTATGGCCAAAGGTGCTGCTTCAGGAAGGTTACCTGTTACCTTGGCCTCTGGATACCCATCAGTGGAGGGCTATCCAAACTGATAAATTATGGCACGTTGTCCATAAAAATTGCCACCAATTCACAAAATTGGACTAGTTAGAGTGTTTTTCTCTGCTGGATATTTTGGGCTTGCCTAGTTTGGAGAAAAGGAGACTGGAAGCTGACATCGATGCTCTCTACATTTTCCTGAGGAGGGGAACTAAGAGGAAGGAAGGTACTGATCTCTTCTCCTTGATCCAGTGATAAGGTATGCAGGAAAAAACAGATGCACCAGGGGATATTTAGATATTCTAATATCTATGGATATTAGAAAGCATCTCTTTATCATGAGGGTGGTCAAACACTTAAACACTTTCTAGAGATGTGGCTGATGCACCAAGCCTGTCAATGTTTAAGAGGTATATGGTTACTCAGTAACATGCTTTAGCTTATGGTGAGCCCTGAAGTGGTCAGGCAGTTTGACTAGATGATAGTTGTAGGTTCCTTCCAATTGAAATAATCTACTCTATTCCAGTATTCCAGTTTACGCATTCCATATTTCATTTCATGTTTCTTTTTATTGCTAGAATCTAGAAAGATTGTAAAAGTAGTTCTTTATGCTAATTAAAGGCAGGATATTACCAGTTCCTTCATGTCTGTGAAATATTTTTGGGCACAGTTATGGGAATCACCTTCCTCAAAGGGTAGAGGGACATGTTGCTAGTGAGGGCTCTCGGCCTACTGCTATGAGTAATGCTGTGACCTAATTACTATTATTGAAACTTGATGATGTGAATACAAAGATGAGAGTCTGGTTATCAGTGGCTACAGGCTGTTCAGAAGGGACAAGAGAAGAAGGAAAGGTGGAGGGGTTGTCCTCTACATGAAGAAATGAACAGAAATATGAAAAGCTGTCTCTGAAGAACAGCCGTGAGCAGGTTGGAAACTTATGAGGAAGAACTAGAGACTACGGCAATAAAGGGAATATTGTTGTTGTGTCTACTAAAGACTACCTGGTCAGGAAAAGCTGATTAAAAGGCCTTCTTCTTCCAGTTGTAGAAGGCTTCGCATCCACAGTCCTGGTAAGGGACTTCAACCATCCTGACATCTGCCAGGAAAATAGCACAATAAGTTGTAGGCGATCCAAGGGATTCCTGAAGTGAATTGATTACTTCTTCTGCCAGGTAGTGGACAACCCTACAAGAGTGGACACAATACTGGGCCTGATGGCCACCAATAACATCAATATTTGAGGTAGCTTGAGCTGCAGTGATCATGCACTGGTGGAGTTCACAGACCTGTGAGTTATAGGGTGGGCAAAGGGTAAAGTCAGGACCCTGATTTTTAGGAGAGCTGTTCAAAGAGTTAGTCAATAGGACTCCCAGGAAAACTACCCTGAGAGACTAGGGAGAAGAACAGGAGATGGCAGATATTTAAGGATCTTTTCCATAGTGAGCAAGAGCTCTTTTTGCCCAGGTGCAGGAAATCGGAAAAGGAAGGCAATGCAGTGACAAGGTTGAGTAAGGCCAGGAAGTCCAAGGCACAGCTAGAGCTCAGGAAAAGACATTAATACTAATACTAATATTAATACTAATAATGGATTCTACAGGTATGTCAGCCAGAAAATGAAGGTCAAAGACAATGGACAAAGTGAAGGTTGAGGTACTCAACAACATTTTTGCCTTAGTCTTCATTGGCAAGCTCTCCTCCCATATCTATTGAGCGAATGGACCTCAGGGCAGGGACCGGAAACACAAAGGCATTTAAAAGATATATAGATGTGACACTCTGGGACATGATTTATTGGTGGACATATCAATGCTGGCTTAACTGTTGAATGTGATGATCTTAAAGATCTTTTCCAACCTAAACAAGTCTATTAATCTAGGAAATTTTCTCACTGATGAAGAAATCTAGATGTGAAGTATATGTATCCACATATGGCATAGAACAGTTTGAAAGAATTCCTACTATCCAAGAAAATTTAAAAGCTCCATGGCATGTATACATGGAGCTTTTAAATTTTCTTGGATAGTAGGAATTCTTTCAAACTGTTCTTCACTTTACATAAAAATATGTCTTCTGCATTTTTGGAACAAAATTTTATTTTTACATTGAGTAATTATGCTATTTGTATAAAATATGTATACATATTATATGTATGTAAGGACTAGGTGCTAGGACTGTACATTACAAAGGCATCTTTGTGCACTTTTCTTAATAATAAAATATTTTAATTATTATGGACACATTAATTATATATCTATAATAGAAATAATCTTTCTAATGATTATCACTATTAATAACATATGTACAACATTTCTATAATGGTTAACACATTTAAATAAGATACATAGAAGATGTTTAAATGATGGAAAGGCAGTATGAACTTTTGTGACTACATCATAGGCTGTTACAATTAATTTTGTATAGCGCAGCATAGAGATGTTAGTGAGTATGTGTAATAATGGAGAGCCATAGAGCATCCTCATAGTTGTTGAATGTTTGTACTACAAGATAGTTTATGATGTTAATTTTTAAATCATTTCCTTCGTGCATGTTTCATTCATAATAATAAGAAAATAACTTAACATTTTCTTCAGTCTCAAATACAGTTCTAACTTCTTTTCTAAGAAAAAATTATAGAAAATGCCTTTAATAAAAAAAAAAGAAAAAAAGCAGGCTTTTAAGAATAATAAAAAAAAAAAACAAGAAAAAAGCAGGCTTTTAAAAACAAGACTCATGGAGAACAATAAATTAGAAGAAAATAAGAGCAACAAAAATTGCAGTTTACAAAATCTTGTTATAAAGTGTGAGCAATCCAAAAATAAAATGTTGAAAAAAATTTCAGTTATTTAAAGCTTATTAGTTTATTACAGATTAGTAATATTTGGATTCCTAGTTTCTAAGAATCAAGCCAATCTTTTGCAATATTTCTTTAAAGAGAATGGTCATGCAGAGTTAGTGCAAAAGTCTTCCTGATGACCTTATCCTTCCTGAATGGATGTGTAGGAACCTGTTTCCTGTGCCTCTAGAGGCAAAATGGGTGATTGAATAATGCCCACACAATTACAAGGCTTGTTGTTAAACAGATTTCCACATCACACATCCTACACTTGTTTCTTTCTAAGGTTCCTTTTATGAAGGTGGGAACAGAGAGATTCCCCTAATAGCACACATCCTTAACTTAGTTTGGCCAAAAGTAAGTATTTGATCTGTTTTCAGGGCATAAACTTCCATTAAAAGCTATCCTCCAAAATAACCCGTTTCTCCAGTAATTATTTCCAAAACCAGGTTGTTGATGGAAATACATTTATTTCCATTGCACACATTCAACAAATATACAACGACATACTGAAATGAAATTATTTGAAAATTAAAGTAGAATCACTAGACTAAGAATAAAATAGAGATATTCATAAAATCCTGAAGTATCTTATGCATATATCCTCTTCAATAACATATATGGAACAGTTTGGCTTCACCATAATTATGATCAAAGTCTATATAACAAATACACGCACAATCAGTCTAAGCATCTTAAATATACCTATTTATACAGTATTTTGCTTCTTTCTGTTTTAATCTGTAAGTATGCAGAAATAAAATATACATATATAATACATGAAATATTATACAAAATAATACATAAAACTCAGACTACAGAAATAAAGAAGTTCTATGAGAATATTTTCTGACACTCAAAGAAGACAAGCGGGTGAGACTAGACAGCAGTAGCACATTTAGCAACCCACCTCATTATTTGTTGCTACAGACACAAAAGCATGGCACTAGAAAACAGCAGGCATGAACTTTAGACTTCCAGTACTTGTAAGATGACACTTCCAGTGTTTGTACTTGCCATGGTTCAGGAATGGCACTTTGCATCTTAAGGCCCCTGGCAACTGAGGCCCTCCGAAACCAGATGCTGCTTGCACGTTCTTCGCCCATTCTCCTCTGCCTTCCCCCTCCAGGAAGGAAGTTGAGAACTGGAGGCTCTAAAATGTGAAAATTAGGGGTTGGGATAGGAACAATTTACTGGAATCAGCAATGTGATAAGAAAAAAACAATAACAGCAACAGGAGTGATAACAAAAGCTATAAGAGTAAGAAACTACACAGAAAAACCATGACAAAATACTGACAGCCTCCTCCCCACCACACCCTCCTTTCTCCCACCTGTATTGAGTCCCCTACTCCTGCCCCTCACATCTCATCCCATGAGATGGCATTAAATAATGTCTGGGTCTGACCACATCTCCTTCCTGGCTACCGAAAAAATTGACCCTGTTCTGGCTGAAACTAGGACAGTACTGCACTTCATTTAATAATGTATTACTTTGGATATGACCTTTTTTTTTTGTTTTTTTCTTCATGAGATTTATGAAAGTTATGATGCAGTTTTATAGACTGATAGATAATTAAGTGACTAGATAGGATGACACTAGTAATGTCTTCAGTCTTTGTTAATTTTTTACTTATTTAAATCTCAGGTAATTCGTTTTCTCTTCCCATTTATATTACAAACAGCATTTCAAGTTTATGTCATCTAGCTTACACTACTAAGTCCTCACCCTGGCAAACCGAGCACTACTTAATTATTTATTATAGAAATTAAAAATAAATAATCAGGAAGAAACATAGGGAAGATAACTGTTAAGTATAGCTGTAGGTAGTATAATGTACAACCATGTCTCCTGGGAATATTTCACCAGTTAAAGAATTGTAATTACTAAACAAGACAGTTGTAGAATGAACATAAAAGCACAACACGGTTCATCTGACATCAACCAGTCTTTTAATTTTTTCATGACAATGGCTGAAAGGAAGAAGCATTTTACCTATAATCTCTCAGTTAAAAAAAAGAATAAAATCTACATTTCAAAGGCTGTGTTTAGTAATTACTGACCATAGATGCTTTGCATCTTGTATCGGCTATTAGAAGAAAAAAAAAATTGTAACGTAAGTAATCATTGCTGAAAATCATGGTTGGACGCCCAGGGTCATAAAATGATTCTCATGAAATGGAAGGTACCTGTCTCATTAAATCTCTCTTGTAACTGATTTCATTTTTCAGAGCAGCTCCAATACAGTTTTTTCCTAACAATAAAGAACCTGTTGCAAGGGCATATGAAATAATTAAATTTCATTCCCTGGAGATGAAAAAATTGCTCATAGTTCTCTTCATTTTTGCAGGGACTTTGTCCCTCCTACTAATATTTCCTGTATTTCTTCCAATACGTCTTCCACTCATTTCTATCAAAGTATCCACATTTTCTTTCCTGACCAACAGACACGAAGTAACAGGGCAGGCATTGTTCTGTAGGTCACAGAAGCCTCTCCTTCTTTATTTGTCTTCCAATTGTCTAACTTATATGAAGTCAATTCTATGACTTTTACATCTTTGAGAAATTTAGTTGTAAGTGTTCATGGGTTCAAAAGCTATAATGGGAACTGAAAGGTAGAATGCTTAGAACAAATACTATAAGATTAATTATCCCTTAGTTTTAAATATCCATTTTCTGGATTCAAGTTGTTCTGCTTTTCTTTCAGCTAATATTCTGAATTCAGAATATTCTGGAGAATATTGCACAAAGACTATGCTTCTACCTTATTGTATTTTAAAATAATAATTGTACTTTCCTAAATAAAATATGAAAAACCCAAAAAAGTTATCTTTATTAAGAGAGCGGTTGACCTTGTGGCTTGTTTGGTGGGAGGGTTCACTCAGCTTGAATTACATGTGAAGATAGGAATTTCCTTCCCCATCAAGAGGGCAACAAGAAATATCAGAAGTTTCTAGAGAACTTTGGTAATGTTAATCATACATCAGTTTACCAAGGAGTAAGGCTCACAGAACTAAATCAGTCCATGGATTCACATCCATTTTGACATTTCCATGTTTCTCATTTTCAGAGTTATTCCTGAAAAAAAAGTTTAATTGAAACGTGATCTGCATGAAATTGTTTCCACTGTTACATTTCCCAATAGGAACACTTGTGACAATCTGACAGTAACTCATTTGGAGCATCCTTTTTACCAAACTTTACAGAGGAAAATGTATAAAAACCCCATCACAAATAGGAAGTATTCATGTTCCAGTAGCTACTAAATGTGGAAAAACACTCATGCCTCTAAAAATAGTACTTTTCCCCCCATTTGTATATCCAAACCAGGAAAATAAGTAACTTTTGTGAATCTTATTACTGTCATCAGTACTGATCTATAACCTCAATTCTGTGTTTCCTAACTAGCCATATATAATTTATGCCCCATATTGGGCTAAAAATTACCATCCCCCCAAAACTCTTCTAAATATTTTAGAAAGAGAACAAGTGATGGAAACCTTAGTGTTGTTCACACTGTTACAACAAATGTCTGGCTACTTGTAATGATTTCCCAAATGCTTCCATTTCCTTCACAGGGACAATAAAACAAACTGAAATAAAGACTTTGACATTCATCTCTAGGAAAAAGTACATTACTGAAATTAAAAACAGTGTTACTGAAAGGATACTTACATAAATTGTTTCAAGTAATGAGCCCCATTACAGCAAAGAATTTAATGTCATAGCAGAAATATGAAGTAATCTGAATGTAATGGACCTGGTCTAAACTAGAAAACAAATTCAAACCTATCATAGTCAAACCCAGACATAAATGATTTGCAGAGTAAGAAGCACTCTGGGTTCAAATTTAGCTGCAAGACCAATTCCCTAAATACTAGATGGTATTACAGTAAGAATATTTTAAAAGGTAGAGGACTGTGGAGAAAAAAAGTAAGCAAAATTAATTACATACCAAAATCAAGTTGGAATATACTCTAAAGCTTTAGTGTAGATCAGCTGTGAAATAGAAGTTTAAAAAATAAAAGTAATCTTATTTCATCCATTTTCCATAGATAAAGATTGTTTTCTTTGTTTTTTTCCTTTGCAGTGTAGTTTTATTTTTACTGTGACATGCACAGAATTGAATTATTAAAGACATTAACAGATTATAGCAAGAACTAGAAAAAGATGAGGGAAAAGAAAAAAGATTTTCAAAAAAGCAAGCAATGCTTCGCACTCTACAAAGATCTTTGACAGTGGCTATATAGAAGAAATGAACCATGAACTAACATTAGTATCCTAAAAGAACATGAAATTAACACTTGAAATTACAGAATTGCCCTGACTTCTATATGAATGCCATTTTACATAATTTTTAAAGAAGATGTTAGGAATTTAGCAAAAAGCCATCAGCCAAAAAATTGAATATTAAATAATTATTTGGAACTATTTAATGCCAGTCATTATCTTTATAAACTTGCTGACATTGCAGCTTATATCAACATTAGTATGTCTTTTCAGACATTAGCATGTCTGATAAGTTTTCTTGATTCAACAGCCCTACATTTTGGGGTGAAGAAAATGGAAATTGTCATTGCTTGGCAAAAGTATTAAAAAATATATTAACATTTTTAAGTTTCTTCTTTTAATTTCTAAAACAAAATTACTTTAAACATCGCAGAAAGGATGCAGGTTAATTCATTTTAAGATACACGTGCTTATTTTGGAAATAATATGAGGACTGACCTGCTCCACAAGTGCATCTCAAGCTGGGTATTTATAGGACCCTTTCAGTTTTTCTGAGGAAGCAGCATAGATATTGCCATAGGGTCTCGGGTTTTGTGTTGTTGCTGTGACCCGAGAATTGCCCAAAGTCTCTGTTTTCCCCAGCCAGACACAGAACAGCTCAAGATCTCTCCGTTCTCATGTTCAAGGACTTGTTTATTGTTTGTTATCTAGTACATTGTGGTCTTGGCCTGCAAAGGTCCAACTTGCAGGTCGAAACAAAGCAGACTGACACTCCCTAGGTGGTGTTATCTTTTATACTAAAATCTACATATTCTTTATTTACAATAATTTTCCAATACCTATCAAATTTATTAGACAGTGTACCTTTACTCTAAACCAATCAAAATGTGCTACTACCACAGCAGAAGATGGAGACTAAAAGACAAAGAAGGCCAGGGACACACCCAGAATCCTCCATATTTTCCCCCTAAACCCCCATTACAAAACCCCTAAAATTCTACATTTTCACCCTGTGACAAGTTAACTATCACTCTACTCACACTTTAGTGTCTTGTAATTCTTCATACAAAGTTGGTAATTTTTTCCATGGGCTCAAATCAAATGCAAAGGTATTTTTGACTCTGTGCCAGGGTCTCTGAGACCCCTGCCAGGGTCTCTGATCACCCAGGTCAGTCAGAGGAACATTCTGGGTTCCATCAATAGGGTTGGGCAACATTTAGATACCATCATTGAAATACACCATTTGAAGCCTCCAAACAAAATTTAGTTGATTTTTGTCCTTTAAGCAGTGACTTCAAAGAAATACAAAGAAATAACGATAATAATATTATTTCCTGTTATAAAGAAATAGCAATAATATATCTTAGAACTACAGCAAGTCATCAACACTGAGTGAATTTTCTCAGAATACATAAAATCTTCAAAATGCAAAAGTAGAAAACAATACAATCATTGCACTGCTTGTCTAGGAAATAAGATCACACTTGATTTGATTTTAAACCAGTCCGAGATGAAGTCCTTTCATCTCCTTGCCTATAGAAACATGATCATGGTACAGAGAGAAATGCAAGTTTTATGGGATTTAAAATAAAGGATTTTAGTTTGTAACTATCTGATCTCCTTGAGGGAAGACCTAGATTTTAGACTCTGATCCCAGTGGGTTTTTTCAGTTTTTAAATAAAAATTGCATGCATTTACTAACTTCTGTGCAGATACCAAGGAACTGAATTTATGATTCTAAGTTTTCTGCAGTAGGAGTCTTCCTCCTAGTATGGGCAAGTGACCAGCTTCCAGTCTTCATGTTCAAACAGACCCTTGACTAACTCCTTGACAGGGTTCTAAGTCCACCTGTGTCTCCACTTCTGTGGATGTTTGAGACTCCTGAGACTGTGCCATTTCCCAGGATAGCCTACCTCTCTCTCACTCAATCTCATGAATGCTTCACAGCCTGCTCTCCTTTCTATAGCTCCTTCACCTGACAATGCAGCTCAGCAATAACAGCACACCTTCCGCAAAAGGCATGACTGTCAGCCCAGAGACATCAGGCATGCTGGGCAACCTGAGATCTAGAGCTACATCTACCATCAGAATATCTGGCTGGAGGCCTCTGACATGGCTGGTGCAGTGGACAGGAGAATGAACTCTGCAGCCTGCCAAAACTATAGCTGAGAAAGCATACTGTAATGAGACTGGTGATGAAAGGACCTCTTTGTCCTCTTTGTCACATAATTCTGGGTCTGATCACTGCCTCTGTTAGATACTCCCAGATGGTGAGAGAGGAGCCCTCCCTGTTGTAGAAACCTGAGAGCTGCTGCACCATGCCCTGTTTGCCTGCTCTGTTCCCCACATTCCTGGTCGCTTTCACTCCCTGTGGGCCCATATGAGAGACTGGGAGCAGCCGCTGCCAGCATTGGCTCAGATCACACTAAGACAGGAACAGCTAGGGCAAGCTGCTGTCTTCCATGGGGCTCTCAGTGCTCTCCTTTCCCTGGCTCTAGAAGTTTACTGCGCTTGCTGTGAAATTCACCTCTGCTCTGCTGGAGGATGTGCCTACACTCCAGCTCTTCAGCTCAGCAAGTGACAGTTCATGGCAATGTTTAAATGTTAAAGAAGTTTGAAGGTAAATAAAATCACAATGTTTTACTTAGCCCACATTTACAACAGAGTCTATAGCTGCTGTGTTTGCAGTTGATGATTTTGGTTGAACACCCTTTTACCAGAATACAGAAGTGACAGAACCACCTTTGAAATAGCTCTTTGTTTCATGCCTTACTCTTTTAACATATTGGTGTCTGCAGTTGTTTCTCTCACATATTCTCATTCCCCTCCTCTGGCTCCAGTTGTTCTCATGCAATACCTTTTTCCTTCTCAAAGGGGTTATCACAGAGGTCTGCCTTGGCCAGTGGCAGGTCTGCCTTGAGGCCATCTGGCTTTGCCTCTACTGGACACAGGGGAAGTTTCTGGCAGCTTCTCAGAGCAGCCACCCCTGTAGTCCCTCCACTACCAAAATCCAGCCACATAAACCCAATATACACACATAAGGTACTTGCAGGTTTCTTAAAAAGACTGTAGAAATACTTTAGCCCTGTCATTTGAAGAGGACAGATTAGTGACAGTAGAGAAATAAAGTGTGCCCACTACAGTTTTTGGAACAGAAAAGAGAAAAAAAATTGAAAGGAGTAAACTGAAATCTTTCAGAGTGACTTTTTATTAATTAGAAGCACACACAAATAAACTGTGGGTTTGTTTTTTGGGGGGTTATTTTTTCTGGCTTATTTTTATTTGTTTGTGGCTTTTTGTTACTNCCCAATCCCTCAACTCCACCCCAAGTGTCCCTCATTGGCTCGTGTTCTGTATCCACCCCCTGATTTGCAACTGTATAAAATCTTGTACACAGTGCTGCTCAGGGCTCTTTGCCTCTCTCCCTTCGACCAGAGTAAACCTGCTGGTTGGAATTCAGACCCGGAGATTCTCTCTCCTTTACCCTACCCCTCACCTGGCTGGCAGACCCTGCACCTAGGAGCATTGGCTCTTAAGGTTCAGCTGAGGGCACAAACCCCACACCACAGCTGTTCCCCACGCCTGGCATGGCGCCGGTGGACCAGGTCAATTAAGTACACTATATGATACTCATAAATCCAAT
This sequence comes from Sitta europaea, assembly GCA_013400255.1. Lineage (NCBI taxonomy): Eukaryota > Metazoa > Chordata > Aves > Passeriformes > Sittidae > Sitta > Sitta europaea. The sequence goes on along the minus strand of VXBS01008846.1, from coordinate 125,947 downwards.
AAACCAGGGCTTCACTGCTCCATGCAGTTTATTTTCAATTCCATTTGAAATGTTATTATTATCATTGTTATTATTGTTATTGTCGCAATTTAAATATTATATCTGGTTGGAGCATAGGAAGCATAGGAAGTCATGGTTTCTTAATTTCAGAAAAGTTTGCAGAATGCAGACCTCTTACTGTTTATTGAGACTTAGAAGCAAGATGTAGAACCATAATGCCGCAAAATTAATCTTCCATCTCGAGCTATTCATGTTGTGTATCTTGTTCCACATATATATTATTATTCAGTGTGATGAAATACTATAGTAGAAGGATAAATTTATGAAAAATATCTGTCACAAAGTATAAAGTGTCTGATTTTTTACCTCTAATTTTCTTGTAAGCTGGACTCCAAATCATTATTGATTTTTGATTTGCAAAATGAATAATTCTAGTGACATTTTAAATCCATTAGAATCATGGTTATACATAATTATGCAGTGGCACTCCAGAATAAGTACCATTATTTTCTACCTTTCTTATTAGAATTCTTTTAGAGCAGATTAATATTTATTTAAAAACAGTACATCTGATGTTGTTGATAAAAATATTTTTAGCAACAAAAATAAATATGGGGAAATAAAACTAGAGAAATTCGGACTAAAACAATTTTTTACTTTTTAAAAGAGTTTAACAAATTGAAATAAACTTTGTAAGTACAGGGCATTTTCTAAAAATATGTTAGTCCCATATATGTGCATTCTTTAAGGATGTTGGTGTAAAGTTTTAGGGACTATGTTACCATTAAGATTATTTTTTCTGGCCTTCTGAATATCTTTCTGAATGGAGGAAGTTTGTTTTTTATATATCATGAAATGAGAAGCATTACAAATTTACATTAATCAAAGTACAGTCTAATTGACATAAATTTAAATTTTTATGAAGACTAGATTTCATACACTATAGAGACGCTGCTGCAGTTACACGATATTTTCTGTCCTTCTTATTCTACTACATGTTCCTGCAAGTTTATTGGAATATTTATGCATTAAGGGTTACATAAACTTAGCAGTATGTTCAGTACTTTTCAGGGAGCACTCAGAGATCATTATTTAACCTTTTTTCTGTGATTCTTCTGGCCATCCCATGAAACTTACATTCATTCACGTTTGACCATGGGAGTACTACCACCAATCCATTAATGCCAATATACTAAATCAAAGCATAACTAACCTGCAAGGCTTTCTTATTTGTCACACAAGAACTACATATTACCCATCTCATAAGAAATCCATAAATATATTCCTGTGTCTTTAAGTAGGATAACATTCCTCACATTTTTTTTCACTCACAATACAGGGGATTTTAAACAGTCTATAGAAGTTCTATAATGACCTTTTAAAATCCAGTGGTCTAGTGTATTATTTGGAGAACCCATAATTTAAAAAAAGAATACTTAACATTCTTTCCTCCCCTGTCCCTAGCATATATCAAAATCTTTTTGATTCACTCAAGGTAAAAAATTAGGAAGATGTAAATTTAAGCCTGATAAGGGGTATAAATCACCTTCCTATCAATGTAAAGATTTTATAGCAGCCTTTCCAAACTAAAAAGCCTGACATTTATACAGTAATGTATGCATTATTTCACACTTGTGTGTCCCATGCTTGAGATTAAAATAATTTTAAAACACAAGGGTAGAGAAATATTTGCCAATGTCACTAAAAAAGTAGAGGAAAAAGGCATAGAGAGTAATTTAGAATTTTCTAGTGTGCATAACATTCAATAACTGTTTATTTTCACACAGAATAAGGGAAAGAGGTAACAATTCCTTCTGAAAGATAGAGACATATTCTAGGTAGGAAAACTTTTTCCCTGATTTAATGACTACCATTGCTCATTGACCAACAAAACAGTTGGAGCCATTCTTGCAGGACCACAGTCTGATAGATGGTATGACCAGAACAACCTCAGTCACAGCAGGAAAGACATTGAACAAATTGTCAGCATGATTTACATACAACTTGTCAACAGCATCTGGGCTGCTGAGCAGAAGAATGATGGACAACAGATGTTTCTAGAAATGTTCCCATCTGCCCTATCTGAGTTGACATCCCCTGTGGAACAGTGGGTTGCTATGCCTTACAAGAACTCATCCTGTTTCAATTTTTGAACTTTGAACCTTCCTCTGAAATAAAATCTCTCCCAAAGTATAACTTAACCAACATACAATTAATTATTGAATTATTACTGAGTAATGTTCAGTCTTACTACTACTCCTACTACAGAAAACTAGTATGAATATCCAGAGATGGTTGAATCAAAATGGTGAGTAGTGAATATGGTACTTTCATACATCTAAACCATATTTCAGGGATAAATGTGTTTTTGACCTTTTAAACAAATCCTGCCTAAACTAATAAATGCACTGCAAATAGATAGTGTCCCTAAAAACTCTCTAGNATATATATATGTATATGTATACATCTATTTATATAGACATAAATATATGTATTTAGTTATAAATAGATTTTTTTGTATCTATACACATATAAACACATATGCATAGATAGGTATATGTATGAACCTGTAAACAAAAAGAAAAAGAATCAAGCTTAAAAAACCTGTGTTGTTATCATAGCTCATACTTGGAGTCATAGAGAGAATGGTGAAAAATACACGATAGTGAAAAAAGAAACAGTCATCAACATATTTTTGAACACTGTCTGCTATGGCCTTATCACAGTCCTCATAATTGCCTGAAGTTTCTCTAAGATGATTAATATTGCTTTCTGTCATATAACAGATATATAGCACTCAGATATATATTTTTATGTATATAAAAACATTAAAATGTCATAATAAAAATACTAAGCTCATGAAAGAAAGAACTGAAATGAAATATTTTGAAAATATTTTCTGGCAATAATAATTCTATGGAGTTAATTAATGTTTCTAATTACACGCTTTCATTAGTAACAGAGTTGATATTGAAAATTCCCTTCACCTGTTATCTGTTCCTGTTCAATCAGGTCCAGTTATAGACAGTTTATGAAGCCCAGTCCATAAAGTGCTGGCAACTTAAACATGAAGGGGAAGGAGGAAGAATGGTATGGTACTGAAAGCTATTGAGTGTAAAAACTGAATATTTTCAGTGGGAGTATCTTTAATAGCAGTCAAATTTAAAAAAGTAAATAAGCATCATAAGAACTAGTTATGGCTAATTATCACTGACTTAAAAAATATACAGTAATTTTTAGGTAAAATGATTCCAATATCCCATACAATGCATTAAAATTGGGCTGTGTCTCTGTAATACATCATCCTGCTCCACTTAAGGATTTTTTCTCTTAATATGACTATTTTTACTTGCAATAGAAGTAAAAATTTAAGAAATCCTCCTCCTACAGGATATGAGAACAATATTCAATACGTGAATTTTCTTACAGAAAAAATTTGCACTCAGAAGTTTACAAAAACAACAGAGAAGTAAAGGAAACATTTCTGTAAAATAATACTGACATCTACTAGACTGCTTTTAGAAGATGATTGTAAAATAGGTAGTTTCAAATGAAGGAACGTTAATGTAAAATAAAACTGTTAATTTATTAAGGGGGTTACTCTCACAGTAACAGTAGAGTATTAGCTAAGTAGTCGTGTCCTTTAAGAAAAGAAGTGAAAACATGGCTTCTCATATATTTGAAATAGAGAACAGTGATAAATACTAATTGGAAATCAAGAAAACAAGACAAATGTTTTAATCTCAGAATGGAAATAAATTCCTGAGCAATTCGTATCTTAACTGGTAGGCAAATAATAACATACCTAGGAAGGTCAAATGAACATAACATGCATTAGAAAATGCATTATAAAGCTATGTAGTAAATGACACTGTTATTTACAAAATCTAAACCAGCATTGCAAAACATATAACAAGAGTGTGATTAATACATTCAAAACAAATTTACATAAAATTACTGAATACTTTACTTGGAAGAAGTAAACAATTTGCACTTGTCCCCACTGCCTTTAAACACCATCCTCTTGTTTTTGTTTTCATAGACACAGACTACAGAGTAAGTATATAGCTACAGAATTTCAGCAGAAAAATATGCTCTGTGGTGGGTCTGGCTGCAATGGAGTGAAGTTTCTTCATAGCAGCCCATATGGTGCTGGGCTNAAAAAAAAAAATAGAAAAAATAATTTTAATTTTGTTGTCTTTGGAAGAACAATTTACACTTTTCCCAAAATTTATAATATAATAATTACATAATTATATAATGNTTAATTAATGTTTCTAATTACACGCTTTCATTAGTAACAGAGTTGATATTGAAAATTCCCTTCACCTGTTATCTGTTCCTGTTCAATCAGGTCCAGTTATAGACAGTTTATGAAGCCCAGTCCATAAAGTGCTGGCAACTTAAACATGAAGGGGAAGGAGGAAGAATGGTATGGTACTGAAAGCTATTGAGTGTAAAAACTGAATATTTTCAGTGGGAGTATCTTTAATAGCAGTCAAATTTAAAAAAGTAAATAAGCATCATAAGAACTAGTTATGGCTAATTATCACTGACTTAAAAAATATACAGTATTTTTTAGGTAAAATGATTCCAATATCCCATACAATGCATTAAAATTGGGCTGTGTCTCTGTAATACATCATCCTGCTCCACTTAAGGATTTTTTCTCTTAATATGACTATTTTTACTTGCAATAGAAGTAAAAATTTAAGAAATCCTCCTCCTACAGGATATGAGAACAATATTCAATACGTGAATTTTCTTACAGAAAAAATTTGCACTCAGAAGTTTACAAAAACAACAGAGAAGTAAAGGAAACATTTCTGTAAAATAATACTGACATCTACTAGACTGCTTTTAGAAGATGATTGTAAAATAGGTAGTTTCAAATGAAGGAACGTTAATGTAAAATAAAACTGTTAATTTATTAAGGGGGTTACTCTCACAGTAACAGTAGAGTATTAGCTAAGTAGTCGTGTCCCTTAAGAAAAGAAGTGAAAACATGGCTTCTCATATATTTGAAATAGAGAACAGTGATAAATACTAATTGGAAATCAAGAAAACAAGACAAATGTTTTAATCTCAGAATGGAAATAAATTCCTGAGCAATTCGTATCTTAACTGGTAGGCAAATAATAACATACCTAGGAAGGTCAAATGAACATAACATGCATTAGAAAATGCATTATAAAGCTATGTAGTAAATGACACTGTTATTTACAAAATCTAAACCAGCATTGCAAAACATATAACAAGAGTGTGATTAATACATTCAAAACAAATTTACATAAAATTACTGAATACTTTACTTGGAAGAAGTAAACAATTTGCACTTGTCCCCACTGCCTTTAAACACCATCCTCTTGTTTTTGTTTTCATAGACACAGACTACAGAGTAAGTATATAGCTACAGAATTTCAGCAGAAAAATATGCTCTGTGGTGGGTCTGGCTGCAATGGAGTGAAGTTTCTTCATAGCAGCCCATATGGTGCTGGGCTTTGTGGCTAAAACTGTTGATAACACACCAGTATTTTGCCTCAGCAGTCTACATTGCATCAAGGCTTTCTGCCTTCCCACTTTTTGACCCAAAGCAAGCAGACTCAGGCGCAAGATGTCAGGAAGGGACACAGCCAGGACAGCTGATCCAAACTGTCTTAAGGGATATTCCAAACCATAAAATGTTGTGCTCGGCAGCAAAAGCTCAGAGAAAGGGGCAGAAAGGCAGGACTTTCAAAGCTCTTTTCCCAAGAAACATTTATAGGTGCAGAGTCCCTGCTTCCCAGGACTGGCTGGACATCTGGCTGGTGATGGGAAATAGTGAATAAATTCCTTATTTGTTTTGGCTTGCAAACACAGCTTTTCCATTCTTTGTTAAACTGTCATTTTTTCAATCCTTGATCTATTACTTTCCTTTTATTTTCATCCCATCCCAATGGAGAGGAGAGTGATCAGGAGGTGGAAAGGTTGTTTGGCCAGGTTCAACTCACTACTCAGATAAGAATCAGGAAAAATTAAAACTTGTGCTTTTATCACTCTATGTTTTTTTAATATATATTTACTGTATCTTCAACTGAAAATTTTGTAGGGTTTAAATTTACAATCATAAATGGCAAATGTCGCCCTTTACTATAACTAAAAATTTCTCCCTGGGATTAAACTAAATTAAAAACCTCACATACATATAAGTCATATGCTACATCTATGCATTAAAATTTAAATAATAAAGGGCTTGGGGACAATTGTAGAAAAAGTTGTGGCTGTTTCATATTTCTGTGGGTCTACAAAACGTTTGCATTCAATGTTGATCTACCATAGCAGATAAGAAAAAAAAAGGAAATTGCTTATTTTTATAGTAAAATTTGGATGACAAGCAGTAATGTCAGCTTAAAATTGGATCCTAGAGTTGCAGATGATGGAAAAATGGAGATAAGTGTGTAAAAAATTAGCATTTCCTTCCGAAAATTATTTCACCTCCTCCTGTCAGCTGCATTTCCTGAGAAAACATCTCTTGCTCACTTATTATAAACTCAATTTAACTACTCACTATACGACAAATCAATGCAAATTGCACTTTTTCTGGCAATACCACTATTTATGATCCATGATAATATTATTCCAGGATTAACATGACCATTGCACTCATTCAGTTGATGGCATGTTTGGTCCATACTAGTCTACAGATCCTAGACTTACAGGAAGTTTATCGATGAGATGGAGAGGGAGAACTGACAACAAAAGGAATCACATTATAGGATAGGAAATGTGTGTGGGAAAACATAAGTTTTGTGTAAGAATTAGAACAAAGAAGGCAGCAGCTTAGGACAGCTGGAAATGGACATAATCATAAAATGTTTTCAACAGCATCTAGCACCACTATCTCTGATCCAAACCAAACTACCTAGTATAACCTGGAAACCTAATGAATAAGAATACAAGACTAGCAGGGTAAATATGGTGGGGTATCTTGCAGTACCTATTTGAAGGCTTGCTAGTGAGGATCATGTCTATTCTGGTTTTAACCTGATGGCAAAAATGCAAGACCCTTCTAGGACATAGGCCTTCATTTCCCAACAGTGTGCACTGGTGTTATGACTGTTCTAGGGATCCTTCCCTGGCTCTCTTCTGGATGCAGATGGTGTTCCTCAGCCTTAACTGCTGAACATGACTGACAATCAAACAGATTAATTTCCAGTTCTTTTTGTCATTCCTCTTCCTCTGCTTGATTGTCAACCTGATGTGAATCATTTCAAGATTTAATCAATTTGTTGACAGTCTCCCCTTGACAAAACAGTTTTCCCTTAAATGGAGACAGCTTGTTGGTTAGAATGGAGGCCAGCAATGGAGCCTTTACAGCATAACCCTCCTCAGCTCTCTGAACTATACAGTTCCCAAACTGCTTCTAAAGACTCGGCTGAAGAAAAAAAAAAGAAAGGCAGCAAAGAAGCAAAAGGCTCCATCTATGAACTGCAAATACTAACTTGGTGCACATTTGTACAAAATATTGATGACAATGGCTCAGAGCTCAGATGGACATCAGTGATGACAGGTGTCCCTCAGGAATGTGTGTTGGGACCAGTGTTACTTAATATCTGCATCAATGACAGACACAAAGGGACAATGTGCACCCTCAGCAAATTTGCAGATGACCCCAAGCAGACGGGTGTAGTTGACACACCTCAAGCATGGGATGCCATCCAGAGGGCTCTGGCCAATCTTGAGAATTGTGCCCATGGCAATCTCATGAGGTTCAACAAAGCCAAGTGCACCCTGCTGGACATGGGTCAGGGCAACCTGAATGGTTAGCACAGGCTGGGGGATGAACAAATCCAGAGCAGCTCTGCNTGCAAATACTAACTTGGTGCACATTTGTACAAAATATTGATGACAATGGCTCAGAGCTCAGATGGACATCAGTGATGACAGGTGTCCCTCAGGAATGTGTGTTGGGACCAGTGTTACTTAATATCTGCATCAATGACAGACACAAAGGGACAATGTGCACCCTCAGCAAATTTGCAGATGACCCCAAGCAGAGGGGTGTAGTTGACACACCTCAAGCATGGGATGCCATCCAGAGGGCTCTGGCCAGTCTTGAGAATTGTGCCCATGGCAATCTCATGAGGTTCAACAAAGCCAAGTGCACCCTGCTGGACATGGGTCAGGGCAACCTGAGTGGTTAGCACAGGCTGGGGGATGAACAAATCCAGAGCAGCTCTGCAAGGACTTGGTGGTGCTGGTGGATGAGGGGTTGGGCAGGAACTGGCACTCACCCCAGAAAACAAACTCTATCAGGGGCTGCATCAGAACTCCAACTGGAGTGCTGTGCCCAGTCTGGGGTCCACAGCCTAAATGAAATCTGAAGAGGAACTGTTTATAAGGGCATGTAGTGATGGAAAAAGAGGCAGTGGCTTCAAAGTGAGAGTAGGTTTAGATTAGATATTTGAAATAAACTCTACGTTGTGAAGGTGGTGAGACACTGGCACAGGCTGCCCAGAGAAGTTGTCAGCCAACTGGAGTGCTGTGCCCAGTCTGAGGTCCACAGCCTAAATGAAATCTGAAGAGGAACTGTTTATAAGGGCATGTAGTGATGGAAAAAGAGGCAGTGGCTTCAAAGTGAGAGTAGGTTTAGATTAGATATTTGAAATAAACTCTACGTTGTGAAGGTGGTGAGACACTGGCACAGGCTGCCCAGAGAAGTTGTCAGTGTCCCATTCCTGGAAGCATTCAAGGCCAGGCTAGAAGGGGCGTTGAGATGTGGTCGCTGCCCACAGCAGGGGAATTTAAACTAGATGATCTTGAAGGTTCCTTCAAACCCAACCCATTCTATGATTAATAATCTTAATCAGAATTCATAAACAGAATTCGGTACTTTTTCCCAATATAATCCACTGATATCAATAAAGATACAAAATAAAGCAGGAAAGACACAGAAGGCTGCAAAGATCTGACAAATTCATGAAACTGCTGATATAGCTTAAACAGGCATTTTGCTGCATCCTCATATCTCTCAAAAATATATTGTTGATTTTTAGCTTTTTAAATAAGAGCTAAAATAAATCACTTGTGACTTTTGAAAATGTGGAGTAGAAACAAGTCTGACGTCAATTTACAGATGAAGTAAACCATCATGCACAAAATATTTCAATGTATTGTTAAATTGCTCATTTATGTCCATTTGCTAGACAATAAAAACATTTAAAATGTTTAAGCAGCATGTAACATTATTAGGTCAAAAAGTGTAATTTCCTAGATTGCATTTTAAATTCAGTTTTAAAATCTGTCACGCCTTAATTATCAGTGACCTATCCAGTAGCCTGAAAAATTACATGTCTGAGGTGGGCATGGAAAGTTGCACATCTGCATATATAGATAATTATGTCTTTTGTTCACTACACTGAACAATGCAATAAAATTGCAATAAAATTTATTTTATTTACAATCAGTTTACCTCATGTTTGAGTGGTGAACTTGAAACTAAAAAGAAGTACATGATTTATTTACATTTCAATCCAAAGCAGAGGTAGGATCGCAGAAGTAAATAATCTTTCAGGAAAGATAATATTGAGTGACAGCATACAGAAATTAGATAAATAAGGCAGAGACTAAAAAAAAAAAAAAAAACAAAACCCAAAAAATATTATGGCCTAATTCTGCAAAAATTTTGATCTTTTACTGAATCCAACTGTCAAATGTCAGCCTTTCAGCACAACTAAAACTTTATGTTTATGTATCACTATCTTAAAGTAAATAACAAATTTATAATTTTAAATATTTTTCTGCAAACTCCAGCTACATCCTACCTCAAGGTGTTATAGGATTCCTCCATTTGCTTTTTTTGATTTTATTTTCAATACAGTCTTGGCTTTTTAAATAAGTTTGCATTAAGCACTTAGATTGAGATAGGTGATCTTAGTATTCAGACTACCTGCTGAAATGTACTTAAACTTACTATTAAAGGGTAAGAGCATTAAATAGTAATGTTTCTCAACACTAGAAACTTTCACATTTTTCAGATCATTATGAAACCATTCTCTAAAATCTTTGTATACACTGCCCCTAGGAAAAAGCTTCTGCAGCAAGTCCATGTCTCTACAGTTCTTATTCCTAGGGCACTTATCATATTTAAAGTTCAAACACTGAAGCATTCACTTTTTTATCCCTAACATTATTTTGAACTGATATGAGCAGGATGCAATCCTGCTGTGTGAATTTCAGTGTCAGCTGAATTTCAGCTTTTGGGGGTTTGCCATTCTATTATATTATCCAATAACTCTTTTAATTCTTGAAAAATATTGTAAATTATTCATACTCCTGTTGCAGAGTTCTTCAACTAATGCTCCAATTTTTTTTCCTGATGTCAGAGAATTTCCGTTTCCATACTGGATTTCAACAATTATTTTCATTAGTTTTCACAAGGATAACATTATCAAAATCCCTCTTGTACTCTTTTTGGTTTTTTTTCTCCATTGCTTATAAAAGATTGCACTAATTAATATGACAAAACCCGAACAATTCTTCCTCTGCATATCTGTGTTTAAAACTTCCTTTTAATTCTGGCAATTATTTCTATTAAGGAGCAGAAAAGAGCACCCCAACACTAGAAAACATGGAGGCATCAGTTATTCATTTACATTTATACCAAACAGTATTTTAACTTTTTCTTATTTGCTTCCATAGATTGCCATACCATTGTGCAGGCTGTTTTTTGGTTTGCTTTCAATAACATATTACTGAAATAAAATAGCTCTGACAAAATAAAATTGAGCTGAATACCTCTTCTTCCTACTGTACCACTGTGAAGTTAAAACCTTGATTCCCTGAAAGACCTTAACATGTTGCTGCTCTCATTTCAGTCAGTTAGTTTCATTTCAACAATATTTGTTATGCATAAAATTTAGCTTGTGTAAAATTTTGCTAATGCACATCAGCTAATGCACAGTATTTTGTCGTGTGCAAGTTCAGTTTTAATAGCAGAATCATTCAGGCTTTAGTCAGAAGTGTTCTGCGATTTATTGTATGAAAAAAATGGCTGATTATATGCTCTCTTTTTCTCTTAATGTTCTCTGGTATATTTTAACACCTTCAATGAAGGATAAAGCACTTTAACACTTTATCCACTAATGTTACTCAGAAGCCTCTTTTCTTGTACTGCATTCAGGGTTAAAGGAAAGAAATTCTTGTCTTTGGTAGTTAATATCTTGGAAATAACAAAGATGACAGGATTGGCCATAAGAGTCATCACCTATATCCTGGCAGAAACACCAATTTTAAACAATTTTTTGTGAAATTACTGCATTCCATTAAATGCACATCTATTTTTAATAATTACTGTTTGTGTTAAGTAGTTTCCACAAGAAATGAGCTTCAAAGATCAATGATATGCAGATCACGCCTATTTTTTCCATTCTTTATGTGATCTTTAAGTAGTTTTTACTAGGTTTTAAAGGAAGTGTGTCCAGTAGTAAATCATGGAATTTTCCTAGGTCCAAAATGAAAATCTTAAATGCAAGACACAGTAAACTATGGTCTATTTTTCATTTATCTCTGAAATTAATTTCATGAACATACTACTTGATACACGAACAGAAACTGAAAAAGTAACCTTTCCACTAGACAATTTTATGTATTTAAAATTTTGTTATTCTCTTCCTGGTCAAGACTTCTAACCATTAGGCTAAAGAACTTAAATTAGTGCATGCCTACATCAGTTTCCAGAGTTTCTAACTTCCTCCTTTTTTCCAAATTTCCCAATGAATCTGTATCCTTTGTTGAAAATGCGATGTTATAAATGTATATCATATTCTAACAGAACAAGATGAAGTTATTGACTCTGGAATAAGATTGAATTCTAACAAGATATACTAATATAATTTCTGTTTAATAAAATTACCTCATGCATCAGCATTCTTTTAATCCAGCAAGAGGTAACTTCATTATTAATTTAATAATTAATTACATAAGGATGTATTTAATTCTGATTTATTAAAAAGAACCCCCACCTTATTTTTTGTCTTCAAATTTGTCTGATAGAATTATTTAATATTTTTTCCATCAACATTCTAGTCTTGGCACATTTAATGAATGCATTTTTATCAGGTAGGCATATTAGTTGCATTATATATTAATTACAAGAAATTATCTCTGATTATAGATGCCAAGACAAAACTGTTGCATGTTACATGGTGGAGAATTCTTATAACCACCATATTAAAAAGTATTTATTTAATGGACCTGGAAATTCATGAGTTAATTATCGGGATAATGTTATTCAGAACATAAAATGTAAATGGTACCTTTTGTACTGCTATAAGCCTTATTATGAGCCTAATTGCATCCCAAAGACTTATAAAGTCATTCATGTTTCAGTTTTATATGCACAAATAACTCATGGTGCTCCTGAGTAAAAAGTTGCAGATATTTGGAGATATTTTCAAATATCTATTATGAAGCATATTCTACATATGTACTTCTGCAAGCATGAATACCAGCAGGATTTTGTGGTGCTCACATCCTTTGTATTAAAAACGTGATGGTTGTTTTTAACTAATAATTTTCATAATTTCAGGGCATGTAGTTTGTTTCTATTAGAAGTTTTATCTTGTTTAATATTGACAATTTTTGGGTTATTATTTAATCTAGAAATAAAATCTTCTCTCTCACACATCACATCTCAGTTTGTACCAAACCATGTAGGATGGTAAATAGTAATAGAAGTACTATAGTCATTTCAATTTTGCTTAGCTATGTAGTATTCATTTCCCCAGTCAACCACTTTCCATCTTAATTTTAAGTGTTCCTTTTACTGAAAATGTCATTGGAGAAATGGTAAGAATATGTTTGCAGGTAATTTTCCAGAGCACCATACATTTTTTCATTAAAGAAAAAGAATTTCCTACTTTTCTTACACAAGGTCGCCAAGCCTTTAGTTACTGTCTGTAAAAACTAATTCTTCAATGGTGACCCTACTATCATTACATGCTTTGTTTAGCAACCTTATGACAGATCATAGAACAAGATCAAAAGAAAAAAAGGGTTTTCAACAAGGAGAACATGAAAACAAAAGCTTTAAACCTACACAGAACAGAGGTCTTGCTTTTTAAGTGCCAACACTATTAGAAGAAAAGAAAACTTGTTGTGATAAATAATTGTATTTCTCTCCTTCTCACTCAAAAGCACTTGTCTTTGTCAAAACAAGAGTTAATAATAAAGTATATATTTGTGATTCTTGAAAATTTTTTCTTCTGCAGCTAATCTGGTTGCCTTCTGTGATATATTTGTTTTGTAAAAATACATTTCACATGAAAGCTAGAGCGAATGAAGGATATCAGCATTGCATCAACTTGGCTTGACATAAGAAATGCAGAATTCATGCCATTTCATTAGCAATCATGAGACTGAAGCAGGTATCATTAAATTCCGCTGAGAACTAAAAACCTGCCAGCTAAGAGGGAACACAGGTGTATGAGTGATGCATTTTGCTCATGTTTCAACTGAAGGAGTGCAAATAGTCTGGTATATTATCAGTGTGCAGTAAACATTGTAATGACCATGTTACTGAGAATATTCAGAGAAAAATGAGTCATCACAGTTCAAGTAAATGGATTAACTCTAATAATGGATACCAAAAGCATTATTTTCTCTCAAATACACCAGAGGTAAAGCTTTTGAGTATCAAGAGTAATTAAATAAAGTTACAATTTCTTATATCATATGAAATGACCTCTAAATCATTACACTAGTTAAAAAAAAATTTAAAAAGGGTTAAAATCGTAATGTTAGTTTAGCCCTTTGGCTAAGTAGCAATTCAACAAGCCTCAAAGGGCTGTCTTCAGCATCTTTATCATGTAATTGGAAGATAAGGACAGCATCTTTACTTTTCCTTTTCCTTCTGCCAGTATCAAGGGAAGCTTGAATGTTGTATCAAGGAAACATTTGTTCTTGCTTCAGATTTCCAACTGCAAAGATATTTGCAAGTTCTTCATTGCAGTCTTGAGCTTGTTTATTTTCACCTTATAGCACAGTAGGATATATCACATTTATCCTTAACTGCTCTTTTTTTTTTTTTTTTCTCAAGATGACAATGAAGATAAAAAAATATTAAGGAAAATGTCTATGTTCTATTCACAGCTGGAGATGGAACATTTAAGCTCTGAGGTCTTTTTTAAACTGCACCAGAAGTGGCATTTTAGAAGACCCCCTTCAAGAGTAATTGTGTGATGTATAAGCTTTGAGATTAAAACTGCCATGGCAAAAATCGCTGAAAATCTTTAAAGTTGCATGTTTTTTTAACATCTCCAAATTTCAAGGTGAAATAAACACCACATAAAACCAGTAAACTTGGGAATTGGAAATATGACTGAATGGTGGGAGATCGGATGCATCTAATTACTACTAAGAAAACACCTTTGCCATCTGAGATGGAAAACCCCACAGTTTAAAACTTTATATTCATTGAAAATTGTCCCATACCTTAATTTTACTTTAATTTCAGTAATGTAATACTGAAGTAGTTGTTTTAAGGTCTAGACTTAAACACATTTTTCAACCAAAATTAGTTTATTTAACTTTCATATAACGTTTTTATTCTCACTTGGCCCAGAAGAGTTAAAAAGTCGACTAGTTTGCTGCTTAAGAGATTACTAGCTGAAATGTATGCTAAAAAAGTTTTTAATCTTTGGACAGAATAAGGAATCATATTGTACACGGTGTATTATTGTATGCAAAATTGACATGGGATTTTTTTTTTTTTTTTTTTAATCCGTGAATTAAAGCTGTAGTAGCAATGGAACAGCCACTTACCAGTACATGCCATGCAGTCTGAATACAGAATCTGCATGAACTTGTTAGATTGTGTAATTTCCATCAGTATACTCCTCAATCATCAAAATATATTTGAATACTTTAGTCTATTAGAATGAAATTTTATTTCCATTTAATCATTCAAGAGCAATTCCGATGTAATTGACATTTTATTAACCAAGAGTTGAAAAGTGTATCCTATTATGAGTAATGCTACTAAGAAGATAAAAATGAACATCGCTGACAATTCTCAGATATTTTGTCACTTTGGCAATATTTTTGAATTTTAAGTAAAGCAATCAAATACAATGGCAACAAAGCATTACCAGCAAAGAATATAAAACATTCTAAATTTTAACAAATGCAGATTCTTTTCAGTTAGTTAAACTACTACCTGGAATATCCATCATGAAAAGCATGAGGACTGGATTACTAGATTCAAATAGGCAGTTATTATGCCTGTATAACTTCTTTGCATATTTGATTGAAAACATTCTTTTTCCTGTTGTATTCTGGCATCATTAATATCTAACAGCAAAAGAAATAAATGCTACCTTAACTTTTAATTTTTTAACTGCTGAATGAACAGGTGATTCAATGAACTGTAACAGCCTAGACTATAATTCAGAATTATTTTTAAAATCACAGAAGAAATTTGGGGTTTTTTAATTGTTTGTCTTGAACTTCTCTACAACCCTATAGCATGTTGTTTGTACTAGGAAGGATGGTATCCCTTTGCTTTGTTAGCAAGTCTGGGAGGATCACAATACTGATGAAAGTGCTCACTAGAGCATATATATATGATCCTTAATAAAATACAGCAGGATGGAACAATTTTGCAATAAAATACAGCAGGATAGAAAAATTTTGCTTATTACATTGTATAAGAGATTTCTTTATAACTCCAGAAGCTCACATATTTCATTTTCCAGCTCCTCAAGTACAAATACACTTTCCTTCATTTCTCTCCTACTGTGACATCTGACAGACTCATGCTGTGACCCAACATCACTAATAACTTCTTCCCTCCAGACAGTTCTCCTAGGCTACTTCACTTCCATGCATATGTTTCCAATGCTCCTTTCTGCTCTAACAAACTTCAGATTATCTGCTTGTATTAAATTTAAGTTTCTGATATCCAAATTATTTTTAACTTTTTGTTTCTCTCTATAAAACCTAGCTTATTTTTTCCTCTTTTTTTTCCACTTAAAAAGTCTCTTTTTTTTTTTTCTCATATGTCTCAATTTCGTCTCCTCCCTGTGGTTTTCCCCAAAGATTCAGACTCTACCTCTTTACATGTGCACTGTTTGTTTAGTTTGTTGGGGTTTTTTTAATTAAAGAATGGAGGCATCTTTTTCTCTTACACCACATAGTGCTAGTAATTTTAAGGAAAGACCTAAGCTAGAAAGTCAGTGAACTGGTTGGTCCTGTCAAAAGAGAGAAGAAAATGAAACTCTTTTGAAAGAAAAAGTTAAAAATGAAACTCTTTTGAAAGAATGAAAAAGAGTGTCAAAAATAAACCTAAAACAAAGTAAAGGAAAATCCCCAAATATTTTTTCGGTACTGAAGACTACTTTAGCATAGTTAAGCACCACACAGCCACTCACTCACTCCCCATTTGGTAGGATGAGGGATAGAATTAGAAGGAAAAAAGTGAGAAAACTCATGGGTTAAGATTAAGACAGTTTAATAGTCTTAATGCTTAGAAAGCAAAAGTTGTGCATACAAGCAAAGCGAAGCAAGGAATTAATTCAATACCTCCTACAGGCAGGCAGGTGTTCAACCATCCCCAGGAAAACAGGGTTCCACCATGCATAACAGTTATTTGGGAAAAAAAAAGACCATTGCTTTGAATAACACCCCTTTCCTTTTTCTTCCTCCAGCTTATATGCTGAAATTGATGTCATATGGTCTGGAGTACCTCTTGGGTAAATTGGGGCCAGCTGTCCCAGCTGTGACGATTCTCAAAGCCTTATGTACTCACAGCCTGCTCACTGGTGGGTGGGATAAGAGGCAGGAAAGGCCTTAACTCATATACACAGTTTAGTTATTGCACAGCAGTAACTAAGCATCCCTGTGTTATCAACAGTTTTCAGAATAAATAAAAAATATAGCCCCATGCTATAAATTAGCCAGCACAAGAACTTAGAATCTTTCTGTTCCTTGCTCCAGTTCTCTTCATGGCCATAAACATTTACCAACTTAGAAGAGGAAAAATATCCAAATTTTTTCCCCACAATTGGATCCATAGTCTAATGTAGGGTAATTCTCACAAATTCAATAGTTTCCCTTATTTAGTTTTTACAAGAAAAAGAAACATTTAAAATTACACTAAGAAAATACATACTGACAAATTCTAAGTAGCAAATATTTTTTCAATAATTTCATTATTAAAAATTCAACAGACAAATACAACCCCAGAAGTGCTTTGTCTCATGCTGTAAAGTAGACAAAACCAAGAAATTATAATTTTATCTCTCAGATGGCCTGAAAAGGAGTCAGCTGTTATAAGAAAGTTTTTCAGGATCTGCAGATGCTCATCAGAGATTTAGGCATTGTCTTGGGTAACGTGAAAAAATGGGGTGGAGTTTCTGGCACTGTTTAATTCCACAGCAGGCACTGCTGAGGGTGTGGTTCTGGCAGGAAGGTGCTGGTGTCAGGAAAAGGGAGGTGCCAGAGCTGAAAGGAGGACAAGAAGGGTTTTTGCCTGGCTCATGGGGCAAGGATCTGGGACTGTGTGGCTGCTGGCACACCAGAGAACAGCAGTGGGGCCTGAGCCCTGCCAGACTGCACTTAACCAGAACGACACATTATTCACACAAACTGCCTTCCAGGTTTCGGGTTGTTCCTGCTTCCTGTTGTATTTGGACAGATGGGGGGGAGGTGAAGTTGCTGAAGCTTCTCTTTTGCCATATTGGCTTTGTTGGAGAGCATGCTGAGTGCTGCCTGGGGGAACATTCAGAGATGAATACCCTCTTGTGGGTAAAAAGCCCTTTCTCTCTTCTCTACAAAAACGTGTAACTCCAATTTATAATCTCTCCTAGTGTCCCTCCATTACTGGAAGGGGTGGGGGAAAGGGAACATATTGAGTGGGCTTAATTTCCAAGCAGGTTTTAAGCCACCACAGGCATCTACTATTTCCTATTTTCCATCATTGGACTTGCATCACCTTTCTCTTTTCATGAGATCAATGGATTTATGAAAACAACTAACTTTTATTACAAACCCTAGGTCACAGGTGAGACAACAGTTCACCTAACAGCTACAGTGAGGCCAATTGAACCAAGATATTAATACAGTATTTTTGTTTGTTTTTCATATGCAAGCCTTTGAAAAGATGAGCAACAAAAGAAACTACAGGATGATTATGTTCATTGGGAATTTTGTGTATGCCCACATTGTGTATTCTGCATCCAAAAATTAAACACCTCAACCAAAAAAAAAACCAAAAAACCAGGCACCTGAATAGGAACAAGTATGCTGCCTTATCAAGCATCCTCATTGAAAATTTGTTTAATTGCATCTTATATTTACTGCCAATGCATTACTGTTTATCTGTATTCAGGACCACTTTTCACAGTGTGTTGAATAGAAAAATCTAACCAAAGATGGAACAGTAAGCAGGTGAAAAATTCTTTTCAGTCTATCCTAGATACAACTCTTTCCCTCCTCCCCTTCATAATTATCATATTTCAACAATATTTTAACAACAGTTGAAAATGAATTCCTGAAGAATAAATATTACTACTTTATAGCACCATGCATATGCATAGTACTTACACAGCATTAAAATGTGTAGGTACTCCAAAACAGCTAATCAAATGTTATGATGTCATTCACATGTACAGGTCTGCTGACATTCAGCAGGGTAGTCATGGGAAGACTTTTAAGTGGGATTTGGTGCCACATTAAGACAAAATTTCTGAAGTTCAATGTTCAAGGACGTCAGCTGAGGTAGAGAAAGTACTAAACCTTACACGCTTTAATTTAGACTTCCAGGTCCATACATGTTTTATTTTAATTTCATGAAATTTGATGTAATTCTGAAAAACCCTAAATTTGGCAAAAACATATGTGTCACCTTATGTATCTTCGTCTAGCAAAGCTATATCTTGTTCCACTGCACTTCTTGCCTCTAGACTTGGCACATTAAAAAAGATCTGCACTCTCCTCACCTGAGACAAATAGGAAATGCTTGAAAACAAGAAAGACCTAAAATCATTGATTTCTGAGGAAGGTTTTTTTTGTTTTGGTTTGTTTTTGGTTTTTTTTTTAAGAAAAAAGAGATTTTCTATTCATAGTGGTTGTAAAGAAACCCTATAAAAGCATGAAATGAGCTGTTATTGTTGCAGTTGCTGTCAAAACTTGAAAGCCCTGGAATCACTACATAATTTTACTGTTTATAGGAATTGTGATCTGGCTTACATCTAAGAAATGAAGATATGCAATGAACTTCACAGAACCTAAGGACTTCTTGGTTACTCTGGACTCAACCCCTCTCGGAGTTCATAGTGGGGCATGCTTCTTCCCCATGATGAGACTAAGGGAGCCAGGCACAAGAAGTTTTCCCACCTGGGGGTACCACTTCTGTCCCCATAGAAGAGAGAGCTAAAATATCAAGCTGAATTGCATCTGAACAGGTTTCTATGGGAACTGAAGAACCACGGTAGACAAAAACCAAAGAAAACAGCATCTGTCAGAGTGAGATGAGTTAATGAGGCAACTGCTGTGACCATGCAGAGATTTAGCCCAGGGACAGAGAGTCCAAGAAGGATCAGGGAGGGGAGAAATTCTTAGGGGACATCCATGTTCAAATAATCATTTGCCAAGAAGTCATAAAATATGCTAGGGCATGAAAAGAAATTACTGCAATTACTGAAATTGTGGAAAGCAGAGGCTGAACAGAAAAGCTATTTACTTAAGGAAGAGATTAATTACAAGTTAGGATGCACAGTCTGTGTACAATTCAGGTTGGGGGAGATGATAATGGTGAGGATAGGAGGGGAAGCAGAATTAAAATAGAGTAAATATAACCAATTCAGAAGGATTGTGTAGTGAACTAATGGGAAGATGTACAATATGAAGAATTAATTACTCAAAAGACATGAATTTCAAAGAAGAATGAGAGTATTTAATTAGCTATTCTATATTTTATTTTTATTAAGACTGTCTTGTTTGCAGTTGTAGACTGGATCCCTGAAGAAAAAATATCTAAGGACTAAAATATATATATATATACCAATATCTCAAAAAAAAAAAAAAAAGGAAAAAAATCAACAAAATCTTTATTTTTAAATTTCATATATCTGGAAAAATTCTTAATTCCTTCTAAATATCAGCATTTTAAAATATGATCTTGATCTTGCATTTGTCTAGCTAAAAATTTGTCTCCTAGAGTAATTCCCTTTGCTATTCTCAGCCTTAGTGTTTGTTAACAGACAGAATAAATTCTCTACAATGAAAGGCATCAGCCCAATGAAATTGGGCTTTATACCAAATCAAGAAAGTGAATTTTTCTCAGCAGTGACACCTCTTAACAGCAAAGGAAACAATCAACAAAAGTCACCATAAGATTTCAAAATAAAGAATTATGTCACATGACATCCTGGGAGAAGAAAAGGCTAAGAGAATTTGGTTTGTCCAGCCTGGAAAAGAGGAGTCTTCAGGGTAATCTAGTTGTGGTCTTCCAGTAACTGAAGAGAACCCACAAGGAAGATGGAGAGGGACTTTTTGCAAGGGCAAATGATCATGGTACAAAGGAAATGGTTTCAAGTAGAGAGCAGGTTTAGATAGCTATTTCTATATATTTTTTTTTAAAATCTACTGTGAAGGTGGTGAGAAACTGGAACTGGTTGTCCAGGGAAGCCGTGGGTGACCCATTCTTAACTGTAAGACCAGGCTGTCTGTAGCTCTGAGCAAACTGGACTAGTGAAAACCGCCCCATCTATGGCAGGTGGGTTGAGACTAGATGACTTTAACATCCCTACTTTAACATCCCAAAACATTCTAGGTTTATATAATTTTTTAAGGTCCCTTTCAGCCCAAACCCATCTGTGATTCTAATATTCTACAAAGATTTAGCATTCTAGACTAACCTGTGTGAAGAAATATGATTTCTGCTTGAATATGTTTACTCTTTTATTAGCCTTCCCTCATTGAAATGCATCAATGCCTTTTCCTTTTAACACCAATACATCTTTGCAGACATAATTCTTGCAGCACAGGAGAACAATTTTTAATATATAAGAATGATACACTACATCACCAGATATTTAAAACAGAAAAGATTTTTCAGTTTCTTCTCTTATCTCAAGATTTTAAGCAAATTAGTAAAACAAAAACTTGCCCATATTCCTTTACTACGTAAAGCTCACAGATATCTGATACTTGTCGTGTTTTCCCCACATGATAGATTTTTGTTATTTTCATTTTTACTATGTTACTACTTTAATGTCAATGCACCTGCCACTTTTCTTAACAAGAAGAGAGGGAAGGGGAAGATTCTTGCTGAGATGGTAGTCAAGAGTTCTGGTGGAGCTTTTAAATGAAGGAAAGTGTTATTGAAAGAGCACTACATGACCAGCACTCATTACACGACAAAGTTATTCTGTCAGTTGATGATGGTGGGCTTTATCCATTGCTCTAAGGTTAATTACACTGCCTCTGATGAAATGTAAAAAAAAATTCTAAAGGACATGTTGCTAGCAAACAACTCGAAATCTATTTCTTCTGCTGAAATGTCAATAACCTTTCAGGACTTGCATTATTTTTACAGAAACAGAGATGGCATCACTTTTGAAGAAATCACTCCTTGATATGTCAATCAAACTATTCTCTGTTATTGTGTATTAAAAAAAAAAAAAGTAAAAAAATATATGAGGTAGTTGTGTCTTTTGCATTCTAATTCAGTCAAACTTGTTATGAAATTGAAGGAAAAAACATTGAAGGTTTCCATAAGGCTTTTGCTGTATATTCCAGGATATCTCTTAAAATAACAGTTCTAAATCAGAAAAAAAAAGTGACATTTCTAGCATGAGAAAAAGAAAATGAAAAACAAACTGGCAGAGACTGACTTTTGAAAAAGGAAATAATTGCAGCTGTGGTAGTGAAATAAAAATGGGATATTAATATTAAAACTTGGGTCTAACCATTTCTTTGCAATAAAATATAGGTCATTTAACAAAAGAACTTCTACAGTGAAATAAAACCCCATACACTGGAGAAAAACACATGGATTGCAAGTTTAGTAACAGGATTTAGAGCACGTGGGTTATGAGGTCATGAGTTCAAATTGAGTTCAATTTAGAATTGGCCAAGTAGAGACCTTTTTTAACTTGTGTGCAAAGTGATATAAGATTGTCATATCACCTTCTACTGGATAATATAATTTAAGAAACTACACACATACATGCACAAAATAAACCCCAAACCAACCAAAGACACAAAGCCCAAACCTGATATACTGTAGAGGTGTCGCTCAAAGACTTATGCAATATATAAAAAAATGCAGTCTTCTTGAACATTCCATAGTCTACCTGTACTGTAATTCTCATTTTGTTTTGAAAAGATCAGCTTTTGAAAGAAAAAATTGTAGAGGTTATTGTTTTAGAGATAGTGTTGCATCAATACTTACTCTCAATTCTTCACCATCTGATCACCAGTACTCCTATGATGTTAAATTTAACTCATTAGTCACTGTTAGATATAAGATCATAGTTGTTGAAATGAGATAAGCAAGACAGGAATATACCAGATGACTGCAAGGGGGTTAAAAAATATCCCAAGCTTTGTCCAGGTATTGGACAAAATTTGATGAATACACAAATTGCAATTCCTATTTTTGAAAAGTAAGATGATTTTTAATATAGAAAGGGAAGAGTGAAATCCAAGAATTACACTGTATTAAAAATTCACTGGAATTGAGCTATGAAGCGATTAAGTTTTTGGAGATGCCTGCCATTACCCGTTGGTTATGATAGGGCCCAAACAAAACATCACTTCTCTTTTAGGCTCTTAGAAGTTTTCATGGAAAAAGTGAATAGGTCTTATGTATAATTTTAGAGTCTAGATCTCAAGTACAAGCAATCAGCAGCATTATTCTCAATAATAACTATGTTTTTATTATTCAAATTAGGTACTGAATAGATTGCCTTTTCAAAGACCTTTTAACATTTAACATTAAGTCTTCTAGGTAAACAGCAGATACTGTCACTAAAAATTAGAGAGGTTTGAATGTTTTCTGAGATTCTGGTTAACTTGAGCCTTTGTATGTGAAGCCCTTACATGCTCAGAAGGAAAATGCACCTTAAATTATCAATGCAATTTTCACTCAATCTGTCAGTTACAGATCTTTTTTTTCTTTAATAAGTTGTCTAAAGTATCTTGCAGGCTGTGTTATTCCTCTTTGATGTTACTTCAAGTGAGGAAGATTAAAGTCTAGCTTGAATTTATCACCGATGACATTTCTGTGACTTTGGTCCCTCAATCCTTTATGATGGGAAAATGTCAGAACAAAGTCATCACAAATTATGTAATGTCACTCCACCTAAGCCACAGTGCCAAATAAGCTGATGAAGCACACTATTGTGGAGTCTATATCCTTCCATACCACACATTTATAGCTACATGCCTTTGATGTATAGTTCTCCTGATGTGATGAAATTCAGAACCACAAAACCATTTTGAACTGATCATTCTATATCCTGAGTGATATCTTGATCCTTTAATATACTGGATAACCTCTGTTTCTGAAGTGTAATTCCCTTCTTTAGTCTTTCAAGATTCATTAAGTTGTAGAAACAGGGAGGAATCAAGCAGGAATTAAGGAATGTCTTCTCTGTTTGCAAATTTTATGGGAATGCAGTTAAAATTTTTGCTGTCACTTATGATAGTCAACAGAGGACAGTTTATCATCCAAATGGTGAAGAAGGCAAACAAATTTCTATTTTCAGTTTTAAAACCATCAATAGAGAGACAGCTGTAGATTGATGGCTGTTATCAGAGAGGTGAAATAATAATTTTCCACAAACAGCATTGCACATTTAATCTAATTCCATAGCCTGACTCTCTGCTCAACTTCTCATCAAAGATGCCTATGTTTTCTCTGAGTGATATAGGATGGTTTGTTGACTCTTATGCCTAAATGAGTTATAGAGAATATATACTTTTCTACTCTATTTCTAAACATTAGTGGAAGTAGTTCTCTGAGAGTAGGAGCATGGCAGTAGTTTTTTAGAGATGCGATGTGGCAGAATGCCACAATACAAACAAGGAAGACACAAATCAACTAGATCTGGTAGATCAGAAAAACAAAACCAGAAGTAAAGCTAAAGATGGTCATATGTGTGGGCATAAAAAAAGAGAGATATTATTAGAAATTATTGGAGATTTTAAAAATGGCAGCATGTAAGTTCCAATGGCATTCTGGTTGCCTTGGAATGACTTATGACAGATTTATATAAAGTGGTCATACATAGATCCTGATTCCTTAAGCTATCATAAAGGAAGAGTATTGGGTCCTTTTCCAGCAAAAATATGGAAGCAGCAACAGAAGGAGGATGGGAAAAGAGAATTTGACAGAGAAAATTTCATGAGTCATTATTCATTTCCTCTTTTTTATGAAATGAACCACCTATCAGAGCTGCGAATATAGAGAAAAACCTTCTGGGGACAGGGAGAACTTCTATTTCAAAATGAGCAATCAAATTATCCGAGTCTCTCCACTGTAAAGCTTTAGTGGATGACTAACTGCAGCCTCCTGCTCATTACTTCTCTCAAAAGATGAATTGAGGTCCTTTGTATTTTCTGGTAACTGAAGTTTCCGTTTTGCCTTTTCTATTTTTAAAAAGTAGTTACAGATGAAGAGAAAATGTGCCGTAGTAATAGAACCACATCAGGAAATATCCTCCTCAGCTGCTGTTCAGAAACATTTGAAATGCCTTCTAATAGAATGCTGCTTGTCCCATAACATTTGTAAGTGACTGTGCTTCAAATGCAAATTTCTTCATTACATTGAATTGCATTAAATTTTATAAGTGCTCTCTGCACATATCCCCTAAAAACAATTTGCTGAGAAAATAAGATGATGTGGTACGATGATATGCATCCATTAGATAATACCTGAAAATAGCTTTATAAACATATTTCATTTGAGTTGCTACTTAATGATTTAGTTTTAGTGGGTAGCTTATGGAGTCAGCCATTTCAGTGCAATGAACTAGAATCATCTTCAGAGCTAGAAACTTTATTAGTTTGATTATTATGCCAAATATGATGAGAACATGTAGATTTATAAAACCAGAAAAATGTTACAGTCCATTGACTATGCCCTTTTTCAGCCTTTAAAGGCATTAATCAGGACATCTCAGCACTGTTAACAGCAGTGCTTTTCCCACAGAGTACCTTACTAATATTTCTGGTGCAGATAATACCATGCAGATACTTTCTGACAATATTCAAGTTCTAACTTTGGGATGAGACAACAAAATTCAGACTGAAAACACTCATGCTCATTAAAGATTCCTTTACAAATTACTCAAAAAACAGGTGTTAGAATGGGTTATAAAAATTCCAATACCCCTAATTACATTGCAGTTGTCTAAATACAGTAGAAATGTAAACAGATAAAGGTGTGTTCATGGATTGCTTAGAACTACTGTGCATTTCTGCTCGTCAGCAACTAAACTGCACCTCACACACAACTTTACATAAGGCTTCTGGTGAAAAATATATTCATTAAATTTAATTATTGGCTGCATTTTTTTTCTTAGACAAGCCTCTACAACTACATTGCCTTTGAGTTCAAACCTAATTCCCAGTTCAACTAGTCAACCATCATATGGATACAAGAAAAGATGGATAGCCATTGCATACTTGGACTGCTTGAAAGAGATCATGCTAATCCAATAACAAGAAAAGTTGTGTGGGCTTAAAATCACAGCTTGACTAGAAATACTATAATAGCAGACTATTTTCCTGTGTTTGCCTGAATCTTGTCTTTAATTTATTTACAAATGCCTATACAAGAACTGAACAATAACACTCCTTTTTCTGCTGCAAAAGGATTTTAAGAGTTCTCTGTATTTGTCCTCAAAAGCATACTTTTGTTCCATTAAGCTACAAAAAGTAACCACTCAAGTCGCCAACATATTAATGTTGCTACAAAAACAATGAAAAAACCTCCAATTCATTTATCTTCTAATTGTGCAGGCTTTGGGGAACTGGAATATTTTTGCAATGACAACAGTGGTATTTCTACAAGAGTTTGAGTACCCATCTTTGTGATAATGAGAAAGCATGTCATATTTCTTTCAGAGCTGCAAGGCAACAGGCCTTTCTTAATTCCATGCTCACTATCTTACAGAATATGCTTTCCTCACCCTCCTCCTGTACCCTAGCTCCTAGTTCTCCTTATTCAGTGCCAAGTCCCTGAAAGCACTGTGAAATTGGCAATAGAACTGAAGTTGAGCCAGAAACTTCAAAGAAACAGTACTATTACACATTAGCTGCTAACATTGGTTTCCATATGGACTTTCTTACTCCTAGACACCTGACTTTTTTCCATGCAGTGCAGCAACTTCTCTGAACTTCCTAATGCAATTTTTGCTCATGCAGTCTTCTGGAACTGACTCATTTTCCTATGTGTGCACAATAAAAACCATTTTAGATCACTTTTCTTAGAAAAAACTCCCTGTGATTTTAATAAAAATAATGTTTCATATACTGACTGGCTTGAATAGATAATTTCTTTCATATGCAAATATTTTATCTAGTTACCTTGAGACATAATGCCTTAAAATAATTGAATAAAACCCAGGTTGCTGGGGAGCAATCATTCTGATTCAGAGTGAGTGGCAATTTCTCAAATATAAAGAGAAAAGCTGCAACAGATAGCATATGACAAACAGGTAGAAGTAAGAAATTGTTAAGAGGAGAGATCTCATGGATGAGGGTTTATATTTTTGTGATAGACAGATGACAGGTAATGCCTTTTTTGTGGCACTAAAATATTGTCTCCATGAATGGAGGCTAAAGTATTGCTCCTTGATGGCATAGAAGTAAAGAATTATAAAGTGGATGCTGTCAAAACCTGCAATTACTCCATATAATACTTCAAGTATTCACAAATACTGCAGTATGTACAGGACAATGGTGAATACTTAATTATTTATTTTTTAAAATAATTTTCCAATATATCTCCTTTCAAATCAGAGTTTAGTAATTCAACATATACCAAAGAAATCTTTATAGTATTTGAAAATAAAAGTAGAGTGTGTGCACAAACCCAGTATACAGGGATACCTATCTTGAACCTTTATCCTATACCAGTAGCAAGGATATCTTGTTAAACATTTGAGTGCTTTATGGCATACATCTGGGTTTTCTAAAAAACCTCTTGTTTTACCCTCAGGATCAGGAAATAATTCTAACAGAATGCAGAACTGCAAAGACATGGTTGCAGTGACAGGGAGGTTGCACATGTTTCACAACAGTAAACAGTAGACATAACTCCTCCTTTTCTATTTTTTATAGGTTAGTGCTTGTTCGTATAAGCCATTTATCTTATGCTATAGGGCAGCATGTAAAAGTGGTCTTTAAAGAGAACTCTTGCTGAACAAAATTGCAGATATTATGTCAGTTATAGTTCTGTTATTTTTTTTCCCCCATTCAGCCATCACCATCAGACATAGAGATCTTACCTGAGAAGAAAATTTTACTGGAGAAACTGAGAATCCATGAGCATCTAATTTTGTTTTTACAACTTGCTAATTTGCATGGGACCAAATAAGGTACTGTTAGCAACGAATCTATTACTTTCCACACTATTTTCAACAATGTGCTTTTTGGTAATTGTACCTGGATTTAGAAAAAAATCTGGAAAAACACAGAACACTTAACTAAAACTATCTTTGAGAAAAGGCAGTTTCACATGTGGAGGAAACACAAAAACTGAGCACTGGAGGATGTAAAGATATTATGTAAATAAATATTTTGTTCCCTGAAAACTGTGAGGTATTTTCTCTGAACACTTTGGTGTTTCTTCTTCTCTGCACTCTAAAAAGTGGTCTGTAATTCTTCTTGAATACAATAATTTTGAACAAAAGCCTGTCAATATTTCAAACACATTCTTTAGACTCCTCATAGTTATTCTTGGGGAGCCCGTAAACTACATCAATAGCTTCCTGTACTATCACAAAGATCCAGAGTTTAGCTATTACAGGAACTGTGGCTTTGGTTATTGGCAGTGAATAGAAAATTATACTTCGGACACATAAGTGCAAAGGAGTTTGCATGGGATATTACTGCAGGAAATGGTGGCAAGTGTAGCAATCAATATCCATTCCAACAACATTTCAGTCACTATGCATTTCTGCAGCTGAAGAGGTTCTAGAAAATACGTTCCCTGGCTTCCCTGTTTAAAAAGCTGATGTGAATATTATGTCTAATTCAAAGGGCATTGCAAACTATATGATTGAATTTTCATTACTATGTGTGGAATGAATATTGCCCAATACGGATTTTGAAATGCTGGCGATATATTATTTAAATTATCAGTGTCATTTTATATTCACAAATAATCTATAAAGACAATGTCACAGAAGTCTCACAAAAAAAAAAAATCTTAATTTCAAGCTTTCAGAAAAAAAAAAAAGGAAGCAGTCGTTCTATATCCCAAACTTTGCCTCACTTATTGTCTTTTCCTCACACACATATACCTTTGTTCAGGTAAACATGGTTACGCGCAAGAAAAGTGGCAAGCAAAGGAGTAAATATATAGAACATTTTCATTTTATTTAAAAGAACACTAACATTGCTTAAGAAATTAAGTACCTTTTATTCCCCATTATATGCAAATATTTGTTTAGACTAGACAAACCCCTAAAAGTTATAATTTTGTATGTCAAGGATGTGTAAATTGAGAAACAATAACTGAAGGCTCCAAAGCAGTTCCTTCACCCTGTTTCACCCTGTCATTCTCTGGGATGCAATTGCAAAAGAAGTGATTCATTTGGAGATGGCTTAACTATCTTTCAAAAGTTAATAAGCAGCTAAACAGTTTCAGAAAGTGATAGAAAATTAGGATTTCCTCTGACTTTTCCTCCAAGTTATATACATTTTTCAAAGAAAGATATTCCTGATCTGTTTCATAAAATAAAGTTTTAGCAGAGGCCTTTAAGATCTTTGTCTACAAAATATTTGATTACTACCTTACTTTCATGATTTAACATGGACATTAGTGTCTATAGACTCATGCATGCATACACAGCTGGGGTAGTGGAACAATTTAGTAGGATAAAGTTGGTGACTAAACTAGGTAATTTGTCCTGGAAGACCTTCTATTTACTTATATGACTAAAACAAAGCTTGCCAAAACCTGCCATCTAGAGGAAAAAATTTGCATTCCTGTTGCATTCAGACCAAATCTTTGAGGCAACAAAAATTTTGCATAACTACTGTAGCTTCTTTGTACTCCATGAAGTTAAATGTATTATATTTTCTCTTTGAGTTACAAGTCCCTGATTCTACTTTTTCTGTTTCAGTTCAATAAACCTTGCTGCCCTGTGCAATACCTTAGCAGTGAGTGACCAAGGAAACCACCAGTGTAATGTCTCAGGGGAATAAAGTCTTACAGTCAGATGGGCACAGTAGTTAAAGCCAGTATTGAAATAGAGAAAACAATTATAGCTCTATAGGAAGGTGGTCTTTCAAGCTGGGTGAGGTATTTCCAACTAGTAAAACATATTCAAAGTAAATAAAGAAAAAAAAGTAATATTTTAGAAGTACAAAATTAGTTACTTTTTCTATGAGTCCAAAATGAAGTTGGGAATCTGCAAGTTGCTGTTCTCGTGTGCTGTTCTCATTTGGTCCAAAGACATAACTATATATATAACCGAGATTTGAAGAGAGAGATAAAGTAATACTAGGTAAAGCAAGGTGGTTCATAAACAAATGTGCTGCTCTCTGAGTAAACTTCAGTAATTCCTTTAAAGAAAGACAGTATCTCTGGAAGAAGAACTGCAAGCTCCTAGTAGAAGGGAGAATATTTTAGGGAAGTAGCTCCACACGCAGTAACTTCTCCAGCCTGTCTCTGGCAAGAGAAGAGAGTAGCTGCCCTGGTGGAAGTAGGTCATAAGCTGTCTCTTGTCTCCATGAGAGGCAAGGCCTGAACCATTTACATACTGTTTAGCTGATGGTCTCTCAAAGCATCAATTAACTGTCAATTAGCTAAAGAGCAAGTGTTCTAAATAATTCAGAATGCAGCTGTTTGCCTAGAAAATAGCAGTTTATGCAGTGAAAAAATACTCAAAAAATTTAAATTTTGGCATTATGACACATTGTTACATAATGCCTCTCATTAACTCCCAGGAATATGATTACAGTGTGTTTGGCATATGTATCACCTTTCAGTAGCTATCAAAAATGAAAGTCTTCTGGATACAGGAATAAATCACTGCAAGATACAGAAATGGCAAGATATTTCTTATTTCAGTGCTTTCAAGCTCAGAATTCTCTCAAAGAAATTTCATATTGCTAAACCTAAAATGCATTTACTAATAATTACCCATATGATAAAATACTACACTAAAAAAAACAGAAAACTAAAGAGTCCTGGAAATAGACCCCTACTTTGTTTCAGACTCCTATTCTCAGAATACCTAAAAAGCCCTTTACATTAAAGTCTTTGCCTGAAGTAAGGACATAACTGATAGTGTTGGCTTTATTTACAGATACATAATTTACAGAAAACATAGACTGATTTTAAATAACACACCTTTATTTTCATTTATTAATGTTATTTATTATATCTGTGATGTAGCCGTGGACCAAAACTCAAACTGGATATCAGACAGCCAAAGTTTTTTGATTTCAAATATTGTGAGAATACATATCAACTGCAAATAATAAGACTAAGCTGAGATATTTAGTTTTGGTGTGTTTCAGTTCAAAATGTACTAAATTTAAGGTATTTGAACTAAAGAGTAGAGAGTGGTCAGCAGAAATGGGTGAGAGTGTAGGGGCTGTGGAAGAGACCACAGCACTCTGTAACCTCTTGTTTCCTCTCTTGCTGCTTGCAGAAAGACTCTCATTTCAACAGCTGGTGCAACAATGGGGATCAATTCCACATTTTCCTTCACTGGCTGTGGTCTTCTAGCATTCTCTGCTTGCTCCCATGATCTAACTCAATACTGTGCTCTTAATGCAAGGTGCGCCATTTATCTTGGGTTCCCACACGTTAATGAGGCAGGTACTCCACAATTACACTTCAGATGACTCCCTTCTGCATGTGGGTAATTAGCTTCTCCACTTGTCCTATAAGAAAATGTTAAGGCAAATTCAAAAACAATTAACATCTGTATTCCATTCAGTTACAAGCCACAGCAATACTGCTGTACTGCCTATCACATATTTTGCTTCTCTTTTTTTTCATAACTCCAATAATTTTCCAATAACAATGCATTTTAATTCTTTGTTCTTTACACTGCAAATCTCCTTGGGTGTTCCCTTTGTTTTCCATGAAATAATTTTTTTGTTCCTCATATTTTCTTCCTCTGTTTCAGATTTCAGCTTCCTCCTCTCTGTCCTCTCACATGTTCTCTTGCCCTGTGTTTCATGTGCCTCTAACCTGACCCTTTAACTCCTATTTGCCATCTGAATTTTCCTGTCCATATTACTTTTCTTTCATTATAGAAACACTGTTGTTTTTCTCTGTATATGATCTTCATTTACTTTTCTCAGAAAAAAATACCAGAATTTAGAATATCTCTAGATCTTATGTTAGTAAAATTGTCTTGTCATTATTTGACATATAAATTGCCTTACACGAGAAATTTACTATGGCCATTAATGATTACACAATCAATATATTTTGTCTTTTCAGCTTTTCTGTGTCCTTGTTATGCAATATTTCTTGCAAGGGCAAAGGATCTGCATTTGCCTCCTTAATCCATTTAATGCAAGGCTAACATTTTGTCAGCATTTAGATAGGCATCTCTAGTGTGGTTAGTGTTAACTCAAAACAGAAAAGTTTTCCTAAATGGTGGCTCACATGGGGGCCAGGAAAAACATCTCATACAGCCAAAACATCCCATCATTAGAGCGACAGTGAGCTCAGATCTTTGCACCACATAATAGTAGAATACTGCCTGAACATTTACAATTCCTACTACTGAACAAAGCATGAACATGAATCTTCCCCTTCCTGCAGCAGAACAAAATCCCTCATTACTCAGTTTCCAGGAGGAAGGAACATATTCAGCAGAATCTGTCTGACAAATCCTAGTTCCTTGTCCTTAATCTCTCTGTCTCTGGAGTTTTTCCATCGTTGTACTCATGTTCTCAAATCCTCCTCTTCTCCAGCTGATCAGATGGGTGTCCCCAAAACTCATTTGTTTTTTTTAACCCACCTGTCTTCTTACAAATGTCTTCTACATTTCTCAACCATACTGGTCCCCTCTTTCATCTAATTCTCTTTTCTCTATAGAGGCTTTAATGTAAAATATCTTTTAAAATTATTTAATGTTTTCTCTGAAGTTCCTGCTCAGAATGTTTCCTCCTCAATCCAAAGTCAAACAAATAAAGACCCTTTGATGCAGACTATGAAAAGAAATTCACACAGTCAGGATGACATGCCAGTGGAGTGTTGTCAACTTGCCTCACATTGGTAATTGCATTGCCATACTCCTGAGACACAGCCTTCTACATGGTAGATTTAGCTTATGGACACAAAGAAATATAATGCTCTCTTTCTCCCAGAATATATCTGAGAAAATCTGAGAAATAATAAAATCTATATTTTGAAATTAACAGCACATCCTTATCTAAATATGTTGGTTTGAAACTGCATGGTAATAGAACTTGTTTTGGTGGTGAGTCAAGTTTTCAGTACTATACATCACAAATGGCTTACTAGCAGCAAAAAAAAAAAAAAAAAAAAAAAAAAAAAAAAAAAAAAAAAAAAAATTGTGCATCATTTCTTCTTCATTTTATCAGAGAATCAGTCATGAAAGCAATCATGTCATCCATGATTTTTTTGCTCCTTCTTGATAATAAATGCACGTTTTTGCAGAGACTATATACCAGCAAAAACTCTATTCTACCAACTCTGAACATTCAAGAAGGGATGTTCTGGCAGCACCCAGTTTTTTCTGACATATCTACGCCAAGCTAGAAAAGGGCTGAGCAATTAGCTGTACACCTGCTCTGAGGTCAGGTTTCAACCTGCACACTTCTTCAGAGAGGTCCCAGCTAACAGGAAGCTGGTGAACACTGTCTCCATTTTCAAGGAGAGCAAGAAGGAGGAGCCTGGAAACTACAGGCCTGTCAGTCTCACTTCAGTGCCCAGTAAAGTTATGGAGATTATTCTGTGTGATACTGAAAACACTCAAAAGACAATGCAGTTGTTGATCACAGCTAGCATGTCTTCATGAAAGTCCTGCTTATCAAACCTGATTCCTTTTTATGATAAGGTAACCCACCTAGCTGACCAAGGGAAGCTAGCTGAAGTAATCTTGGATTTCAGTAAAGCTTTCAATACTGTCTCTCACAGTATCCTTTCAGACACAGTGCCCAACACACAGCTGGATAAACACATCGTGGTGGGAGAGCAACTGGCTTGGGGGTTTGACACAAAGGGTTTAGTGAATGGGTGACATCAAACTGGTGACTTCTCACTAGTGGGGTTCTGCAGGCATCCATCCATCTTCAGTCTTGTGCTCTTCAACATCTTCGTAAAGGACTTGGACACAGGACTGAAAGGGATACTAACCAAGTCAGCAGACAATACACAACTGGGAGGAAATGTTGACTCCCCTGAAAAAAGTGAGGTCCTGCAGAGAGAGCTTGAGAAATCAATGGGCTGGACAATCGCCAACTGTATAAAGTTCAACAAGGGAAAGTTCCAGATTTTGCACCTGGAATGGGTCAACCCTGGAGACTGGGGAACAAGAGGCTGGAAAACAATGCTGCAGATAGGGACTTGGGGGTCCTGGTGAAAGACAAGTTGAATCTGAGCCAAAAGTGCCCTGGCAGCCAGGAGGGCCAACCCTGTCCTGGGGGGCACCAGGCACAGCATCACCAGCTGGGCAAGAGAGGGGATTGTCCTGCTCTGCTCTGAGCTGGGGCAGCCTCACCTCCAGTGAGCCCGTTTGTGTGCCACAGTATGAGAAAGACACTGAGCTCTGAGAGAGCATCCAAAGGAAGTCAATTAATATGGAGAAGGTCCTTGAGGGGAAGCCTGATGAGATGAAGCTGAGGTCACTTGGTTTGTTCAACCTGGAGCAGAGGAGACTGAGGGAGACCACATTGCAGTCTACAGCTTCCTGGTGAGGGGAAGAGGAGGGGCAGACACTGCTTCCTTCACTTGGTGACTGGTGACAGGACCCAAGGGAATGGCCTGAGGTTGTGTCAGGGGAAGTTTAGGTAGGATATTAGAAGAGGCTTCTTTACCTACAGGGCGTATGGGCATTGGAGCAGGCTCCTCAGGGAAGAGGTCACAGCACCAAGCTTGACAGAGCTCAAGAAGCATTTGGACAATGCCGTCAGGCACATGGTGTGAGTCTTGGGGCTGTCCTGTGCAGGGCCAGGAGCTGGACTCAGTGATCCTTGTGTCCCATCCAACTCAGCATATTTTGTGATTATGTGATTCTGCTATAAGAGTCAAAGGAATCAGTAGTGTGGATAATGACAGACATGAAAAGAACACAGCCTTGTTTTCTTTTTTTTTTATCTGATAGAAAATATTTTACTTTCTTCAACTAAAAATATTTGATCAAGACACATACAATTTCAGAACTTGAATTTCAGGTGGGGATGATTTGTGCTAATTTTTATAGATGTTGCAAATTCAGATTGGGTTTGGGATGGTGTCTGGACCCAAACATGCATGTTGTTACGTGTAACAAATTCTGCTAATCTTCAAAACATTTAATTGAAAATGTTTTAGTCCTAGCCATTAAACATTTTACCCAGTCTGACAGGCAGGCAACTATATAGATACATAATTCTCTCTAGATGAATTATTTCAAATGTGTAGACTTTGACAGATACTGGAAGAATAATCTAAATATATCACATCCTCTGGAAAAATCCAACAATGAAGTGGACTGTTAAAAACTCCACTGGGAGCAATGGGTGGTAGGACCTTCAAACACTGGGATGCACATTTAGCAAAGGCCACTTGGTTAGTCAACACTAGAGAATCTGCCAGTTGGGCTGGCCCTGCCTAATCAAAACTGAGAGGGACAGAGTTGCCCTAATCCATACTGAAATATAGACTGGGGAATGCAGTCTGGGTTATTCCTGCCTCTGATAAAGGCAAAGGCAAATCCATCTCTGGGATTGCTTTTGCTCAAGGGCCTGGGTACACTTGGTGAATAGTGCAGGAGTCCGTGTACCTCTAGGGAATTTGATTCTGTGTAAGAGACAAGAAATTAAGTTGTACATTGTTAATTGCTGTATAGCATTGTATATCATTACTTCCATGTGCCATATTAAGAGTATTACAGTAAAAATAACCCAGATCAATGAAGAAAAAATTGTGATGCAGCTGAACACGTAAAACGGTGATGGAATCAGAACTGACCAGCTTCCAACAATCCAAGATCACAGATCATCTTTCCTGCTCTGAAATTTTATGACTGATGAAGCCCAAAGTCATGGACTAAATTAACTCAACAGACTTTAGCAGGAGAACGCACAGACTAAGGGACCAATATTGTGTGTATATATTAAAAGACTGGAAAGGTGATGCTCATTAACTGGGACATAGAGAAAGAATGGGATGTGGGCATGATGTAAATGGTATAGAATAAGGGATGGATACTCTTCTGATTTCAACTGGGATAGAGTTATTTTTTTTTCCTAGCAGCTGGTACAGTGTTGTACTAGGAGAATTATGTTGTGTCCTAGTTTAGGGCAAATTTGGGAGAAAACTTCCAAAGGGGGACCCCTCCCGAGAGCAAACCCACACGGCCCCTCCCCCCAGCTGGTTCGGGAATGATTCCTGGGAGAGAAGTGGAAAGAACCTGTTTATTTAACAGACACAGCACCCCCAGCACACAAAATGAACAATACCAGATGACAACACTCTTTCACCACTCTGAAAAAGATGACAAATTCAGCAAGTCTCTCTTGGGGGTGGTGGCTCTGTTGTCAGTCCCCCCGGCGCTGGGGATGCTGCTGCAGGACACAAGGTGTTCTCAGGTCCCAGTCCGGAGCAGGTTCCAGCAGTTACAAGAAAGGAAAAGGGGAAAAAAACAAAGCAAGAGCAAAGCAAAGCAAGAGCAGGAGCAAAAGCAGAATCCAGAGCTAGAGCCAAGCAAAAAGAGACCAGCAAAAACCCAAAAGCCACACTATGTACGGCCCCGTCTCTGTGTCCCGCCAGTCGTGGGGGGAGCAGGCTGAGAACAGAACCAAAACAAAACATTTGTCCTTCAGAGACAGTCTCACAGGCACTGAACATAGCATCCAACATAGCAGAACACACAAATGGGGATACAGACATCACCCTAGGACATGTTGCTAAATTGTGCTTACACTACATTGACACCATTTTATTTTTTCTTTCTTTATTCAGCTGGAAAAACAAATATTTCAAACTTTTAAAAAACTTGTCCAGATTTTGAATTTCATATGTAACTAATATACAGCACTTCAAAAAGTTCTTACATAAGATACTTAAATCAAAATACCATCCTGCTCTAATAAATATTAATAAATGAAAATTTTGTGAAAAATAATTAAAAATTGCATTTAAATTAATTAAATTAATTAAGCATTTTAAAAACATCAACTTTTCCTTATGAAAATTTAATTTTTGTAAGGAGATACATCCTTGTGAATATTAATGTATAACTCATCTACTACTGCATCGTTGAGTAGTTTTAAAACGTACATGATGTGCTGTATTACAGCCTTCATTCAGTTTGTGATCAAATACAGAACTCATGTTCTAGAAAATGACTTATAAGAAAAATTGTAAAGAATTGTAAAGAATTACAATATGTGTAAAATACTGCCATTTTGAAAACTCTAGAAAACTTATGGTTTCTAATGACATTTTTCTGTCAGATACAGAGGCTAATTTTAAATTATTTTTCTCTCTTTTTCACATTTGCCATAGATACACTATCAATGATGAATATGAAAATTCATCTCTAGTGAATTCTGTTGAAGTCCAGCTAATAAAGTACATAAGAATCTGCTTTCAGAGATTAACATGTTTAGTTTTTGAGAATCACAGTAAAACAGTGATATGCTAAATAACGTCAAATTTTTAGTTAAAAAATGCTTCTTTCAAGAAGAAAAAGAATAGTAGTTCAAGTGAGCAGTGCTGTAACATAAAGAAGAAATTTGAAGTTCTTCCTCCCACTGTTCTATTGAGTTGTTCTTATTTGATCAGTGGGAGGAATATGAATTGGCAGAAGGAAACAGACATTTCTTACAGACTGAATTTTGGGGTAGCAGAGTTGTGAAAGTGCCAGGTGGAATGGTATGGTTTTTGTATTTGCTTGCTATGCACAAAGCCAAGAATTTTATCGCACATGTAAGCACTCAGCAGTGGCTCATGATCATACTTCTATATAAAACAATTCAAATAACACAGTGGAAAAGAACCCTGAATTGGTATGTGGTTTGCATGGTAACTCCCTGCCTCACTGCACAGTGCAACAATGATCAAAATTTTTGTGTTCCTTTTGCACAGGACACAAGAAAGACAAAGTGAAGGAAGAGCTGTTTTCTTCTAGTTTCAATATGATATTTTTAATGTGGGTTTATCTTATCTTTTACTGTTTTGACTCTCTGATCAAGTAGCAGTATTGCACCTGTGTAGGCAATGGAGCCTCATCCCAGCTCTTCACTTTGTTTGCTGGTCAATTTCTTCCTTTTCCTCATGACAACTCTCCTGTTTCTGTGCTTTTCTCATGCTTCTTATCCGTTTGAGAGCATTTTCATGCAGGTTATCCAAATATCATGTTATATAAAGTAACGTAGGGTATGTCAGGTTTAGAAATCATTATCTAGCATTTTCTGTTTCCTACTGAACTGTGCACAAAGATCCCATGTTCAAGGTTGCTGTATTGATTTTCAAAGCATTACATGCTTTGAATCTTGACTGTTTGAAAAATCCTTGCTCCCTCTCCTGCAATTTCTTTGCTCCATTTACAACCAAAATGTAAGGGCAAACATTTTCTGTCATCTGTGGAAAACAGTTTTCATGAGAATTAGGCTAAAAATTCAGAACCCAGCAGAAAAGAGCAGCCCTAACCTAGTCTATCTTCAAAACAAATTGTGAAGCCTGCATCTTTCAATTCAGATGCAAAATCTTATCTTTACACTTTCACTATCACTGTATACCATGTGTCTTCTTGCTAGTTTAGAAGTTGGGTTTCTGAAAGTGGGAGCGTTTTGTTGGTTTGGGGTTTTTTTTTTCTTTGTTTGGGGATTTTTGTTTGTTTGGTTTTGCTTTTTTGAAGCAAAGCTAGACAATTATGAAATCTGGGCTACTCTTGTAATAATTTAAAGAATACTGGAAGAGTGCTTTTTGCAAGGCAAAAATTCAATGAAATATTTTATGAGGAACCTTTCTAAAATGCAGTATTTGATATGTGAAGTAGCAACCTCTCCAGGGAAAGCTGAATACCTAAATCAATTATAGGATTCCACAGACACATGATACAAGTAAATTTTTTCTCTGGTTAGACATACTGTTTCAGGTTTTTTAAAGCATTGTGGTTCTGAATTCCTTTTAAACCTCTTGATCAAATTTGCTGACTTGTGATCAGAACACTGTGAAACATGGAGAAGGGTTAAGCTATGTAAAATTTAAGATTAATTACATAACTTCATTTCATGTAGTACAATACATAGTCCCTGCAAACTGGTCAAATTTCTGTGTAAGTTATAATCAGATTGGAAAAAAGTTCAGCTAAAATGAAAGCATTAGGTAGTCCTGTAATTATTTCAATATGATGCAGACTATTTAATGCAGTAGATACATTTCATCCCTAGACAATTCTTAAGTGAATTTTTCATGGATACATTCCCATAATCATAGACTTAACAAGCATACCAAAATTGAAGATTCAAGAATATAGTAACTTTCATAAGGGGATTAGAGATTTCAGAAAAGCTTTTTGTTATAGATAACACCATTGGTTTTCTTCTGTTCAAATTCATCTGCATTTGCCTACACTGAAACTGTCAGATATTAAAGCAATTATTTTTTATCTTATTCAGCAACATTGGAACTCCAAAGACTATGCAGCTTGAAGGAAAAGAAAGTGGTGGGAGCAAAAGAAAGAAAATCAAAATGCAGAATGTAACAAAACAGCTGTTATTACTGGTGGGAAGGTGTTAGTCTTCAATAAGAGATGAAATCATAGAGGATGAAATGTAGAGAGCAAATTCACACACTATTTAAATTGGTGTGAAGTTCTTGTCATCCACTCTTTTAAAAAATCTTATCATAATGTTGTCCACATTTTATTTCTGGGACCTTAGTTCACCAATCATTCCTTTAAAACATTCTTAATCAGCTTTTGTTAGTGTTCTACATTCAATATCACCTATCTTCAACTGTTCCTCACATTTTTTTCTGATTCAACAGCTGTGTTGGTATGTCTTAATTTCTTTTCAGAGAATCATAAAATCATAGAATGGCTGCAATTGGAAGGTAC
The DNA here is from genome assembly GCA_013400255.1 of Sitta europaea. Taxonomy (NCBI): domain Eukaryota; kingdom Metazoa; phylum Chordata; class Aves; order Passeriformes; family Sittidae; genus Sitta; species Sitta europaea. Next base: position 86,468 of record VXBS01008846.1, on the reverse strand, counting down.
CTTAAAATTCATCTAGTTCCAACCTCCCTGCCATGAGCAGGTATATTCCATTAAACAAGGCTGGTCAAAACCCCATCCAGCCTGTCTTTAAACACGCCCAGGCATCCACAGCTTCCCTGGACAAAATATTCCAGTGTCTCACAACCCTTACAGTAAAGAATTTTATCCCAATATCTAATCTAATCCTACTCTCTTTCAGTGTGAAGCCATTCCCCTTTATCACTGTGCTGTCACTATATGCCCTTGTAAATAGTCTCTCTCCATCTTTCTTGCAGGCTTTCTTCAGGTACTGGAAGACCATGATCACACCAAGGCCTTGTCTTCCCTTAAATCCATTGTCCTGGACAATGACTGGGACAGATTTGGGAGGGATACCAGCATCACAAAGTCACGACAGGACATCTGTGGGGTCCTGCAAGGTTTGGGACCCTGATTTGTTGTTTGAGATCTCTGCTTCAGCCTGTGCGTTCAAAGGATGAGACAACGCTTCTCACTTTTCTGTCTCAAGGTTGTTTATTATTTCTTATCTATAAAATTTTCTTCCTGCCCAGCCAAGGTCTGCTCAGCAGGACAGTCAGAGGCACTCTGCCTGCCCCCAGGGCAGTGTTATCTTTATATACTAAAAACTACGTGTGACATATTTACAATTATTTCCCAATTCTCATCATCTATGTTAGACAGTGAGCTTCTACTCTAAATCAGTCCAAAAGTGCCAACATCATCAGTGAAGATGGAGGTAGAGAAGAAGAAGAAAGGCTAGACACACCCAAATCCCTCCATCTTGTCCCCAAAAACCCCTATACAAAAAATCCTAAAATCTACATTTACACCCTGTGATATACTAATTATTACACTATTTAAACTGCTGTGGCTTTTATCTCTTCATGTAAAGGTGGCAATCTGCTCCATGGTTTGTAATCGAACCCTCTGGTGTTCTGGGCTGTGTGCCAGGGTCTCTGAGCCCCCTGGCAGGGATCCCGGCAGCTCCGGACTCCCAAAGGGATGTCCCGAGCGCTGACAGACATCCATATACTTCATAAGCTTTGCTCTCCTCAAGTGAAAGATACGCTCTAAAGAAAGATGTGAGGAGGTAACTGTCACTTTATGAATTCACCAGTTGAAAGACTTCATTCTGCTGCTCAAAAAGCAAAAGCCTTAATTTGAAGATTTAATGACTCTGACATGATAATTGCTCTTCTCACAATACTTGATTGAGCTACACGTAGGTCAGAGGAGATCTCAAAACTTCAAACAATTATACTAATACTAATTTCTGTTCCATATTATGCATTTATATCAGGTTGCACATACATAATTCTAGTTGCATACTAGGACATTTTAATCTTCTCTGTCATGAAAGCTTTATTTCCCCTATCCTCATTTAAACAGCATACTACTAAAATTTTGTTACTGTGATGTAAGAGTTGCAATTCCTGTTCAAGATGACAATCAGGTCAATATCTCCATGGAAATTTGAGATAATGGAGTCTCTTCATAGCAGTACAATTATGTGAGTCAATAGATTTAATAGTCAAACTGATAGTCCATTGAGACAGCATGCTTTTCACTGACTTTTCTTCCCTCCCAAACATGGCAAGAGATTTACAGTTAGGCGTATATTTCAACTAATTAGTGTCTTTACAGAACCAAGAGCACATGAAGGAATACATAAAGTGCTATACAAAAACAACTTCTTAGAAGCAATGGACCAAAATTGGACATAAGTAACAGTTTCTTAGAATTTTAAATACCTGAAGAACTTCTCTCAGATAACCAAAGCAAAAGTTCCCAAAACTTTACTTTGTTCTTATCTTTGAGAGACTAAAGGAAATGTGTTGTGATAAAACTATTGATTAGTTATGGAAGATTGGAAATCACACACTAGAGAGAAAATTAAACTGAGTAGAAATTTTATTTCTGTCATACACAGAACTCCAAGCTACAGCCTTAGAAGATTACATGCAAGAAAGAAAAACAAAGAAACAAACAAAACCAACTAAAAAAGATAAACACTGCCATTATCAGGATTATTCAGAAGAATGTAACCATACACTAGAACTGCTACAGCTTCAAGTGGGTGTTATACAGTCACATCGATTATGGGAGAGGAAAAGTTATTTTAGCAGAAAAAAATAGAATTAAGTGATAAAGATGGCTCTAATTAAATTTATTTTCCCAAGGCAAACTAAGGAGTGTTACCAGTCTTTACAGATAGGCAATGACTATGATGCTGGTTTGGGTTTTGCTTTTTTTTCCTTTTATATGTTTTCTGTATTCTTCACACATATATTTGTAGCTCTGCAGTCTATTGTATTAGGAGTTAGTTTTCCATGTACTTTTCCATGGCCTTTCCTTAAGCAGAAAGACAAAACAAATTCCAGAGCTTCAAGTCCTGGGGGTGCAGGGCCCCTATCCTATCTTGGTTTCTTCTTGGGAGCCAAGGCCGAGCAGAACTCTTTAATCTCTATTCTCATGGACAAAGTACAGCCAGTGACAAGGGGGGGGCTTCCAAAGACAGGACTTGACCTGGGGGAGAATTGCATCACTGCTTGTCCTCCTAATTGGTGCTTTTTACCAATTTATGCTAATTTTTTAAAACCTCTAAGTGTGTACTCATCCTTGTAGGGGTGGGCTTTTGTGGACATCTTTACACAGCTGCCCCTGAAGGCCCTCATTAAAGATCCTCTTTTATACTATCTCCTTGCTAAAATGATCTTGAGTTTTATTTCGGGGTTGGGAAGAAGGCAACAACTGGTACTACTAAAAGAAGTGGTTAGGTAAGAGTTTCCAAGGACACAAAATGCAGATATACCTGTAGTGATCAAGACAGATACTGAGCTCTCTAAATCTAACCCACACGAGCATTCTAGAATATACCAATTGTAGTAAGCCAGTCAAGGCTGGGCTAAACCCCATTCTCATTCCTCTGCTTGCCTCCTCACCAGCTGAAAAGGCACAGGATGTGCTCCCACCAGTCCTGGTATTGGAGCGCCTCACTCCCAGCCCGGGATCACGCTCCAGCCCACACCTCCACTTTCCATTCCATCAACCCTCCTGCTGCAACCAGCACACACAGCAGCACAGTATTAAGAAGAGGGGATGCTTCTCTCTTTTTGTGATGTTTATCCACAGCCCCCTCTACCTATCTACAGCCCAAAAATCTCTCAAACCAAGGAACCAAGGAAGTAACTTAGGCACTTTAAAGCCAAGTACTTTTCACAGATGAGAGCACAGCTGTTTGCATGCTTATTTCCTTCTGTCACCATGCTGGAAATACATCCTGTGCTTAGAGTCATACTAACTTCTAACGGATTTGGTGAGGACACAGACTTTAAAAAACTACAGGCATTAACACCGGGCTGTGACTGCAGAAGGGTGACCTGCTTTCTGCTGTGTGTGTATAACAGGGCCAAGCCTCAGCCCCAACACAACGTGACACCGCCGCTTGTTCCTACCCGAGTGATGCATGTCACACACTGTCCCGAGGTGCTGAGCACTGGCCTTGGAGCTACGAGCTCGAGCTGCCACAGCAGGAGCTCAGCAGCAAATGTGAACATGCTGGCTGTGGAGAGAAGCATCCCAGTCCTGGGATACAAAAAGAAACCAAAAACATGATGGCGGAAAACAAATGGGATAAAATTTGCTTGAATGAAAAGAAGAAAATTGAAGCCAAAAGAGACCTGTCCAATGATACACTTGAATTACTTCCTGATACATTACTGAATATCATAATAAGATTTCAAATACCAAGTTAGCAGAGTGTCAAAACGTGTACCTAATACATGAAGGTCTACTGCAGCTATTGTTGTCCGAGTCAGTCTTGTAAGCCAAGTCATATGGTCTGTTACTCCAAAAGGAAAAGGAATGTCTGTTCAGGTGTAGTATTTTTATCATTACACACCTGGACCTGCTCAGGCTGTTGGAAGTTGGTCACCTACTGGAAATAAACATCATGGGTAAACATTATTTTTTTTTTAATCAGTTACTGGAAATTTGGCATGGAAACTTTAGATTTGTTACTACTGTTTCACATATTTGTTTTTCTTGAGGTAAATAGACATATTTCCCAGATCTATACCATGCCTTTCTCACACCATGCCAGTAAATATTTTATACAAAGAGAATAATATCATCAAAATTAAATATATGGGTAATTTGAAGGCAGGGAGGCATGCACATGTACACATATGGAAATGTATATATGTTTTATAACATAAATGGCAATCTAGATAAAAAAAAAATTAAAAAAATTCTTATAAGATCCTGATTTGCAGTAATATGAAAAGACAACATATTTGGGAATTTCTCTCACAATGGTGAATTAAAAGTATACTCATCCTGTTATAAGCAGGCTGACACTGCTTACAGAGATTTATTAACCTTCAGACCATTCTAATTTTATATGACAGCAACTTTAAATGAAGAAAACTTTACTCAAATCTGGCCATCTCTGAAATATATGTGAGATATTGTAATATAAGAGTTTCCCTTGGTTAATATGTTCCCAACTCAGTAAAAGGGGGATGGCTCACTATGGCCTGTAACATGAATATATATATATATATACACACACATATATATATTTGTTCATATTATTCTCAGTTTATTATTTCAAGACAAAAAGTTTGAACCTAAACATAAAATCAGTTTGTCCTTCCCTCTGTGTTTGAAAAAACATGGAGTCCATAAATGCAGGTGAAATAACCTAGGCAGCAAAATCTGGAAATATTAGCTAAAGCACTTCATTCAACTTGTAATTTTCATATAAACTAACCTATATGATTATGAACCTATTCCTAAAAGTGATGTGAATTTTAGAATTAGCTTCAGAATAATTTCCAAATTCAGCATGGACAAACAGAGAAAAGAAGAGCAGAAAATGTAGATTAGTAGAAAAATAAATTCTACCATTTAGCTTGAGAGTCTAATTAAGCAAAATGGATCCTCAGTTGTTGTTAAACTTGGGAAGATTTCAACAGAGAGTGTGCAGGAGCTGGTCTGTTGAATATCTGAAACCTCTGTGCCATCTGCCTCCCATGCAGAAAAAAAATAGGTGGTACAGCATAAATGTCTTAAAAGCAAAATATATTTGTTTATAAATGGTGATAAAATTTGAATTGAATTTTCTTCAGCTTAGAGCTAGACTTAAGTATTTTAATATAAAACCTTTTGGTTCACTGGCATTATTTTGGTTTTATTTTAGGTTATGACAGTTTGTATAGCCATAGAATATGCAGATGAGATGACTTTTCATTAGAAAGAGCAAGCTGTTGATAATGATATCTGCGTCCAAGATAATGCTAGAAGACACCACGTAATTGTACAAACAATTAAAATGTAATATTTTTTCCACATGAAAATTGTTGGATAAACAAAAATCTCTCCAAGTAAAGTTACTCATACTTTCGCTTTGTTCTGGGGTTGATAGGTAGTGGGAAAGGGAGTAATACTCTAAAAATTCCACTGCTTCCTATTTGAATGTAATTTATTCTTATTAAGCCATTTCAAAGTTACACTAATTTATCATGAGCAGAAGTCAGGCCTGCATGTATATTATTGCAGAAAACTTGCAATTCCATATCTGTCTGGAGAAAATGTCCTTGAATAATTAAACATCTGAACTCTTTGATTGGAAAAAACAATGTCACAAAGGGAAGAGAAGAAGAACAGGCTTTTCTGAAACAAAGAAAAATACTAATTGGCAAAGGAAAATGTAAGGCTAATCAGAATCTTAAACACCAAAAGTATTCAAAGACATAGGCTTTGGGATTTGAATGGTTTATTCTGCTAAACCAAAACCATACTTTTTCTAGATGTCTTGAGATTTGTCCCTGACATTACAGTCTTGAGGTTTCAGCATGTTTGATTTGTCCATATATAATCAAAGATCATATTATATAAATCCCAATGCAGAAACTAACTATGTAATTTAAAGGAACCTTTGCTATTGCCTGAATAATTAGTAATAGCCTATAAAGTCAAATTTCTGTTTCTTTTTTTTTTTCCCCCTTATCAGGGAAATGCAATCTTAACATCTATCAGAACTAATTGCAACATACTCATATTATTAACTGTAAGATCAGCTGCAAGCCTTAAGCAATGCAATTCTACTCAAGTAGCCACTAGCTTTTGTTTTTATTGTTGTTTTAAATAATCAAGATTAGCTGGCAGCAGACACTGTTACTGACAACTGTTGAAAAGAAATCAAATTACGATAGATTCTTTAACTAATGAATTAATTCAAACTGACTTTGATGTAATATTGCCATGAGATCTGCCAGCCTGTAGAGTGACTGTAAATTATAGATGCCATGGACACAAAACTAATAAATAAATCACACCAGTAAATCAAACTGAGGTAAGTTTGCAATAACAAACTGGGGTTGGGAAAGAAATACTAAGAACTTTGCCAAATCTACCTTTTGTGGAGTATCTTAAAAGCACAGAAATACATAGCAATTTTGAAAAAGAAAATAATTTGCAGTCTGCTAGGATTGTAGGGAATTGTTGCTAATGATAGAATAAAAAAATTAGTCTTACTGAAGTAACTCTTGGTTTTCCAGATGCAGCAATAGTGGATGCTGTTGCAGGTTTACATACATTGTGCATGCATGAACTCTCCAGTCTCGGGTTTGTTTCTGTATCTTTTGAACCTTCATGTTTCTTTTCAGCTGAGCGCACACAAGCCGAGCCATGAACAGAAAGACATGGTGAATTCTGAAGGCAGGGGTAATATGAAAGATGCCCAAGGCAGAGATCACTTTGATTACAGTTCACAGCTTCCTTCTGTCACACAAATAATTTGAAGAAGAACCCAAACATTAATAATATGTTGGTCTCTGCAGAATTAAGGTATCAGTGTATGTGAGTTTCTGGGTATGGATTTTTCAAAACTTTTAAGGATTTGTGTATCCTTATTAAATGAAATCTATATGGCAGTTCTACTGTAACTGTCCAAAGATCACCCATTTTTCTTACTGAACGAATAACAAACAAAAGAATGGCTTTTGCATGGTATGTTGAATGAGAATTCGAAAAAGAATTGGTAGAGTTAGATATCACTTTCATATCAAACTGGGAATGCAATGGGCTAAAGTAGATCAGGGAGCATGGAGGAACAAAGAGCTAAACATAGGCTAAGTACTGAAACTTCCATTAATCTTATTCCCTTTTGTTGCTACAACAATAGCAAGAATGGGGTTTATTTTATGCTCATGAAAGGCATAAAAAGGTAGGGGCATATGCATTTAAAATATAGTAACGATTTGGAATTCATGGGTGAGGTGTGCATCCTGTAAAAGAAGATATCCTGAAGGATGTATAATAGATGTAGAAATAAATTATTACTTTTATTAGTGAAATATATATATTACTCGGTTTGGAAGATTTAGGAAGAGGTAAAAGATTTCTTTTTTCCTCTGTAAAAAAATGAAAATCACTAACAGTAAATCAATAGGTAAGGAACTGGACATGAATTTCCCATAAAATACATCAACAAATAAAAATAGGCTGTTATACTTTACTTCATACAAATATAATTTACTGTTTTGTTATCCATTAAGAAGAGAGAAATTCACAGAATATACATAAATTCAGAGAACTACAAAATATGTGAAGATTTGGATGGTTTTGCTTTGGATTATACTTTTCAATTTTTCATTTCAATCTTTGAATATTCTGCTATTTTCTTAATTTATTCTACACCTTACAAGGGTCTTTAAAAATCTTAGTTTTCCAGTTACTTCCTCTTTACTAGAGGCTACTTTTTTTTCATGCATTTATTGTCTCCCAGAAAGCCCTTGGCACTTGTAAAATCTCCATATAACTCCAAACTGTCATTGAATATTGGCACAATTATATGTGAGTAGTTATTCAACAAGGAATTTGGAGATCGAGAATACATCTTTACGACCATATTGATTAATCAAAATTTAGAGAAGCAAATGTCATTTGCATTTGAACAAAAACCACTTTTCCTGCACTGTTTGATCAGCCCTTCTAACTAGATGTCAAGCAGCTCATTTTTCCAGACTGACTTTAGGTTAAAGGTATTGTTTCACCCACTCATACAAAATTATGTCTGTAATCTTTACCTCTACTTTTCTTAATTATATAAAGTAAACATATGGCTAGAAGAAAAATAAAACCAGCTAAGCCTATACTGAAAGTCATCTTTCACCAGACTCCACCAATCAGTGGAATGTATTAACATGGATTCTTAAAATAGGCAACACTTCATGAAAAGAATTATGAATGTTTGATCAAATGACATTGCTAAGAGCATTTTCAAAAGTCACATTCATATTTACCCATGAAAGGTATAGATGCAATAATCTGAGAAAAAAAGGTACAGTCGTCAGTTATTATTTTGTAGATTTATGCTGCTAGCAAAGCATTTTGAAAGAGTTAACTATCTGACAGCTTTTAAATCAAAACCTATACTAGCTCTTTTTATATTACTTTTTATATTATTATTTAAATGAAAAAATAGCCCTTAGTTTCTTGCTTGCATAATTTTTGTGAGTGTTCTCAGATCTATTACATAAATAGTCTTGATTTACAGGGTTCCATTTTTGTACTACATTCCTAAAAATCAGATTTAATTTCAAATATACTACTTCAGGCCATCTAAATCCATTTCTTTATACACAAACAAAAAATCCTAATGCATTTCTTCTGTTCAAGGTTATGCACACATTTTCCTGAAACATAATTTTGCTTCCCCCGTAGACAGGTGAGTACAGACCAGTTAAGTAGTTCCAATATTCCTCCTTAATAAATTTTATTTATGCCATGACAACTATGCTAGCACAGATTGAAACTAAACCTCATATCCAATATCATTCACTGAGAGAATATTTTTATCTGAAACAAAATCACAAATTTAGAAAAAAAAAATACTGCTTTAACCTCTGGTTTATATAAAAAAAAAAAATTCAGAAATTTGCAGAATTAACATAGATTAGAATTACACTTCAGCTCCAAATGAATCTGTTCTCATATGTTTGAAGAGTGATTCAGAAGGCTCTATTTATGATGAACCTAAAGAACTCTTGGTTTTGAGATACTCTCAGGACTCCAGGAAATAAATTTAATTAAAAACTTCAGCACCAAAATCCCTCCAAATGAAGGCGCTCAAAGTAAATATAATTACATATCTTCATTGAAGTGCAAAATAACAGTATTTAAAATTTAATCTCAGTGTGCCCTTAGATAAGATGTCTTCCTTTTTAGATCCATCCATGATAAAATTGCTCCAGTCTCTACACTTTTTTGCAAGCGTCTCAGTGGTGCCTAAAGTTTTTAGCTTTTATGTATTCTTCATGTATTTGTAGCTTTGTACACTGTTAAGTGCCTACATATAACTTCTAAAGCTTTTCCAGCCTTTTTTCCCCCCAGTGAACAGACACATATCGATAAATTCCTAAAATTTAGTTTAATCTTGCCTGTTAGTTCACCAAGGATTTTTTATTTTGCACCATGTAATCAGAGACATAATAAAGGTAAGGTAAGAGATTAGGTGGAGAAGTCAAATAGGCCAGAACCCAGAGCAAAAATTACTTAACCAACTGCTCCTCTTATTGGACAATTTTGGCTAGCTATTCTAATTTCCCAATCTTATAAAATTGTACTAATCTGATTTGGGGTGTGGCTTTTGCCATATTGTGTACCTGAAGGCTTTCAAACAAAGGTTTGCTTTTATGTTATCATTTTAACATTGTCTGGAAAGTTTGCATTCTATTCTATTCCCATTTCCAGGCATCATCAGTTTGTACGTACACCATGGTGTTGCTGCTTTCCAAGTTACTTACCTTCCCTGGAGCATTTGCTTCCTCTGAAAACAGCTCATTAATCCCCACTTTTGCCCTCTCCTGAGTTTTCAGGCAGAGCCAGAAGACAGCAGCTGGGGCAGGGCAACAGGCAGTCTGTCTGCTACCTATGTCCAGATGTTGTGCCCCTTAAAAAAAGATATAGCAGAGAATGCCCTGGGAGAATAAATAAATAAATACAGCTCCAGCTGCATTTACAAGACTTTCATGCAGGCTTGTGTTAGGCCTTTGCAGCACTCATTAGACAGAATAATTAGCTTTATTTCAGAATCTCAAGTATCCTGCAGAAAGCATCCAGAAGTTTTGTTTTTTTTTTCCAATATCTATGAAGTTAATCAATATAATATGTATTTTAGTGCAATCTGTTGATTTAACCGTTTTTCCTTCTCCTAATTCTTGAATATTATTTTAAGCATCTGAATCTCAGCTACTCCATCTGTCCAAATATGCATATTTGTGTGTAAAAAACAGATTTAAACCTAAAGATCAAATGATACCCCATATTGTATTCTAGGTCAAATGTAATATTCCTCATCCCTATCGCAGCAAATAAGGATCAATAAAACAAGGCATTACCAGTTTATGTAAAAAAGCCTGTCTTTCCACAAAGACATTTTGTTCAAAGTCATGACAATCACATTAAATACATCATGGAAAATGGAATGAAGACCTCAAGATAGGTAAAATGCATTTCTTTCTCATTGGGCAGATGCAACTAATGCTGATTCTATTCACAATAAATTTTTAGACCTTTTTAATGGAATAGTTAATATATTGAAAGATGTAATATTGGTGATATATATTGGGGATGTGGAACAAAGCTTCATATCGCAGGAAAGCAATAAGGAGAAGATTGCCACTGTTATTCATGGGTATGCTTACATTAAGTGGTGCTGGGCTGTCACGTAAGAATTGAGTCATAGATTTTTCCCATTTTCTGCTTTATATTCAAAAATCACCGAATAGTCCTGCTTTGTCATCAGAAAAATAGAAAAGAGAACAAAGCTTTTTCAAATACCTTCCTATGAATTGTGACCGTAAACCCAAGGCAGGTGGTCCCACATGTACATAGGGGGATATCAAGAAGTTCTGAGGTAACTGAGAGCACCCTCTTCCCACTTTTCCTTTCTGATAACAACCTTCAGCCAGAACTGCCTATGAATTTCCTCTGCCACATGAATTGTCCCAAACTACCCCTTTTTTAATGAAATTAATTCTGCACAAATTCTCTGTAATTTCTAAGAATCATTACATTCTTCCAGTGTAATAAAAATGAAGCCATACCATATATCCCTGAAATGCCTCTGGCTTGTTCGTTCAAGAAATGAGTATAGGTAACAAGAGTAATCCCAAAATACACAAGGCCTTAAAAGAAAGACAACTCAGGCCATTCACAAAACCTTATACTGGACCCATCCAACAACAGTCATATAGAAATTTCAACAGTACTAATTCACTATGTAGTCATTAAATGGGGGTTTTGCCTTCTCTTTTCTGAGGGAGTAATAAGATTTGCTCATCAATGTATTCTATCTGATTCTTCAAGATATGAATCTTTAGGACAAAATATTCTGCATATAATTAGAACCCATAGGAATATGCTCATTTTAATTGCTACAGCCTAATCACTAAAAGTAAGACCAGAGCAAATTTTAAAAAGGTTTCCTCTAATATTTAGTTAAATTATGCTTTCAGAAATGGCATTGTACACCCATAGATATCTGCAGATTTACTTCACTTTTCCTTATGTAGGCTAGAAATATTTTCTGTTTTCATGAAGTATAGTTCCTACGTATATGACATATATCATATACTTGGAAATTGAACTAGATTACTGATTTTTTTTCTTAGCTCTGAGGTGGACTCTGAAAGATTTGACATGACAATAAAATAGGGAAAATATACAACAAGGAAACAGTTATTTGACTGTTGTTTGATACTGATGCATCTATAGGCAGCCTGGAAGCTTATGTATCTGCATTATGTGTATCTGAGAAATGTTAAGTAAGAATTATTAGTGGTATGGAAATTGTATTGAAATGGCACTGGAAACAACATCTACATAGTCAAATCTGTACAGCACATGTAGGAGTGTGTTTCTATTGCGGGGTGTATCTGTGTCTGCCCGGCTTTGCCTCAGTTTCCCAGTTAGAACCAAGGGAAGGCCTAGGCACAGATATGTCCAGCCATTTCTTCTTGTCGTAATCTTCAAGCTACCATGCAGCTTGGCGAGGATTCAGAGAGGGGAGTCCAGTTTTGAATTTAATAAATGCTTATTGTTATCCCATCTGGTCGGGATCGCCTGCTCTGGCGGATTTCCAAACAAAGAACCCCCCGAGCCCCTTGATTCCTCGCCTTTTCAAGGGGGACTGGTCTCAGGGGAAAAGATTACAGATAACCAATTAGGGAAAACACTCAGAGAAATTAACCAACAGTAAGACAAAGTAAAAACAGTAGGAGGGGGGTATTTGAACTTTTTGGTCCAATCAGTTTGAACATGGAAGAATTTTTCGAGACAAAGGAATTCCTTAACAGAGTAATGGTTTGAGATAACACTGGAAGTGAGGAATGTGATAGGGATGGTGGGGGAAGGGGAGGATATACAGAAAAACCTTTTAACAAAACCTTTAAAACTTAAAAAGCACCTTACTATGTTTCTGTCGGTATTTAAACTCTGAGCAAAGAAAATATTCAAAGACAATCCTGACTGACAAAATATTCCCTTTCCCTCCCTTGCAAACCAGCTGCTGTCAATCATTGAAGAAGCATCAGCTGTAGCTGTAAACTGTCATCATATCTGGGAATCTGATTCCCAGTTAGCCGTTATCTTCTTTTCATTCTTAACTTTAGAGATTCTCTAAATTTTAGGCAGCCAAACCCAAACATTCTCACACACAAGTTCTTTTAGCTGCCCTTCCGAAATTCTTTTCTTTCCCCAACTGTCCTTTATTGCTGATGCTTAGTCAAAAAACTTACCTAACTCCTACTGAGAATGGCAGTCTGTTTATACAGTGTGAGGGGAATGGGCACTTCATTTTTGATGTAATGCAGTGAGACTATGCTTTTTGTCTGTTACCCAACTTTTCCCTTATTATTCATTATACTGCTTGTGTTTCTCATTGTTGCCAATAGGAAACAGTGTTTGGACTACAGTGTTTTCACAGCGGTTTCCATATTTCTTTCCAAAGTATGGCAGCAATCAACATGTTGAACATTAGGAATGTTTCATCCATGTACTTTAAAGTGTAGTCACCAAAACTGAATTCCACCTACTATTTGGTATAACCTAGTCACTTGGTTTCATGACACCTTTCTATAAGATTTTATTCCAGCTTTTAATTTCATGTCACTTGTGGATACACTCAACTTTACAACACCCTTTACTACACGCGGCTACCCTACATCTTTTGTGGAAAGGGACCAGGTGTTCTTAACACCTTTTTGACCTGTCTTTCATTAAGGTATAAATCCATGAGAAAACATGCCCCCCTAAGAAAAAGAGGTTGATATAGCATAAGTGAAACATGTAGGGATCCTTGAATAAAATTACTAAAAAACTGCATATATCTATTTTAAAATAATCTTATCAGTATCTAATTGACTTCCAATGACAATGGCAGTTTTGGGATTCACAATTTGCTCACTCTTCCCAAATACATGATTACATATTGGGTCAAAGAGCTGCATTCTTTATTGAAACTTCAAGCTATTTATCCTGTGTAGAAATCAATCTGGTTAGTACACCTACTCTTACTGGTTTAAAATATTAATACTTTTTTTATAAAATCTTTTTCTTAGATTCATATATGATATCTTTCCCCATTATATTTCCTTCTTTGTCAGGGTAATTGGCTTGTAACTCATTTGTACTGCAATACAAAAACTGTAATAATGGCAATAGTTATGCTGGAATCAGAAGCCAGATTGGCATTTACAGTATCAAAAATGCTTCAAATATGAATGAAAAGTCCACCATGTATAAGTACACTAACTTTTAGAACACATTGTATGACAATATTGTATGGAAAGTTTCTAAATCAAGCATGCAAAAGTTCAGAAATGCTAATTTATTCCTACTGCATGCACATTTTCCTGTAGTATTTATTACGTGGTATGTGACAGTTTGTGTTTGATTTTTTTTTCAAGGCTCCAGTCTTGTTCCATCTTGTTCAGTTTTTTTTTTTTATCTTCCACATTCACTGTCCATCTTTAAGTCTTAGTTGAAGTATTTTGCTGAACACGAAAAGCATAAAATAGCTTCTAAATATTTGCATAATGTTATTACTATACCTTGGGAATTCTTAATTTACAACACATCTACTTTCACATAACCCTACAAGATAAATTTATATTATTAACCTTTTATGTTCCTTGAAAGATGCATAGGGTGACAAAACATTTTAAAACTCCCCAGCAGCAAGAGGAAATCCAAAGAAAACAAGAGTACATTATTCAATGGTAAGAGAAATCTGATTATAGGTTATCTGAAAGTAAAATGTGAAGCACTCAGTATGTCTTTTTTTCCCCCCTTTTGTTTAAGTTTTGAAAAAGACTAATTACATGATTAAAGATTATCAAGAACAGGGGATAGACTTCTACCCCTGATGACCAGATGAAGTTTTCCATTGCCTGGATAAAGGATGGATGGTGTCTTCTCAGTGAGTTACTGATTTCAGCGTTTCTTTTTTTCCCCCATGTGGAAACTTCTTCGAAGAAAATACATAAACAAACAGAAGCAAAAGATCTTAGAAGAATGGATTTGCCTTCTACAGATTCACAAAATAGATTTACACCAGAGATGAAGAGTCAGCTAAAAGCAATTTATCTGAAGAGATAGCTGGTCATTAGTATTTGTACCACTCAAAAACTAGCTCTCTGGAATTACTCTAAAGTCCTTCAAATCTTTTAACGGCAAAGAATCAGCAAAAGAAGTCAAGAGTCCAAAGAAAATGATGGACTCAAGTTTATCTTGACTTTAGAAATATGTAAATTTCAGGAGAGATAATTTCATGGTATGTCATAAATAAGTGTCTGAGAGAGAAAGAAAAGGGTGCAGACTCTTGACAATTTGGACTATGGCTCCTAATGGGATAGTACAAGATAGGGAAGATCTGTGCAAAGGCTGGAACAAATGGGCATGACCAAAAGCCTTGCAAAGAATGGCTTTTACTTAAAAATATTTTAAAATCAAATATTCCATTTTGGGAAACTGTGAAGAGCTTGTCTATGATACAAAAACCTTCATCCATTGGTTAAAGGAAATATATTTAGGAATGTCCTCTATTACATCAGTCTCTTATCTGTGCCTGAATCTAAATCACAGACATCAGAACAGATAATTGACATAACTGAAAGGAATAAAGAAGAAAGAAAATAAACCACAGAATTATAAGAATGGTGTACAGACTGTTTACATAAAGTAAATTTTCTCTGATCAGCTGGAAACCATTAAAATTGCCAAAAATTACTTTGTCAACCTATGAGACTCTCTCACAGCTGTTATCAGTTAAGCTTTAGAACCAACAAGGAGTAAGCCCAGAAGACAAATATTTACAGGAGAAGGAAAAAAGGACACAAGGCACTATAAACCAGGCAGCTTAACAAAATTAATTACTGGAAAACTATTATAGAATAAATCTTTGTAGCTTGGGAAGAAATAGGCACAGTGTATTTTAAATACAAGAAAGATTTCTATCCTATCCTTATGAGAATCTCTCAAGGAAAATGGGGTGGTGCATTTTAAATGAAAATACTTATATTGTGGGAACAAAATTATGTATGGATGCACTCAAAACTCTGTTAAATAATCTTTCTTAACTTGTATGGTTCATCAGTCAAGGTTCTGCCAGCATAGGTCTTGTAACCTCTGGTATTCAATGTACTAATGAAAAGGATAATGGAGGAGAAAATATTTATGTTTGCATATGGAAATTCCTAGATTTGAAAAAAGGATCAAAATGGAACATTATTTGTTTTAAATAAGATGCAACTATATGTAGATAAGAGCAAATAATCATTAATTTAAAATGGTGTGAAGTAGATGGCTAGTTTTTTGTATTTTAAAAAGAGGATCACAGTTTGAAATTAATTACTCAAATTCAACATGAATCAAGATGCAGCATTAAATCATATTACCATACATAAAATACAGTGTTACAGAACAAGTTGTCTGAACAAATGTCTTTCAAGAAATTTATGTAAAATTCAGAGGAAAAACAATTAATTAAGGTCTATTCCAAAGTTTTTCATCTTTAATTATCTCCTTTTTAATGATGGAAGTTTAAAAAACAGGATTCCCTAACAAGGAATGGGAAAGTCATCAGAATGTCAGATGAAAACCCCAGTCCCTTAGAAAAGCTTTAAAGGATCATCCTCAGAGCAGTGTTGGTCAAATAGATCATCTACTGAAACCTATCATCTCATCCCCAAGTTAATTATGCACCTTAGTTTCAACAAAGGTTTTCAGACTGCTTCATGTAAAAATGAACTAATTTTCAAAATTTACCTAGGGTATAGGATATGAGATTGGAGAGTTTGACATTGTCTTTTTTGTGTCTGCATATTTATATAAATAGAAAGAAAACATTTTCATAGCACCAGGAAAAAAAAACAAAAACCCACACACCACAAAAAAAAGTCTTCCAGAGAATATCAGTTTCCCATTTTCCAGTTTGCAGAAGGACTTACTTCCATAGACCTAAGTCCAGCAAAAAATCTAACTTATCACTTGCAAGATGTTTTCTCCTAGAAGAAAAAGTTGTATAACCCTAACAGTTAGGTATTGGTCTGACAACTCCTTGTAAACATGCCATTTTGAGAGCTATCACCTTGCTCTATTTGCATAATGCTTAGACTACCAGATTAATCTCTGAAGTAAGAATGAGAAAACTTAATTTTAGGTGTCCAAGACTTGCAGACTGGAAGAATAAGAGAAAAAAAATTAAATGTAATATTTGTTCATGAGAAACCATTATGAGAAATTTCTGTGGTACTCTTTCAGGTACCTGGTAGCTATTAAAAAAAATTTAATCAGATTTAAATGTAGCATAATAAATAATTTCTAGTGCTTTTTCAAAATACTTCTCTATGCTTCACTAAAGAGTTAAATAAAATAAAGGAAGATGTATGCAATAGTCTCTGTGATTTATTTGCCCTGTTATTCTGTCTATTTGAATCAAAAAAGGCATTAAAAAGGTCATTTAAACAACACCTAATCTCATCTCATTGTTATTTTCACTGTTATTTTATGTAACAAAATAGATTTTCATAGGCAATTTGCTAACCCTAGGCATGGTTTCTGAAGTATTTATTTCTCTAAGCAAACTGCAGAAATATTTTTGAACATTCTTTCACAGTATTGAAGTTTCTAAAGACAGAATCCAGTAGTTCCTAATTGTACATTTCAGACAATAATATTTTATAAACATCTGTCTCCATTTTATAAAAGTTAAAACCTACATATCACAAAAGAAATGAGGTATTTATGTTACTATGGGAGACAAAATGATACTCACTAATTCTCTTTGATCTATTTCATGTAATGTGGTGTTGGTTTTGTTTTCAAAATCGACTTTAATTATTCAGATAAGTGAAACATTAATAAGTTAAACATTTCATTTATTTTTTTTCACTATCCAAAATCTGTTACAAAAACTTATTCTTAACAACTATAAGGCTTTTTCAATTTATACTGAATTATCGGGCTTCCTTTCATTGAATGAAAAGAGAGACTAAATAGATTATGCCAATACATAGATTATGCCAGTTCCTATATTTATTGTATTTGTGATTCTTTCAGTTCTCAAGACTTATTTTTGAGTTAGAATACTTAAGAGTCGCAGATACAATTTTTCCCTCCAAATTGGGAAAACTCTGTCCTGTATAAAATAAAATAAATATTCTTAGTTCTTGTCAAAATAAACAGAAGGGATTTTCTGATACCACTCCTTTTGAATCTGAATTACTACTGATAAGATTTGCAAACTTCTACCACACAGAAGCTTAAGAAAATGTTCCTAAAATGGATTAGACAAAGGTGTTAATTTTTCAAAGCCAATCAATCTTGTGGATCAAAAAATTGTTTGCTCCTTATAAAATAATACAAATCTTTGAGTCATTTTAAGTTGCTGGACCATGAAATGGCACATTTCAGACTTGTTCTGAAAGTAATTCTTTTCACAAAGAAGGCGACTTCTTAAAGTAATAATGACTGTGCTGCCACAGCTCAATGAGAATTAGCAGCTTTAAAGAGGTCTAAAGGTAAAGTGGTTCAAAATTAATTACCTAGTTCATTCAAACCATCCTAAATCTTCTAGATTTCTACAATGAACTACAATTTTTAGCATACTTTGTCTCCAGCCTCTTAAATACCAGGGATAACTTACAACCTGCTCACTCCATTTCCAATTCTTCAAGCTCTTGTTATACATGGCAATATTCTTTTCTGAAGATTTTCCTATCTGGCCTTATATTATATACACTATGGCACGTCAATACAAATTTTATCTGATGAGAGGTCATGTCAACCTTGACCACGAGTCTGATGTCGCACACCTGAACTCTGGGAAACACAAAAATCCTGGGGAAAGTTAGAAAGAAAAATAAGGAAAAGTGGCCTTGTTAATCTACTGAAAACTCTGAAATATTTTAAATGAAAATATACATACTGAGAGTTAAGAAGCTGGAAATTCAGTTTCCATTAGAGTCTGAGACTCAATTTACATCATGTTTTATCTTGTTTGTAAAGGTGATTTGGACAAAAAATCTTTTAAGTAAACTGTTGTTTCTCCACTCAGAGGGTACCTTGAGCCAACTGGAAAGTGCATAGCAATATCTGGTGCCAAATTTCTATATATTCTAATAATTTTTTGCTAATTTCTATATTGTGAAGTTCTGATTCCTGGTCATAGTATGAAATGAAATAATCTTGAAAAAAAAAAGGCTGGAAATTATTTCTTCTATGTATTAAGCCTTTATGAATGCCATTCCTACTGTTATTCATCAGTGATAAGCATATCCTACCTGTCAAAACAGCACCTTAATGTTTCCTTATTCATTTGTATCCTGTGAATCAAGAATAGAAGTGTTTCAGATTATAGCTGTTAGCTTGGGCTACCCAGGTTTATTTCAAAACCCTCTAACTAAACAAGTTGGCATAGCTGATTCTTTATACATCTCCAAACACAGATATATATATACACACAAAGAAAATGAAAAGCTCCTCTTTTATATACCTAAACAGAGTCTTCTTACTTCTCTTTTTTTTTTTTTTTTTTTTTTTTTTTTTTTTTTTAACATGGATGCTGTCTTTTAAATTTTAAAGCAGTAACTAAAAATGTTGCTTGGTAGTGATAAAGCATATTTTAATTTCATGCAACTAAAGTCCTAAAGAGAATTCTGACAAGAAATATTCTTTTGGATTTTTATTTTATTGCTCAAGAACTCAAGAAAACAGTGCTATGGTCTACACAGTACAGATAACCTACATGTATGGGATAGAGCAATATTTTACACAGATATATTAAAGTTAAGCGCAAGCTGTGTATTTCTGCTGTTTTGCTAGAATAATAGTAACAGAGCAATATGAGATATGTGAATATCACAGTAGAGTCCTGGAGGTTCACACTTCAATCGTTCCTAATATATAGCAGTCACCAAGATGATTTGGGGCTGCAATAAGGGACACAAAAGTATTGATTAGGAGAGCTATAGGTTTTGTTCAGTCCAAAGAAGGAAAGGCTAAAGGAGGATCTTACTGACGTCTTCACACTCAGAGTATGGTTGCAGAGAAGTTGGAATTAGCATTTTCTTGGCAATACATCATTTTGTCCTTGCCAAAGGACAATGGGTAAAAGTGCAGTGACTGGTGTTCCAGTTGGATATTTTAAAAAGTAATTGACAATGTCTATCAAACATCAGAACAGGTTACTCAGGGAGATCTGATGAAACCTGAGCCACCGGACTGAACTAAAAAGCCATATCCAGCATTAAAGTCAACCTTATTCTGAACAATAGGTCTGACTAGATGATTTAGGGAGATACCTTTTAATTTCATCTACTCTCTAACTGTAGTCTGTAATACACACCTCTCTTTTTCCACTTCCTGCCTTCCTTATTCAAATTTTCTGAATGCTACACCCACACCTTCCTGCTTTCTCACAGAAACCCCAGACAGAAGCTACAGCACTAACTGTGTCAAAATGGCCAAATGTCTTGGTTTGATAAAATTTAAAGGAGAACACTCTGGAATTAATTGTGTCTCTTCAAAGGTTCAACCAATACTTTTCCACCAATAAGGAATGAATACATGCCGATGTAAGTAAAAAAATAACAGGTTATTTGTTGTGGTGTGATGTCATGGTCTACCCCAGACCCCAGGTTCCTCCCCTGAAGATTCCCTCCCAGGTGTGTCAATCATTCCTTCTTTCCCCACCCTTGACCCCTGCCGAGCTCTGTCTGTCACTCCTGGAATTTCAGAAGGGCGTTGAGTGATTCCAGATTCAAAGGATGCCCTCTACCCCTGGGGGGGACATTGGGCCATCCAGGTGTCCTTTGTCCCCTAAGATCTCCTCTCCTGTACCTGGCTGGTGGCTTCCTGACCCCTCCCCTCTCCCCCGGTAAGCGGGCGAGCAACCAGGCGGTTCGGGAGTTCTGCTGGAGCTGTAGCTAGATTCAGAGGCCTGTGGGCCAGAATAAAGACTCTGGATTAAACCCTCCATCAGAACCGACTCCTTTCCTTCACCATCGCCTTAAAGCCTCTCCGGCAGAGGAACACCTGAGGAGCGAACCCTCCACGGGAGAAAGCTCCATCCCGCCGCTCCCGGAGCCCCGGTGTGCCCGGGCTTGTCTCTGCAGTCCCAGCTGTATCACCAGCGAGCCAAAGGTGACTCTGGGGTGAAACACCACAGCAGCTGCTGTTTGGTTCAGCAGCAGCGCCCAGACATGCCGGGGAACATCCCAACAGCAACAGTGGTAACTCCAATAGTTATTAACAGATGAAAGAGCAACATTTAAAAAATAACAGCAAATTACCATCAGATACAAAACTGCTGGGTTTGCCCCAAGGCAGTCTTTCTGAGATGAAAAAACACAAACAAACAAAAAAAAACCAACAAAAGAGAGACCAAAAAGGAAAAGCCTCTGCCTGCACTGCTTCGACTCTACAGCAAGAAACCAAGACCCAAACCAAATGGCCAGAGAGAGCTCTGCCTAAGGCAAAGACGAAAAACAAGTGAAGCAAAATTCATGCAGCAAAAGAGCTCAAGCTGCTTGCCACAGCAGGCTTTAAAAAGGCCGTGATAAAAAGGCCCCGACCTTGCCATTCTGTTTCCTGCAAGTCTTTAAAGACACAGTAGCAACTTTTGCGCACAGTATATGGAATACAATGACTTTTGGGTTACCCCTGGAAACCAAAGCAGTACAAAATAGTAAACCTGTGATGCCTGTACCTGAGAGGCTGATCAGAAATAGTTCTGATTACTGACTACAGGTAGACAGCAATCCAATGCATTTTTCAGATCGAGTTTTTTTATCTCTTCTGACACTCTGCACAAAGTGAATTACCCACAGTATTTCACAGACTGTAATATGTATGTAAAATGCATACATAGCTTAAATTTTTTTCAGGCTGTATTAGTGTCTTCCCTGGAAATGGGATGAAAAGAATGATGAAAAGCTAGAAAATGTTACTGCTTTTAGTTGTACAGAAGTAGAAAATCAATTACAAATACAGAAACATAGTACAGCAGTATGTTTGAAACAAATTTGAGGATGTACTTCAGAACTGATAAGCATAATTTCTCATACCGATTTTAATATTATAGCTCTTAGAATACATCAGAATACAGTTATATGCCTATTTTGTACACTGTTCTATAACCATATAAAAATATTTATAGGAAAGACACTATATCTTCCATAAAGAATCATCACAACAGTGGAATTTAGAAATATTTTTGTTAAAAACTTAGCTTTGAAGTTACTGATTTAATCAAATGCTATTTTTCTTTTAAAATCTAATATGTATGTTCTGAGATTGGTTTAGTATATCAGGTTATATTAATGTAAGTTTACTCAAGAAGTTGTGCATTTTCTAACCTCTCATGTAGAAAATTTTATGCATATTATTTGTAAATGTGAAAGTCTCAGGAGCAGGTCTACATTAGCAGATCCTCTTGCAAAGGTATCCTCAATAATTTACAAACCAACAAAGGCTGAATTGGATATAAGTTGTTTCTGGCATAATAAATTCTAAAATAAATGCAGAGAGCACCATCTTCTGGAGTCAATGAAGCAATGACACTCTTTAGGATGACAGCAGAGCATTGCATTTCAGTTAAATAAATGTTTATATATGCAACAAGCTTAGCAAATTGTTCTGTGGGCAAAGTAACTAATGGAGCAAGGTTTCAAACAGACTCCTGCTCTGTGTCTCACAGCAGAAAATCTTCCTGTCCTTGCCAGCTCCCTCTGCATCACTAGGGCCCACCTTTCTCTGCAGCGTGCACACAGCCCTCTCACAGAAGCTCCTTCAAAGAAGGGTTTCTTTTCACCCCACAGTTGTTCCTCACACTGGTTAGTTCAGAGCTACGTGTGAAGTCAACCGGTACATGTGCTGTTTGGCAAAATATTGGCTGTTTCTTGGAGAAGTTAAAGGACTGAAAATGTTGCTGGAACTGTCCAACAAATCAAAAAATTGCTGGAAGTTTAACAAGAAATTGAGGCTGAGAGAGTTATATCAGGTTATTAGTCCAAAACTAGTTGGCATAAAACAGGTAAGCTCCACCCAATGAAAAAGGAAAGCTGGTATACCAATTAGCAGTTTTGCAGAAAAGGACCTGGGGTCCTGGGATATAAGGTGATCACGGGCCAGCAATGTGTCAATGCAGCAGAAGCAGCCAACAGCATCCTGGACTATTGTAGGAGCATTGCTGCCAGCAGGTCAGTGGAGGTGACTCCTCCACTTTGCTTAGCCCAGGTGAGATGCAGTTGCAGTGCTACATCTAGACCTGGGCTCCCTTGCTCTGAACACGGGGTTGTGGCTAGTGTACTGATTGGGACAGAACGGCATTTCTTGATAGCAGTCTATACAGTGCTAGGTTTGGATCTGGGGTCAACACAGTGTTGATAATACAGGAGTGTTTTAGCTGTTGCAAAGTACTGCTTGCACAGTAATGAGGCTTTTCTCACTCTAGTCTCTCCCTCCCCCAGCAGCTAGCCTGGGAGTGAATAAACGTTTGGAAGGGAACATATCAGGACAGTAGATTTGAACAGACCAAAGGAATATTCCATGCAATATAGCATCTCATTCAGCAATAAAACTATGGGGGTGGGGGTACTTTTTTCAAGGTAGCCATCACACAGAGTCTGACTGGGCATCAGTATGCTGATGGAAGATGGTGACTGATTGCGTTTGCATAATTTTTATTTTTATTTTTGTTTCTTCACCTGTTAAACTATCTTCATCTCAACATACAAATGTTCTTCTTTTTGCCCTTTCAGTTATTTCTTCCATCCTGCTGGGGGCGGATGAATGAGAAAAGGAGTGTGGGCTTAGCTTCCCACCTTAGCAAGGTTAAACTCCCTCAACTAGATAATCTGCAGAGGGGCCTGCTGGTGCCTCAGCTATTCTGTTTTAAGAATACCTCCAACTGGAGATCACTTGCCATAGGATTACTCCCTACAAAAAAAAACATTTAAAAGTGAAAACCGGTACTCCATTCATATTCTTTTTCTTGTCCACCGTGTTTTACACCTATGAATTAAATGACAAAGATGAACATTATTCCTTTGCATCAAATGTCAGACCCCAAATGAAGAACCTCTTGCTTAATCTGTCAGTCTAACTCTTACATTGTTTTGTCTTTAACTCCACACATGCAGCATCTCACAAATTGAGGCATTTTCTAGCACATACAAACAAACCCATAAATTCTCTGTTTCTGTCTAAAATTCCTAAGTTTTAAAAGGAGGAACAGATTTTTCAATTTGAAGTAGATTTGAGTTTACAAAACAAGTCAATTCTTGGACAACTATTTTCTAGCATAATTTCCTTCACATTCTATCATGCAGCATAGTTGCTTTTAACTGGATGACAGTATTATCACAGTGTTATTACTATGTCTTCTTGCTCTGTTGAGCTATGAACATGCAATTGGCTACAAGTTAGTTTCAGATTTATCTTCTCCATTAGAGGTCAGCAGAAGACCATTTATCTACACAGGATCTGAATGGTTCCCATTTCTTCTTGAAATTCGAGGTCGTTAAACCATTAAGCCAGTCACAAGAAAAAATGAATTTGACATTATAGGTCAGAAAAAGCTAAGGCTTAAAGTTCACAATAGCTATTGCCTGTTCCATGTGGAATAGTTTCATTGTAGAATCATTGTAGGCAAATTTAGATCACTTAACATTAATGAACACTTATGCCATGAAAATGAATAGTAACACGAACAGAGAGATTTATGTAGACATGCCTATAAGATCCTTCTTATGCAGCAAAACTGCAATGAAAACTCACAATTTTGTTGTCTCTCCTCACATTTTCAGTATCACTGAAAAGTCAGCTTTACTTAAGAGACCACTTAGACCAGAAGATACCTCTTCCAGTTTTTTAAGCATCCTTCTATAAAGAGAGCATTTAATTTCACTTTCCACAAAAGAATTTCTATAACCTCAAGGCTTCTCCAAGTCTGAAGTTTGTAATGACCCTCAGTCACAAAGAAATCTTCATAGGTTTCCAATAAGCAAACATTTAGGAGTAAGAGTTATTTTTAAATTTAGCTGCTGTCATAGGAAATGTAGTATGCTTTAATTCCCAAACTTAATCTTAGTCACTGTTTTGGTTAGAACTGAGGAATACTTCCAGAATTATTCTGACAAGGATTTGTGAAGGAATGATGCAGTCGTATACATCAAGTTATTATAAATACTGAGTTGTTTATTCACAGCAAATTGTTCTCCCAAAGGCCATGCTACCATGAACTCACCTACAATCAAAAAAGAGTCAGACTAATGAGTTCAGGAATGCACACAGGGAAGCAGTTCTTAAAACACAAAAAATCCGACCCTAACAGTATCTTAAAATTAAGTCATGTGAGAAAAAAGTGACAGTACTGAAAAAGAAATAATAAACTGAAATATAGACACAAAAAATTTCTCCTTGCTTCAATTTAACTTTTTTTTTACTTAACTTGTGGATTTTTTCATCAAAAGTAGACTTATCAATAGACAGATCTCCTACATGAAATTTTCACAGTAGCAGATTCTCTACCAAAGTTTATTTTTGAAGAATATTAAGGAGGGGTTTTCTAGTGAAAAAATCTAGAATGGAATTTTCTAGTCTAAGAAAAAAAAATCGTTTTGAGGATTATCAGAGTGCTTCAAGAGGCTGAGGCCATAAATACTATTAAAAAGTAATATCCAGGCAATTCCCTGAAAGATTTTATCATTTCTAGAAAATAAATTTCAAAGTAATTTTCCTTTCCTCCTTTAATACATTCTAATATAAAAATCGTCATCTATACAAGAAATATTGCATACTAGCTTTTGGCAAGTTATTTCTTCCCTTGCTTAAACACAGTAGGCAGCTTCCATCTGTCTATACACGCATAAAAGCTTATTGTATAAATAATGACGATAAATTGATAAAAAAACCTTACGTGATTAATAATTTTGTGATAAAATTGCGCTTCGTGTGATAACTAAAATCTCTTTATGAGCTCTATTTTCAAGATTAAGCCAATATGTATGAAACTGGAAAGACAAAAAGAACTTTCCACAGAAAGCAACTTCAGTTGTACCCTAAATGTTAATATACTCTAAGATTGTATAAATGCAAAGCCAAAGAGAAATATGATAAAGATCTGCACAGCTTGGAAATGTGACTTACAGTAGAACTGCGGGATTAAAAAAAAATATGTATGTTGCTGTATGTTGTGGGAGAGGAAAGCGTAACTGCCATTCCTTGTTCCAGAATGCTGACAGCAGTTCCCTTCCTTAGAACACTTAAAAAACACTTAAAGTACTATTCACAGGTTTTCAGGATGCCCTAATGTATTTTCTAGACAGAAGAACATGAAAATATACTAAACTGTAAAATTTCTCTGAAAAAGTCTAAGAGGAGATAATTTTTTCTCTTTCTCTAAAGGACATCACACTTCAAGAGTGGACACACCACTGTGGAACAGTGGACAAGTTTCACTGGATCTTTTTATGATCTTAGCAATGGGACTCAGGAGCCTGAAAAATAATCCATGACACTTGTTTTTGTATAATGAGCACAGAAAACACTTTCAAACTCAAAGGTCAGATTCCATTAGAATACAAACCAGATTACTCAGTTTTTTTAGTTAAACCTGAAGCAACTAGACTAGATAATGGTACACTCAGAATCTTGTTGCTGAGTGAAAGTGAAAGTGAAAATGCCATATACAAGTGAGAAAATCCCAAACCATTATCAGTCTATTTAAAACAGTAACACTATTATTCACAGTCCAGCTGCCACCCTCATTATTAATATCCCCTTTAAAAACACCATACAAGAACAGTTGATAATATTACGACCTCTTATTGTTGGTACTAAGATCACCTTTGCAATGCCTTCCTGGATCTTCCTGTGAGCAGCTTCAGTTTTCCTCAAACAGCAGCCCTGGGGGGAAACAGAGGAGGTTGCACTCCAAGTCTTTGTCAGAAGAGGTTCATGATTAGGGTTTCTTCCTTCTGTTGTCTGGCAGAGTGTCAGTGATTTCTTCCTGCTCAGCCTTGGGCTTGTTTGGGTTTATGTTTGCACTTTTCCTCAGCAGAGCCCACACCCCTGCTGGTACTGTATAGACCCAGCTCACACTGGGGAGGTGAGAGTCACCCAGCCCCAGCAGCTGGGGTGACCAGCACCACCCAGACCAGGGCTGGACTCTGGCCCTACAAGTCCCAAGAACCACAGGCCTTCTGCTAAAGATGACAAAATCACATGCATACAGATCACACACTGCCGCTCTGCTCTTGAGGGACACCACTAGAACCATAAACACAGTCCCAGTGGCGCCTTACCTTGACAGGAGCCCAGCTCTCAGACATTGTATCTTACTATTACAGGTTCATGAGGGCATCTCAGATCATGTTTTGCTTAAGTCTACTTCTGCCAGTTATTCTGAGTGTCTAGGATTTCAATGGCTCTTGAAGACTTCAGAGAAAATAATCCTGAGGATTTAACTTTAGAGCAAAAGGTATGCCTGTTGCAAAGGAGGTACAACTGAACCATAAAACAATGCCCCCAGAAAAACAAAACCAAACAAACCACACAACAAAACAGAGAGAGAGACTTGCATAAATATTGTCACATTTTCACTCCTTCTCAGGGAAAAAATAGGGGGTTTACAGACTTACAGACACAGACATCAATTGATCAAGTAAATTCTGTTTTGGAGCCAAAAAGGGAAGCCTACAATTACTTGCCATCTTTTTAAGGTCAGAAAATTATTTCTAGCAAAGAAAATAAATTTGCAACATAAATGTTTCTTCTAAGAAAAATAATTGCAACTAAGAGAAAAACATAGGAAAGACTGAAGGCAAAGCTGTAGCCTGATTAATTAATGCAGAGTAAAATCATGTTGGAAAGCATCATGTGTTTCATGAGGCAAATATGGGGCTGTAATTGCTGTGTTTGTGAAATCGTAGACAAAAGATAATTTCTTTTCATTTCCATTTCATTTATTTTGTGAAACATGTAAAATATTTGTTTAGCATTGTTCTATGGTAGATTACATTCCCTCATATTCCCATATTTCTAGTCTTAGTCTTACTCAGATATATTTTACTTGAAACTGCTAAAATAATTGTAATAGAAAGAAATAAGTAAACAAACTCCCTCCATATAATTTCCACTTTAACATCTCATGAAGAATAAAAGTAGACATCTAAAGTAATTTCATATATTTATCAGAAAACCTGGTATTTTTGAAAAGCCCATAAAAATTTGTAAGAGGACTCTCCTGCCTTTTCAGCACTCACAGAAAATAAAAACAGTACGCATACATGTACTGACATCAGTGATTAGACAGACCCCTATGACAATTCCTATTTTTTGACACGACAATAAGTTGCTTTATAACTGCTGCTTTATATCTCTTTTCTAATTCTTCTCCGTGACCTTTCCCCATGGTTAAATAAACACAATGGTATATCCCAAAGAGTAAACTGTATATTACAAACACCAATATTTTTTCAATTGTTTTGGGATCCAAACTGTGTAAATAAACATTACTATACACCTAGGAAAGTTTTATTTTAGCCTCAATTTAAAAAAAAAAAAAAAAAAAAGTGAAGTTTCTCAAACTAACATAAAAGGGTAGCACTGGTCTGATACAACACAGTACCACTACCAAGTAATTACAGTGAAACCACAACATGATAAATAATCATCATTGTGCATATTAGCCCAAGTTATATCAGTCTGTCTGCTCACATTCATCCCACAGAAAATATCCCAAATGCCACCTGTTTTATGAGGCTCAATATACACTACTATGACAGAAGATTTCTTCAGTAATTTACAGAATGTTTTTCACTAATTATATTGTGAAGAGCACCATCATCATGTTTCTGTTCCAGTGTCAGGAGAATAAGTTTCAGACAAACCTGTCTGTCTGGTATAATTATTTGGCTAGTTATAGTGGTCTTGCTGTAGCCTGAAAAAAAAATTGACCTTTTTTACAATTCTGTGTTTGCATTAAAGAATTATTAATTTAATGGGCTTACTCAGGCAAAATTTCCTAGGACTCTGAGATGAATCTTTGATGCTAACACAGAAACAACTGACTTAATCCTCTGAAAGCTGTTTTTAAAAATCAATTCTTCTTTCAGACCTATACTATATACGTCATTCAAACTGCAACACAGAAAACAAACTGTAACAGTACACAAGAGCTAGACCCTAGCTATCCAGCTACATTCAGTCAAGCTTATCACCAGTGATGCTGCAGGATTTGGCCTGACATTAATATCTGGCTGGTTTATGTTTACTTGTCTTCAATGAATCCTTATTTTCCATGATGTATGTAGCTGTTTCTTTGGAATTATAACCCTTAACTATTACAGACTTAGTATATGCATCAGCAGCCTGATGACCAGTATCTCTTCTACACGTTGCCTTCTTGTTATGTGCTTTGTTCTTTCAAGAAGAGTGACCAGACAAGGTAGATGTGAAAAGAGGGCAGTGATATTCCCGGGGTTAATGAATATACACCGGAGGAGAATTTTCCACGTGGCCAATTACAGTCAGCAGTCATTGCACAGGCAGCCAGACTGCAGTTCACACAAAGACATAGGCAGGCTGCTGTGGGGACAGGAAAAACAAATCAAGAGAGGATTTTGCAGAATTTGCAGTAATGCAGACACATTCTGTACAGACTGAAATTAGGCCCAGAGGCATAGTCGACCTTACAGTGATCCATGAACAGGCAGGGAGATGTGTATCTAGATAGACTTCTTGTTCTAAGAAGTTACATAATCATCCTACTAGAAATTGCAAATATGGTGGATTGTAAACTGAAAAATTCCAGGTTTTGTGTCTCAAAATATTTTGGGGCTCTATTGAAGAACTCAGTTGCACCAAAAGCTCTAGAATGATTAATTTGTAAGTTCTGGCTAACTCCTTATTTCTATTTGACTTATACTACATGGTATATAAAGCTACACTGAAATTAACAAGTATCACCATTCACCAACAGCTGTCTCGTATTTCTCATTTCTTTTCCCAGGACAGAAGATAACATTCTTTTCCATACCTGTAGAGAGACAGGCTGGTTCAGCCTCAAGAAGAGATGACTGAGAGGGGCCTCATTCAAGTGTATGAGAGTCTGAAGGGAGGGTTCCAAAAGGATGGAGTCATCCTCTCCTCGGAGGGTCAAGCAATAGGAAAAAAGGTAATGGGCAGAAACTGATGTACAGGAAGTTCCTCGTGAACATGAGGGAGAATTTCTTTACTGGGAAGGTGATCAAGCACTGCAGCAGATTGCCCAGAGGGGTTGTGGAGTCTCTATCACTGCTGGAGGTATTCAAGAACCATCTGGACACAATCCTGTGCAATGTGCTCTAGGATGACCCTGATCGAGCTTGGAGGTTGGACCAGATAGCCCACTGTGGTCACTTCCAACCTGACCCACTCTGTGCTTCTGTGATTCTGTGACTTAAGTGTCTATGTCTTAACTGCTCCCTTGTCCATACAGCTTATTTTTCCCTTAGATATTTCTGAACAAACTTATCAAAATTCATACCTTTTTCATTCCTGTTATACATACAAAATATTACATAAAAATTACATAACTTTTACAGAATTTTATTTCTCACTGTTCAGTGCAAACCTAAAACTAATTCATCCTCTAAAGAGAAAAGACCTTTTAACTTCCCCAGCATTCACAAAGAGCAGAACCAGCAGAAATTCATATTGACTGCAGGAGAAGGAAGGTTCTGAGTCCTTGTGAAAGAGTTTAAGAAAAACAAACTCATCTGGTGGGACAGGAAGGAACAGAACTAAGGGTAATGGGAGAGACAGGAAATACAGGGCACATTTATAATGCATGTCAGGATGTACTTTCCATTAAGGACTGAAATTCTTCATGGCCATATCTACTAACTATTCATGACATCAATTCAGGCTACTAGAAAATAGCTCCATATATAAGATGTCACCATCTAGTGCAACAGGTGGAGGATCTGGAAATTATTCATCACATTACTGATCTTTATTACAAACTCTGCAATTCATCTAAATGGTGAGTAGCAATGTGTTACTGTGATGCAGATAGAAACACACAGCAACACACACAACAGGTGTTCAGGCAGAGAAGAAGAAAGAAATCTCTCATTTACTGTTAACCTCGCATATATAAGTTTCTGGACAGTGATCAGAGATTGGACAAAGAAGTTACCATCACTCCATATTCACTGGTCACTTGAGAAGTCCATCAGGTGATATCTTTTACAAAGGAATGCAAACATGATTCTTGTTTATCTTACAATTCGTGAGAACTGACTCCACTATACTAAAACAAATCAGAAGGCTTATTTTCAAGGACAACAGCAATGGACATTTAGTAATTGGAGACAGAATATTTTAATTTGATTTTTCATAGATGAGGGCATCCATACTTCAGAATTTGTGCTTTTATTTAGGTAAATCATGGGCAACTCCTCCTCAGAACAGAATACCATCACAGTTGTCTAACCAGAGCTAGCCAAAATTCAAAGAACAATTCTATTTGCTTAACCTATGCACTCTATCAAGTAAGGTTACTATTAATTCCCATCTAACAAATGTGCAATCAGCATGTAAGTTGATGGTTTAGAAGCACGAGAGGCAAGAGCTCTCAAGGTTGAGAACATTCCTAAACTACCCTTGTGCATTAAAAAGCTTAGTGTCTCAGAATACACTGAAAACAGAATAAAGGCTGAAGTTTTGATTCACATATTGATATTCATAGGTATATATGCTTTAAAACTTTGTATTTTATGTATAAAATTTATAAAAAGTACTAGTATTAGCATGCAACAAACTAAAGCCATGATTTATGTGACCTCTATACTAAAAGAATAACAGAAAAATCTCTGAGCAATAATTTTCAGTTTCTTGGAGTTTTAAAAATATCCAGTTGTTACATGATAACCAAATACTGATTTTTATGCATTGATTACAGGATGGTTTCTATAAATGTTTTAAATATATTTTGCAGGAGTTTTTAATTTGATCTTAGATAAGAGGAGATTCAAGGAAAGGACAGGAATCTGTCATGATATGCATGTATATTTTATTGAAGAACAGTAACCCTCAGACAGGGTAAAACAGTTCTCTTTTTTCTGTTTCAGGTTCTTAGTTCTGCGATAAGTGGATGCTTTTCTTTGTTTCAGATATTTTTAATGGTATCTCTCAATCAGTGATACTATCAAAAGTCCAATAACCTCTTTTCATTGTTATAATTCAGTAAATAAATACGTTATACTGAGCACCCAGTCTAACATAGCTCCAAATTCTGAGATGACAGATATGGTCTGTATATAAAGAAATCATTTAAGGTCATTAATATTTCTTCACCTTTTAGCTCAAATAAAAGATATTGCATGCTTAGGAATACAGAATAGTCTCTGCCTTCTGAATTTAAAAGGCAACAGTAGCTGATTTTTTCCCCCACAATGTTTTGATAGCTCTCCATTAATTGTAAGAGCTTTCTTCTTATCGTAAAATCTACATTGCTCTGTTTCTACACCTGCTCATAGAATCTGTCCTATTTTGGACATTTTTCTTTTCAACATTACCTAAACCCAAATAATATTATTACCTTGGCTGAATACAGAGAAGAAAGGGATATTACAACAGAAATTTCTTTATCCTAGGGCTGTTTTTTCTCTAAGGATTACAAAGATTACAAATGGTGCTTGGTGTTTGTGGATTAGAGGTTTTTTGTTAGTTGCAGTTGGTTATTTTTTGGCTGTTGGGTTTTTTAATTTTATTTTCTTTTGAGTAGCCAATTATAAGGCCATAAGGTAAAGTACTATAATTTATCTTTTCTTATTTTTGATTGCTCACCTGAGCCAATCATCCAGCCTTTTTTTACAGTTTGTGTACCAAAACCACATATCTAGGACGTGCTTATCACATTTCATTTGCTTCTTTACTCCATGATGCAATCATGCAAGACTGTAAGTACCTTACAAGTAAGTACCTTAC
Source organism: Sitta europaea (assembly GCA_013400255.1). NCBI lineage: Eukaryota > Metazoa > Chordata > Aves > Passeriformes > Sittidae > Sitta > Sitta europaea. Next base: position 53,921 of record VXBS01008846.1, on the reverse strand, counting down.
TCTTCCAAGACTGTAGGAAAAATACATGTGATTAATTCAGGTATGTGTATTTTTTCCTCTGGGAACTCGATGCCTTACTTAAAATACTTTAAGGTGCTCACTAAGAAGAACAGCTAAGCATGTGTTGCTTCACAACCTCTATACTGAAATATAAAATTTATAGACCTTAAAGAATGCAGTGTTTCACCACTTTGGTAAGTGTCTGAAGGGCAGAGCATTAGGCCTAACTTGCCTTTTTATCTCTCTCAAAATCTATGGGTTTATTTCTGTCAAAACTTCAAATATGAAGCTTTCTGAAAATAATACTGTTATCAAAACTTCACATTAAAAATTCTTTGCAAGCATAGTGATAGATTTGCTGCTAACAAGTAAGTGAGCATTGCAGGAAGAAACAAAAATATTGTGATACCTTACACATTTTTCTCCTGCTTCCCCACTCCCTGTGCAGTACATAAATCTGCATTACTATTTAGTGCCCTGTAGTGCTGAATATTGTAGGTTGATGGAACACAATGTTGAAAAACAGTCAGAGAAATTAGAACTAAATGATACTATGACCTTTCAGTGACATGACACCCTAAAATGGTGAGAAATTTGCATGCAAACTGAAACGCTTTGTAAAAGTTACTCAAAAGTATTTATGTGACATAGTTTTATATTTAAATTACCCATTTCCTTTAAAGAATTCTTCACTGTCTTTCATGTTAAAAAAACCCCAAAACACAGAAGCATACAACAAAATAACCCCTAACCAACCTTTGTTAGGAAGTCTGAATAACAAACATAAAATACATTTGAAAACTATTTCAGACTCAAAATTCTACATTTTTTATCCTTGTTTAATTATAGTCTGCATTATATTAGAGCAAACATTTATTTTCATATCTTTAAAAAAGAGGACTTTTGTTTGTTTTTATTAAAAAAGGTAGTATACCACTTGTCACTTAAATGAACAAAATAATGAATTCCAAATGGAGAGAACTTAGTGAAGCATGAGACCATTTAGCAAAATATTTATATATGCTACTCAGATTCTTTCTGAAAAGATTATTTGAGTGTAAATGTGACATTTTGAAATGTGTGGGTAGTGAAAACTAAATCAATCATAAGTCATTTATCACTTAGTAATGAAATTTAATGTTTGTCTTCATTCTCATTCTTATTTAAAAAGGTCTTGTCCCTGTATTTAAATGCTTTGAGTCAGACCATCCTACTTTTTACCAGAAAATTATCGTTTTTCTTGATTACATCTGACCTGGATAGGGATCTGTTCTACTATAATAAAAAATATGTTTTAAAAAATTAATAACCCAGCTTCAGTCATTGATGCATCACAGTATTTTTTATCTAATTCCACAGCACTTGGCCCACTTACTAAATCTTTTGCTCTGGGTTTATACTTTGCAGACATTTTAGGTAACCAGACAAAAAACCTGTGGTGTCCAGCTTCACAGTCCCAATCCAAACTTTTCTCCTGCTTAGGCTTTTGCTTTGGAGTATTGGTTAAATCAGAATAAAAGTGAATACATTCTGCATACTAGAATAGACTGTATGTTCACTAATGTAGTTTTCTATGTTGTTTGAAATTTCCCAACTTGTATTCATTTCACTTATGCATCCATATTACCTGCACAAATGTCTTACAGTTATACTTCAATAATATTTAAGGCATCTTGTATTTTTTTTGTACAGAAATCAATTTACAATTTTGCACAGAAATACTTTTCCTATCCCCATTGTTCCCCACCACAAAACACAAAACAAAACAAAACAAAATCAAAACAAACAAACAAACAAACAAAAAATAAAAAAGCAAAACCAAAAAAGGCAAATAAAAAACATCACCACACGATCAGGAATTTAAAGGTTGTGCGCTTATAATGGATCAATAAGACAAATTATGCCTGTATAAAAAAAAATCTTAACTGCAGTTTCGTTGATCTGCAATTGTTCTCTGCTAACTCGGGAAATTTACGTACCTGTATGCATGTATGCATATTTTTGATTAAACATACTATTAAACAGGATATCTTCTTCAGGGCATGCATTTTGCAAAGATTTGTTTCACAGATCTTTCTGAAGAGAACAGCAATTTTAATGTTTCAGCAAACTGCCTTTTCATCAAAGGTAATGGTGGTATAGAAAAAAACCCACCATACAATTCAGATGGAGTGAGGACTGCAGCAGTGTGTTTGTTACTGCTGCTCTAGGAGAGAACACAGAGCAGCAACAATGTGTCATACTGCTGATATGAATTCTCCCCATATGAAGCAGAGTTTTTACACACCTTTAGTTGGTACAATCCATTCTGCACCAATACTGTGTCAGACAAGCAGAACATGATAAATGACAACAGGATTGAAATCCTTGTGATAAGGAGTACAGAGTAGAGCCTGACAGGAATTATCAACTACTGTCTAAAGAAAGTTGTGCTAGTCATGTTAGCAAGATCATTAGCTGCAAATATCTCTTAACTCTTGAGATCTGCAAAGACCCACGAGACCTTCACTCTCTTAATTCCACAAAAGAAATGTGCATGAGAGAATCACAGAATGGTTTCAGCTGGAAGGGGCCTTAAATGCAGAAGCACTGTGTTACTGATCTTTCCACCAGTAAACAAGAGCATCACTGCATAGTTTTGGCTGGTGCCAGGAATTTAAAATAAATGCACCCTGTGGTCAAGTTTATTTTCCTACGGTAAGAATGTGCTTTCCATGAAGGTATTGCTAATCAACAAAGGGGGATACATTTCTCTTTGGTCAAGTGGGACTAATACGAAATAATAACAGAGGTTTTAGAAAGGTAAAACCCAAAAGTATAGGAGAATCCTATGCATTTCCCTCAGACATTAATTTTTGAGTGTTTGAATAACCAGAATTTCTGCTCAGAATGGAAATAAGTTATTGACTGTTGGGTTATTCTGGGGTGGACAATTTCATTTTGTTAATGGTAATTCTCTTACTGGGAAGAAAGTTTACTTCTTTAAAGTTTTTATGGGACAGTAAATCCAGTTTCTTTTAATTTCATTTGAAGTGCTAGTCTGAAACTACTGACTCTAAGAATCAGTAATAGCAGGCTGATATCCCTTCTGCGACAATTGCAAGTAATACTTCTTGAACTTCCCTTTTGCAACACAAAAACATCTATCACCTCCACTGCACGTGCATTTTCCTTCAGGTCTCTGAGCTACAAACAGTATTATAGGAAGTTGGTTAGGTGCTCCAAAATCTGTATGTAGACTGCTTTGGTACAGTGGTCAACAATCCCTGAGGCAGCCTTGGGCTCCTTACCCAGGTTTACACATGACATTTCCTGTATCTTTTTGTCCTTTTCAGAAGCTGATGTATGTTGTATTATACCACACCCATGTGGCAATACTCTCTGTCCATTCTTGTAGAAATTCCTTTGGTATCATTAATATTAAAATCCCAAGCAATGGTTAAAAAGTGTAAAAATTTTAGAATTATTGTTCAAGGAGTATAGTTCAGAAAATCAACCACTAAAAATAAGCTTTCAAATATTAAATACAGAGCTTTTTCCAAACTGATAATTTTTGCTCAGAAAAGTTGATTTTTATGTACAGACTATCAGAGCTCATGTGGGTGAGGGAGAGACTGTTGCAGCAGACAGGAGCACACACAAACTTCTATGACAGCCTAACACCAGGTGTCCTACTCTCCTTCTGTTCTTCTGAGCATATATTTCCATACATTTACAAGACATGAACTATCTTTGTAAGTTGGTACATAGTACTCCCCAAGAAGCCAGGTCTGCAAACAAGAAAATGGCTTCAGCATAAAAGTACAAGGCAATTCCACCTTGACAAGGAAGGATTTCCAAGTCAATTATTAGTGTGTGTGCGTGGGCAAGGGTGGGGGGGTGGGGGTGGGTGTTAATATATATTTTTCTTGTGTATAAATCTTATTAAGGCATTTACTGAATATAAACAGGCAAGCAAAATTCCTACATGAGAAGAACATGCAAAAGAGGCAAAATTAAAAAAAACCCATCAAGTAATGGTGTCAAGGGACATAGTAAACACAAGGAAGAGACAAAAATATACATTTGTGCCAAAGCACTGGGAAGTAATAAGTTGTCGTGACTGAGCTACTGAGTAGTTTGAGAATACCCAAACTTGGAAGCAAAGCGATTCCATAGGTCTTTAAGCCTCTTTAGAAATTACACTTACTTACAAAACTAACTACCTTATCTACTTTAATGAGTTTCTCTCAGACAGGCATTCTTTACTATTACATATTTATATTAGAGATTATGGCAAAATTTCCTAGTCTAATTCAGATTTGAATACCAATAAACAGGTATAAATGATAATAATTAGAAAACCTTTGGATTTGTTTAAGATCTATTCATGGTTAAGTGCACTTTTTTTTTTTTTTTGTTTTGTTTTTAAATACAGCTTTGTGCTGATCATTTAAAAATATATAGACATAAAAAATCCCCTCTAACAATTTATCTGGCATTTTATATTTCCATAAAAACACTCCATGGTACCCATTACTGTATGATATCAACATGCATGCTAAACTCAGTGTAGGTGAGCTGTGTTAATATTATGCTTCAACATCACACCCTGGAGTGTCTTATTCCTTAAATGATGGAAAGGTCAAACATTTACAGCATACCATCATGTTTCACAGAAGAGTTTTACACTGCCATTCTGTGTTAAGTCATCCTTTCAAGAAAAGTGTTTGCAAGATAAAATAACAAATATCATTCAATAAAAACAGCTTTCTCAAAGTGCTAACCTGCAGCATAATCTTGCAGTTCTCTGGGTAAGGTCACATCCTTTGTGTATAGCGCTAACACCTACTGATACATAAATTATGTATCAGCAGAAACTCCAAAAAAACTTTTAATCAACAATTAGCTAGATATTATTTTTTAAAAATAAAATAAAAGGATGGAATATGGTAGAGGCTGACATGTTTACTGCAAATATATTAGCCTTAAGAAAGAACAGAGCTACACTGTGTAGGAAACTGTTTTAGGTCAGCATCAGTGTCTCCTTACACATCTCAGCTGTTTGAGGACAGAGATTATTGTCCTGAGAACCTTTCTGGGTAACAGCACACTACAGAGGAGCAGAGTATAAGAATTTGCAATCATACAGGCAGCATGATTAATTCATCAGTAACTATATATTTGTGATATCCAGAATTGTTAATCTAGTAACATCATAGAAGCATTTATGTTGGAAAAGACCCTTAAGATAATCAAAGTCCAACCTTGACTCACCACTGCCAAATCCACCACTAAACCATGTGTCACTGAGTGCCACATCTACATATCCTTAGAACAGTTTGTCATGGTGACTCAATCACTCCCCTGGGTAGTCTATCCCAATGCTTGGAAACCCTTTCGGTGAAGAAATTTTTTCCTGCTATCCGGTCTAAATGTCCCCAGTGCAACTTGAGGCCATTTCCTTGCTTGTTACTTGGGAGAAGAGACCAACCTCCACCTTGCTACTGCCTCCTTTCAGGTAGTGAGTGATCAGCATACCTTGCCATGTTGAAAAATGGACCTTGATGACCCAGCCTGTCCAGATACCTCTGCAGAGCCTTCCTACCTTCCAGCAGATCAAAACTCCCAGCCAGCTTGGCGTCATCTGCAAACGTACCCAGGATGTACTCAATCTATTCTGGTCATCAGTAAAGCAATTAAACAGGATTGGCCCAAATCCTGAGACTGGAGGAGCACCACTTGTGACCATCCACAACTGGTCCACTCACCATTGCTCTTTGGCCAATCATTCTGCCCTTTTTTTTCCCAGTGAACAATGTATCTGTTCAAGCCAGGAACAGACAATTTCTTCAGGAAATTGCTGTGGGAAACTTTTTCAAAGGCATTACTAAAGTCCTGGTAGGCAACATCCAGAGCCTTTCTCTCATTCACTAGGATGGTCACCATGTCATAGAAGAAGGACAGTTTGCTCAAGCAGGACCTGCCTTTCCTAAATTCATTCTGGATGTTCCTGTGCCCCTAGCTGTACTGTGCATGTCATGTAGTGGCACGCAAGATGACATGCTCTGTGTCCTTCTCTGGCCTTCTGACTGAGGTCAGACTGACAGGCCTGTAGTTTCAACATGGAAGCTGAAGGCTCCTGGAGCGTTTCTCTATTTCTCTTAAGTTTCCCTGGTTCATGAAACTCCTCTGCACACCACGCTAGAGCATTCTTCTGCAGATTGTGCCAGCACTAGAGTCAGCATCCAAAAGGAGGATTTTTGGTATTGCTTGCTCTACTTAACTTGCTTTTCATTAATTCAACTTGTTTGTCACAGCAGTTCTATATACCATGAAGATTGAGATAGCTCAAAACATCATACCTCCTGAATACAGCTTCATCTTTTATGTGACTCAACAACCTTTAACTGGTCATACAGGAATCTACCATGAAAAATTAAATGCAAATTTAAAAAGTAGCAACCTAAATTCTCTGGTTCTCTCAGCACCTCTGATCTCAGTACAAAAGAATTTTCTTCATTTAGGGAGAGGGGACACTGTTTCTGCATTATTCAGTTTGTGGTATTGAAGGTTTTCTAGAAACCATTGGACCCTTTTCATCAGCCTACTTTTCCTAAGTTTTAAGATTAATCATGCCAAGATGCCCTGCATCTCTGCAGAATTCCTGGAAGGTTGCTAAAGAAGGCTGTAGACATAAACTCCTTCCTAGATGTTCCTGAAACTGACTTTTCTTCTGCAAGTAACACCTTTTCAGTATTAGATCTTCAGCTTGGCCTGTAAGATACTCCTGAAGTCTGAAAACCATTAACAGAAAACAATCTTACATAAACCAAAAATCCCTCAAAAATTCAAAACCCCAAAAGCACAAAAAACAAAAGCACAAACAAACTTCCTCTATCACCACGGATTTAAAAATTTTAAAATGGTGTATATTTTATACAACACTGTGTTTAATGTAACATTTAAGTGCTGGCATTGCTAATTATTTTGGGGGTCTATGTCCTTTATTCAATATTTCAGTGAAAAGTAATTATGCTATGTGTACATATATAAGAAAAAAGAAAAAAAAAAACTTTTTTTTTTTTACATCACCTTTCTAATTATTCTTTTGACTCCAAATTGTGAGTGTTCAGGGATGCTTGCAATGAACAGACCAAAAATTCTGCTGCAGGCTTTCTAAGACAATAAATTATCACTACCATTTTGAAACTAATTCATCAGTAAAATATGATTTCTTTTTCACATCTAAAGGGAAATATTTCTTTTGCCTGGTACACAGAGATAAAAAAACATTTTACTATTTCTCCTAGTTTTCATCCCTCTCTGAAGTTTAGGCAGGCTGCTAATACCCTGGGACCTGCAGAAACCAGAGCTTCTCTTCTTTTGGCTATTGTGCTCACTTCTCAATGAAAGGTTTCAAACAGAAACAAACTGGAATGAAGGTGCCTCAAGCATTACTCACGAAATAAAATAGATATTTGTGAATGAATCTTATAAACATTTTTCAATAAAGTAAAAATGTATGCATAGACAGTCATATACCACTATAGTGTTGGGGTTTTTTCTAATTTTAATACAGACAAAAGTGAATTGCAGAAGTGAATTCAGCCTACTCCTTTCTCCCAACACCACACAGATATTTCTTTCCCTCTACAATTAAAGCTGAGTGCTTCATGCTTTAAGCATCTAGCTCTCACTTTGATTTACCCTATTTGAAAAAGAAAATGCATAAGTAATTGAAAATATGCATTCAATCTTTCAAGTACTTTTTGAAAACTCCCCTTACTTTATCCATTACATAAGTCCCTTTTTTGCAAATATGCCTTGTGCAGTGATATCAGTGATCCATGACTATACTGTAAAATAGGCTTCCAATGAAGAAAAAAAGATCTTCAGATGCTGTAATCCACACACTTCTAATTAAAATTTTTTAAATTTTTACAACATTCAAGAATGAGGCCGCATTTTAATCAAACAAGTGCATGCTGAAATTTGTACCAGCATTCTTAAATATATCAATCACACTGCCTTTGAAGCTGTCTTCAAATATATTGCTGTGTTCAAAAAAGCCATATGACTAATCCTGAATTGAATAAAGCCATGGAAGATACAGATTTGAGACTTAGTGTTGAAATCATCTATACTTCCTGTGATGGTTTTACCTTAGCTGGAAACCAGGTATGAACTGAGCTGCTCTATTATGTTGCCTTCTCAGCTGGACATAGGAGGGAAATTAAGATGGAAAAAAACAAACCTTGGTTTAGGATAGGTTGCTTCCCATCAGCAAGCTATGTCTGGCCAACCCCTGGGAAGCAGAGCTCCTGCAGGCATAGCAATTGCTCTGGAAGGCAAGTACTGTAAATAGTGCATGCCCTCACTTCCTTCTCCTTTCTTCAGATTTGTGTCTCAGCAGATGTCATATGATATGGAATACCCCTTCAGTTAATTTTGGTCAGCTGGCCTGGTTGTGTCCCCTTCCAGGATCTGCTCACCCCCAGCCCCTTGACGCAGGTATTGCTGACAGACAGCACTGATGCTGTGCCAGCACTGCTCAGCAGTACCCAAAACTCTGGTGTGTTATCAACACCTTTCCAGCCACCAATGCAGAACACAGCTCTGTGAGGGCTGCTGTGGGAAAATGAACTCCATGTCAGCCAGACCCAAATACACTTCCTGAATTCAACAGGCAAATCAGTATAACAGACAAGATAATTTTTCAAGTATTAGCTTTGTTAGCTAGTCTTTTGGAATCAAAATTCCAGATACTTTTTAAGTGGCAAAATGCCAATAATCACAACAATTCAGTTTCCAAATTCTCATTTATATCTTCTTCTACTGTATGTAAGTGATTTAATGTATTCTCAAAAGACTCCTCTCACTCTTTGGCATCAATATCAATGCTTCTTGAAATAAAAGAATTAGATGATACTTAGAAATAGATGACCCATTTCCCACCACAGGAAAAATTTCCAAGCCTTTCACAGAGAGTGAAAATCGGGTTGTGGAGGAGAGGCATGAGCCTGTTTTGTCTCAAACGTTCTGACTGTTGTGACAGTTGTGACTGGAAGAGCGGCTCTAACAGACATGGGGCCGCGCTGTTCTGAGCTAACTTCCTTTTCTGCCTTGGGACTTGTGTTCATCTGTGTTCCCTCCCACCCTGTCTCACTTCCTGAAAGGCTCAAGAGGGCTGGTTGCACATGCGTGAATGAAATGGCATGAAAACTCTAGTTTACATAAGAGGCATGTACCAGGGTAACTTACTTTCTTTTCCCTCTCTTTCCTTGTCTTGCTACCACAGCTCCAGACAGTAGGATGCAGTAGCACAATCGTGGGATCTAAGGACTGATGATCTTCTTTGTTCTCTTTCTTTCTTTTCCACCATTATTTCTCTCTTTGTCCAGGTGAAGTGTGATATTCCCATATTTGGTAGTGAAGTCTGTTGTGGAAGTCAGAATTTTTGGAAGTGCGCTGTGACTCATTAGCCAATACCTTTGAGAAATGGTTACAGATTACAATATTACAGATTGTGAGCCAGCACCTTTGAGAAGTTTATTGTGGGAGTTCAGAGCTTATTGAATTGTAGTGTAAAAATTAAGGGCTTGTTAGCCACCACTTTTGAGAATTGTGTTGCAAAATTCAAGAGCTGGTTAGCAAGCACATTTGAGCCTAAAACAGTGGGATAGTTGCTGGAGTTAAGATGACCGTACAATAAAAACATAAGAGTTTCCTGACACATGGACTGATGTCTTTGTTCAGCCTGATGAGAACTGATAACAAATGTCACACCCAGTACCAAGCAGGTTGTGACACAAGCAGCGTCCACCACAAGAGTGTTGATATAAAAGAGCTGAAGTCACAGCAATCATTACAAAGGTAACAACTATAAAAGAAGATGCAATGGTCATTTTTTGGGTGGTTTTAGTTGTGCAATATGATAAGTAAACAGAAGAAATGCAAGAAGAAAAATAACTTTTTTTCTCATAATCTGGAGGGATGAATTACTACGGAAGAGTCAGCAAATCCAAAGATGAGCAATGACAGCGTTGCAGAAATTCAAAAGGAGAAAAACCCCATGCTTTTAGGCATATTAGGGATGCTCAGTAATCAGGAAGTTGCACAATCTTTCTGATACCTGTAATCATTTCTCCACAAGAAAAACTAGAAGCAAAATATGTAAAATTAACCTATCATGGTAAAAGGTAGTCAGGTAAAGATACTGTATCTGGGGAAAGAATGAAGAATATGGGTAGCAGTAAGTTGCAACGGTGATAGAATTCTGTTAACTGCAATTAATTAGCAAAAGTTTAAAATATTAGGCACAGAATTTCAAGGAAAATTAGCAAAGTATATGAGACATCCTTCTACAGATAAATAACAACAGATTTGTTCCCATCAAGAATTTTATCTCCACATTTCTTCAAATAAACAAATATTGGAATACTGGCAACAGAAATCATTTAACTTTTTGGAATCTAAGAACTTGTTCAAAAATACTAACCCTTTCTCAGATTTTTCAGGATACTAAAATACTATATGCATTTCAACTGCCACTGATTTTGCAGTGGAAATGAATCTGTCAGTTGAGAAACTATTTGAAAATGCAATTAGAAATTAGATGGCGTTAGAAAAGCGAGAGGGCAAGAAAGAGAGAACCCCACATCTAATCTTTCAGAAGATTGACTAATATCACTTGTCACAGAGATGATGAAAAATCTCAAGTCATATTTTCTTTTATACTCAAAGTACTAAATATGTCCATGTTTAAATGAACATGCTCAAGGTATTTGAGTAAATAATGAAAACTGTTCTTAGTCTTGAGAAGTTCTTTCGTCATATACTAACTATTATTAGAAGCCCCAATAACACAGAAAAGGGTAGTCACAACTGGGTCTTAATTTAAAATTTCCTAGACCAAAAGAATGTGTTTTGTCACAGTCATCCTGAAAGTGTAAAACTCAAAGCATTACTACTAGACGTCAATCATACAATAAAGCTGAGTTGTGCATGTGAAAATATATACCCAGTACTTCACAGGAAGGATACAGAATTGTATTTAGAGATCTTTTTAGAGTGGCAAAAATCATAAAAAATATACTATAGGTAAATTGTGACACCTTAACCACAGAGCAAAGAATTACAAAGAACACAAAGTAAATTTAAGAAATTACTAAATTTTGGGTCGCCCATTTGTAAAACATCTGAAGAAAACATTCCCACTCCACAGCTGGGATTCCTACATCGTATTAAGAACTACCATTGATAATGAAAAAGCATTCACTTGTGACCTACTTCAGTTAAATACAACATTAGAATTACTTATTTAATATATTTATAAAACTCGCAGAAAAGACAGGATGAGCCACCAGGTTTGCAATGACATAGAATTATAGGGAATAGTCAATGCTCTTAAGGCCATGCAGAGGAACCTAGACAGGCTAGAGAAATGGACCAACAGGAATCTCAAGAACTACAAGACCCAATGCCAGGTGCTGCCCCTGGGCAGGCAGCAAAGGCACCGGTGCACAGGGGGATACCTGCCTGCCTGCCTGTCTGTCTGTCTGTCTGAGGGAAGGGACCTCAGCAGACACGAGTGTGAGCCAGCAGTGGGGCTGCCCAGATGGCCAGTAGCACTCTGGGAACCATCCATCAGCGCACAGCTAGGACATCAAGCAAAAGGATTACACCCCTCACTTCAGCACTTTTGAGAGCACATCTGAATCCTATGCCCAGCTGACAAGGACTGACAAACTGGGCTGGCTTAAGCAGCAGGCTTCCAAGCACATTATAACTGAAGCACTTGCCATGTGAGAAGTGTCTGAGGCCCTAGGACATGATCAGCTTGGCTTACCAGAAACTATGAGCAGCTTTTAGTATCTAGAAGGACGTACTGAGAAGATGCAATCGGACTTTTTATGAGGGGGGAAAAGTTGTAGGGTCATATAAACAGTAAGGAGATTTGCAAAATATGAATAATAAATTTTCTTACAGGTTTCACATAGTTTTAAGACAGCAAAACTTAAAAAAAATCTGAAATATTGCCTTGCATTTTTGCGTGCACACATTAATATTTTTTCCTTAAGAAAGTTGGTATTCTCCCCAAATTATTAACAATTTTTCACACGAAAAACAATGGTACTATAAAGTAGAAGGTAGACAAAATGCATACAAACATTCTTCACTGATTCAAGAAGCAGAAGTAGGTAGTTATGCTCTTTACTTTTCATCATGCAATCAGTAGTACTCTTCAGTTTTTCTTACTTCCAAATTTCTGTGTTAACTTCATGCTTGCTCTTCTAGATGCTGATATTGCTTTCCTGCTCAATTTATCTGTCTTGTCCTTTACTCCCAGAAGGTCTTTTATTCCACCATATCAAATCAACTGATGGTTACTGATGCGGCAACCAGTTTTCTCCCTCTATTTCACAGATAAAAATCGAGACAGTCAGAAAGGAATTACTGTGATTCAAGGACAGAAAAGACATTTTGCTGTCTTGATTTGATACCAAAGCCCTCTGCACTTTTTTTCTGAAGATCAAGTACTTCATTTTAGAAAGATTTTTTATTTCATAAGTATATTTTTCAAAGGTTGTCATTGGCATTGCATTGCTTCATGAAGGTTAGAACTTCAAACCACTCTTTATTAGTGTAATTTTTTCTTGTAGCTCTTTAAAAATATTAATTAAAATGATGTTAATATCTTAATATAAAAAGTGTTTTAAAAGTAGCTTAGAAGTTTTCATATTTCCTAGCTTTATAGCAATATAGCCTATTGCTATAATAAGAACAGAAGAGCACAGTAAGGTAAACTGATTATAACAAAATACTTGTGGAAAGTAGATGTCACCATTTTAGTTATAAACTTCACAAAAACATTGAGCATTCAATCCACTTCTTTTTTAAGCAGGAACAGGAGCAACAAAAGCTAGCTATTTTAGCAGGACAGGCTTCAGAATTGACAATGAGACATTTAAATGTATAGTTCAAAATTCTCAGCCTAAAATAATTAGGTACTTTATTTTTTTATTAGCACAAGTCTACTCTTGATTTAAATATATTTACTCTAAAATGATGCTGTTTTTAACTGAAATAAAAAAACAGTGAATTTATAAAGTCCTTAAGAGCTCCCTGCAGAATTGAGGTTTCTGAAGAGCCTTTGTGAATACACCAAAATTTAGTTTACAGCAATCATAAGAAATGTTGAGAAGCACTATATGTTCTCTACTAGCATGTCAAGAAAATGTTTCGTCACAGTCACTGCCATCACTCATCATGAAACATTAATGCTTACTTAAAATGACAGTGCTCAGGAATTTGTATGAGTTCTCAGCATTGTTAATGACAGATAAAACCCAGAAGTATTTCATGCACACACTGAATAATGTGACAAAGACGTACTAATGAAGAGACAGATGAATATAAAAGAATCAGATTTTAATTTAGCTGAATTTGATGCAGAACTAATGGACAAAGCAGACCTGATAATTTTTTAAATACTTTTTTTTCTGTTCATTCATTAGGCTGTGACACTGAAAAATAAAGTATTTGTCTAAGGAAGGCCTACATACTGGTTTCATTTGTATTTAAATGGCATGCAAAAAATAGCAGTGCTAGAAAAGATTTGTTCCCTGTGTTCTCACACATTCCTCATCTTGTCATCTCCCCATGTCTTCTGATGAATGTTTCAGTACATTTATCATTCTACACTACATGTCACCCTGAGAAGCACTGAAACTCTCCTGTGAGTGATGTGGGCTAAGTGGCAGCCCTGGTGAGCAGTGTTCCTCTTTAATGAGGGACAGCATGACAGGAGTGGTCCAGCCTGGAGTAGCCACCACAAAGGGAGAAGCATTTCCACCAGACTACAAAGTCTGCGAGTCTACAGAGACTCACATAAGTTGTAATAATCTATTATACTTCACAAAATCACCTAAAATTATCTCTGGGAAGTTCTGAAATGGACCTTGAAAGTTCAGGCATGTGTTTGTAAAAACAGGGAAAAGAGGCAAGAAGAAATGACAAGATGTCTATGTCCAACCTTTTCCAAGAATTTATTAAAATCATAGTTTGCAACTTCAGATGGATTTTAAAGGTTTCTATGTTAAAAAAGTATTTGTATCATGTGCTAGTGCCCAGTTGCTTGTGGCAGCACTGGGGGATCTGCCAAGGCGGGCGCTGTGTGGAACAGCTGGGACTAATCCCCCAGCAGGGATGTCCCAGCGGTCCCTGGTGGGGCAGGTATCTGCGCTGTGGCCTGTGGAGGACCCCAGGCTGGAGCAGGTGGCTGTTCCCTGAAAGATGCATCCTGAGGAAAGACTCAAACACTTATTCTGTGTGTAGCTAAGAACATGCCTCTACATAATTATTTCTCTTAATGAGCCAAATAGCATATTCCTATGTATTTTTATAAGATTTTATGGGGGAGTTTGTAAAGATGACCATTATACTCCAATAAAGTTATATTAAGACATTTTACTCAGGCTCTTGCAAAAAGATAAAATTTGAACCTCTAAGGATTACCCTCTTCTATCCCCCAAAGGCTTAACTATCTACCTGGGAATATTCAATACTTAGAAAACTATGACAGACAGTTATCTTTTATCCCAGTAACTAAAGGCAATTCCCTCCCTCTAGAGATGGAAGGAATTTCAAACATTTCTCTTCAACCTTTCATTTTGAAGCACTACCTTTAATTATTCTGTTACAGAACAGCTTTGGCTACTTTGCTGTTTTCCACAGGCATGGAATTTTGATTCAAGTTTATCGCACCTCCTAGATTCCAATAGCAACATCAAAGGAAAGCAAGTAAATTTTACATTTGCATATGGGACAGTGAGTTTTCAGAGAACAGCTGGCTATACTCACCAGTAAATGGATTATACTCATTTGCAGATGCAAATATTTCTATTTGCGTATGAAGCTCAAACTCATAATTTATTCAGGAAAACTAGGTTACCTACAGCAACTCTTACTGAACTCTGAATTTTAAGTGAAAAAAAAAATGTGCCTAATGCGCAGTATTTTTTTCCTTGGGTTTGTATGTTTGTTTTCCTACAATGTACATAGAAATAATCAAATTTAAGAACATGCCATAAAAACCATCATTTACCTTCTAAATTAATTATAAAAGCATCTGAGACCCTTACTTTTCTTCCTGTAAAGAAAACAAATAGAAAAGGTTTTCTTCCCTACAACCTCCATTAAGGTGTTTAAAAAGTTAACAAGAATCACAAGATACTACTGAATTATCAACCCACAATTTAATCAAATAGTTCCTAAGTCTGAAAATATCTGAAGGGAAAAGAGTTGAAATACTAGTGTATCAAAGAGGAAAAATTTAGAGGGGTTTGTTTCTATCTGTGGCATGAAAATAAGCTCCTGGATCTGTTACAAATCAAAGGTTGAATAAAGAACAGCTGCATCAAAAAGGACAAGTACCCACAGGTACAGATTCTTCACAGATTGTACAGGCACTTGGCCATCAAAGAGGAAAGAGTGCTGTGTGTCACCTGATTATACAAACTCTTGTTTTCCCAAGTTCTAGAAAAGAAATGAAGTTATTTTAGTTCAGTAAAAGTGAAATCAGGAACACCATATGTGGCAGCCCAATTAGCTGGGATAAATCAAAATTGGCCCAAATTCTTTGCATCAAGGAGTGGACTTAGGTCCTTGGGGAGCAGGAGGCTAGGACCTTAGACTTATAAGCTCAAGCCCCTGCCCTACATATACAATCGGATACCTACTCCAGGTAAATTCTGTATTTGGGACAGTTAGCCACATCCCTTGGTCTTTGGATCCAGCCCTGGGCCAAGTGCCCTCTGGAAGCAACTCCAGGCCATGCAGCCTGTGGATACTACCTGGAGAACACGTGGTCACTCCAAAGGATTAAAGAATATCTCTGGGCAATCCATTGCATCCATCCTGTTTTTACAGCCACGATTCCCAGCCAAACTGGGTCTGATGTAGCAGGGGAAACCCTGCCCCAGACTGCTACAACCACATGAAGACTAGTGAATAAAGAGGATAACATATATCATTATGATAGTGATGAAATCAGTTTAATTAAGATGGCATTGAAGAGATAAAGTAGGCATGTAGTCACATCTGACTGGTGTATATTTTTACCAGGCTGGACAGCTAATGATAAAATATAAGCACAGACTTTGCAACATATAGCCCAATTCCTCATTTGGTGTGATTTTCTGTTCTTAAATGTATGATTCCCAATGACATTTATTTTCAAACAATTTGAAGACTTCAAGCAATATAGCCAGAAATAACCACTAGGATGGCACTGAATAGCCCAAAAAAGGCTACTATACTTTATTTTCATTTTTAGATCTTTGCAGAAGTACAAACAAATCCTACATGCAGGATTCTTATCTTACTGGTTACTATTTGGAAAGTGCCATATGTTTTCCACGACATAAAATGATGATAAAATCCCTTTATCCTCTATGATCCAATTTGTCAGGGTTTGTTTTTTTTTAATATTTTACAGTCAGGCTATTGTTCTTCCACAGGTAGAAGCCAAGTTTAGTGATCCTCAACAGAGACAAAATGAAGACTAAGTGCAGGCCACAATATTTTATGTTTGCTCCCACACTTCTTCACGTTTCTTGTCTGAGTTCAGGGCAATGAAAATCAATCAGGTCTGTCAGCTCACTGCTCTCTGATGTAACGTTCTGTAACTATATAATAGTGACTTTCTGTCTTGAGTCCTGACTACCTTCCCAGTTAAGCATTGTGCACTCCTGAAGCAGAAGCAGATTAAACATGATATATTTGACATTTTCTTCTCTATTAGGCTTATGTGGCAAGGTTTTGACAGTGAAGAGGGCTGCAGGGGTTACTTCTGTGAGAGGAGGACAGCTAAACCTGAGCTAATCAGCAATGGTGGTAACACTTTATTTTTTTTCGAAGAAAAATATTTTTAAGAAAGAGTAAAATTTCTGTACAGCTGCTACAAAAGAAAACTGACTGAGGAAAACATGACAGAAACAACCAGGTAGACTCTGAGAAAGTGTGGAGAAAAAAGTGGAGAAAGAGGGGGAGAAGAAAGTCCACTCAGATTCCTCTGCAGCTCTCAGAGAACATAGCAGCATTGAATTGTCCCTCTGCAGCCCATGAAGGCCCATGTTGGAGCAGATATCTGCCCTGCATTCTTTAGAGGGACACCACATGGAGCAGGGAAACAGTGTGAGGAGGAAAGAGTGATGGGGACAAAGTGTTAAAAACTGACCGCAACCTCCTATCCTTCCCTGTGTTTCCTTTGGAGGAGGAGAAGGTAGGATTATTAGGAGTGAAGACTGGGAAGAGGAGGATGGGAAGAGGTGGTTTTGGTTGTGTTTTTGTTTCTCATGACTCTACTGTTAACTGGTAATAAAATGATTTCATTTCCCCAAGCTGAGTCTTTTTAACCCAAAACAATAATCTCCCTGTCCTTCTGAGAATCCATGAACTTTTTCACTGTATTTTCTCTCCCTGTTGAGGAGCGAGCATTAAAAGAGCAGGTTGGTGGGCATGTGGAAGGCAGCCAAGATTAACCAACCTCTCCAGCTTTCTTTGAACCAAGGCACAGAAATGTGTACAACCAGTGACTGTACATAAGCTTTCATTAACACTGTAATGCCACTAAATATAAACAGCAGGCAACCACGAAAACTAACAGGGACATTCGGGATAGTTGTGAAAATAAGAAAAGCATGCACATACTAAAATGCTCAAGATCAGAACCAAGGATAACTGAAAAGATAGGTGGTAAAACACTCTGTAGAGGGTTGTCTGGGGCACCCAGAATGATCCTGCAGAACAGAGAAGGAAAATGACTGACAATTTACTTCAGAATGAGTACTGCTTCTAAAAGATTAAGATGAGCTATGACAGAATCAAATAGAGTCTCCCTATTTTTCTCTGTAGGGAACTGAGGAACATAAACCTCAGTTTATGAAATCGGAAAGGTGAGGAACAAAGTAATAGCCCACAGCAGTTCCCTCACTGAAAGCTCTCAAGCCTCATTTCTTTTATTTCCACAGCTAAACCCACCAACGACCACAGCCATCAGAGTTACTTTATGGCAACAACTCCCTGAAGTAGAGTACTCTTATGTCATTGTAGATAAACTCTTAAAGGACTAATTGTATCCTATCTGAAATGGCAATAATGGATACTGCATAGGAACTACTTATTTGCAGTATGTATTATTAACTAACGACAGTCTACTTTTGTTCTGAAGTTTGAAACTCTCCTGAATTATTAGTCTTCAGTGATCCTTGGTATGTATATAGCTAGGCACACATTCAGTTGTGAAAACTGCACAAATCCCATATTACCTGTTTCTGAAAATTAAACAGAAAGCTGGCGTGTTCAATGTTGCATTATACACCTCAAAAAGTCAAATATTTTGGTGCTGTCTCCCTTCTGCTGGCCTCTATGGCTAGATTTTAACTCTAAATTGACCAATTCGCTAAAAACGCAGATCTAAGACCAGTTCTCTATACCTATTAAAATTATTAAAAAATATTATACACTTCAATGTGATTTTACATAAGTTGTTTTTCTCATACACATGCAAAACCTATCATGTTTTTGACTTTGGTATTATCTGAATATTTTAAGTTACTTTTTGGGCTTGCTACTATCTGTTTCTGTAGACTATCAAAAAATGTAAACCAATATTGTACTGTGTTTTGATTATGTCTAAGAAATACTAAACTGGACTTCTAGGGCACTGGCCCTCTACAGCTACTTAGGCAGCTTAAATGCTGCTTTTCATCAAAAACACTTAGAAAGCCTACAGATTTATTTCTGTCTCAGTATGATTCAGTATATTCTCTTCTCCTTCTAAAATTCAAAAGGGAATTGGCTTCCAACATTTTGGCATACATAGAATCAATAATTCTTCAGAGAAGATACTCTAAAGTAGAATAACAAGGCCTAGCTTTTCCTGTGCCCCTTAAAAACCCCAAAACCATCCACCAACAATAAAAATCCAAAAAATAAAACCCTCAGAAAACTGAAAACAACAACAAAACACACCCGATTGGTTGTTGCAACAATAGCAATAATCAGTCACTAGTCTCCAGGTTTCAGTACGGGACCTAGCTGCTGCTAAGAGTGTAGAGTGTTGGGAAAATATCCATGTTCTGTCTTTTAGCTCTCTAATTAAATGTTTGCGTTTTGATGATGTAGCTCCTTGGTTCACAAGATAGGCTGACATATACACAATGAAGTGAATTTTTTCTAGAGTGCCAGATATAGTTACAAAGGATCTGAAAAGCAAAGCAGATGTGTAGTACTATCCTGTAATACTGCAAACATGCTACAAGGAAAATACAACGTATCCTTTCTCCTAACATTAAACACGCAGTGTATACTCTAGTTCCTCTGACAGCATATTTTATTGAAGCTTTAGAACAAGTCATATAGAGAAAAAATCATACTCTATTAAAATTCATTTGGTTGAGAGCATGAGGAAGTCTCCTGTAGGGAACAGGATGTGCCACTCATATTACTGAATACTTCAATCCAAGTACAGTTTTTCAATTGCAGCCCTTCTTTACAATTACTCAGGGTCTAACATCATTTAGGATCTTCACTAGAGCTGTACCACAGATCCTGCTGCAGTAGATGAATGGTCTACTTGTCAGAGACATACTTACTAATGAAAAAAACTCCTCTACTTTATCCTTTTGAGCACTACCTAATTCTCAGATGGGAATTTTAAACAACTGTCTTCCACCCGAGATATTAAAGTTAGATAAAGGACAGGTAAATGTCAGTACTTGGTGAAAGGTGTCTAAAAGTCAGTGTGCTGGTTTTGGCTAGGGTAGAGTTAATTTCATTCACAGTGGCTGGTGTGGGGCTGCGTTTGTACTTGTGCTGAACACAGGGTTGACAATAGACAGGTGTTTTTGCTATAGCTTGAGGAGGGCTCACACAGAGCCAAGGCCTTTTCTGCTTTTCCTACTGCCATGCTGGTGAAGAAGTTGGGAGTGCTTGGGAGGTTGGGAGGAGACACAGCCGGACAAAGGGGAATTCTGTATCATATATTTTGCTCAGTATATAAAGTGTGGGGAACAAGCAGGGAACAGTGGAGTGGTGGTGTTTGTCTTCCCCAATCAGTGTTACACACCCTGCTCTCTGGGAGATGCCCAAACATCTGCCTGCCCATGGATCACAGTGAATTAACTCTTTGCTTTGCTTTGCTTGTGTGCATGGCTTTTGCTTTCCCCTCTTAAAACAGTTTTCACCTCCACCCAAGAGTTCTCTAGCTTTTACCCTTCTGATCCCAATTCTGCTAGTGGGGGAGTGAACAAACAGCTGCTTGGGGCTTCGCTACACTGCAGGCTGGGGTTAAAACACAACAGACAGGGTTTCATTTGCAGAAGATCAAGCTAGCATTTAAATTTAAGGTAAAAATGTCTTCTGTTGCTAAACATGTCCATGGTATCTGGGCACAAAAATGTCAAAGGGGTTTTACTTAAGAGAAATAAAGGATATATATTTTTTTAATAGTGATATAATCACAGATAATGCTGTATTATTGAAGTAATTGGTCAGTAGTTATGGGAATCCTAGTTAAATCCAAGAAACAATATAATGTTGGAATATTTAGGATAGAATTTTATGCATGATTTCTGTACTTTATTCAGTAAATCTGTATACATTCTTGTAACAAGAAAGACTAAGGAGTACTGATGTGTCTTTTCCCTATATGCAGCAGTTCTTATGCTTCTTCATCATCCACCATTGACCATCTAGTCAAAGATGTCATTAGGAAGGGCAGTGAACTTATCTTACATCATGAAAAGAAGTATCCTTATGTTCCTTATGTTAACTCCCCTTATCCCTCAAAAAATCCCACATAAACCCCACCCCCCAACCTCAAAACCACAGAAAACATATAAAACACCCCCCCCCAATCCCATGTAAGTTTAACAAAACTACCACAGTATACAAGAATGAGCCCACTTTTTCTGATGCTGATTAGACCACCAGTGGCTTTACTGGTCTCAGGGTGGCTAATATTTCTTTTACAGCACAATCTGATGTCTCAGCTGGCAGTCTTTGTAAGATAAGCTCAAACTGGTTACTAGCTGATGATCACAAAGCTGATGGTGGTGCCAGAAAGGAAGAGTGAAACACTAAGTAAAGCTAAATAAACACTGACTAAAAGGTAAGGGAACAAGTTCAAAGTAAACTAGGTAGGTGCCTAACAGGAAACTGCCTGAAGTCTGATAGATGCAGAAGATTGCCTTTAACTTGGAAGCATAATCACTGTCTATTGGTTAGAGAATGAAGCATATTAAAAAAGTCTTATCAGTCATAAAAGATAAGATGAAGAAATAAAATAGTACTATACTTCTGTATGGTTTTGTCCTCACTACTAAAAATAAAGGGGAATTACACCTTAAAATAACCTAAAATTTAAAATTCCAAATCTCTGAACCACTGATAAACTTAGAAGTAAGTTTAAACACTGATAAACTTACATTAGAAGTACTCAAAAATCACAATCTCACACCATAGCCTACCAGCCCCCAAGTATTTGAAATGAAGTGTCACTGCCACAGACAACACTAGAAAACTTTTTCTGAGGATTGCATTATCCTATTTTGCCTTATAGTTTTCTTGTCTAAGCCTATTCATTACTCCTTTCTTTAGCACTGCTGGGAGAATATAGGAAAAAATACATTTCTTATATAATTTTATTATTATATTTAACATCCAATAAATAAAATGTACTTTGTACTTTGCTGCACTGAAAGTTCCGCTAATTCTCACCAAGGCTTTTATGCCTTGCCTTCCAAAATGAAATGCATGTTTTTACAAACTGTTTGGCTTGTTGATTAGTCAAGTACAAATTTAGTTCAAGTATCAGGCATAGTTAGACTACACACATCTTCACAATACCTACTGGTTGACAGTTCAATATTTTCCTTCATGTACTGCATTCTCTGCAGGAGTTAATCATCAGTTCATTTAAAGAAATGCTTTACTGTCAATTCAGACTCACGTTTTCCTTATATGTGCCCCTTTATAATTTATATTTCATTCTACATACATTAAGGCCCTGTGTGAAGTTTCAGAGATTATGAATCCTCCTACTTTATATCATAAAAGAGGTGTAAAGTATTTATGTTAGATGCCATCTGCTTCTTTGCTCCAATATCTCCAGAACACTGGGATTCAGAGCAATACTAGATAAACTTTATTATTTCAGCTTGTATTGAATCACATTATTTTGTTTAGGAAGGTTTAGAATAGTCACAGATGAATGACATAGATAACTGCTATAACTAAAAATATAAAGATAACAAGCTAAGTTTATGCTGAAATTTCATTCAGCTTATTGCAACATCAGACAGCATCAGAAGACGCATCAAAATAGAACTTATATCCTAAATATACCAAGAGTCTGCTAAGACACAAGAAAGTAAACAGAGTTGACCTGACAAGTCAGAAAAATAAGAGAGTCAGAAAAATAACAGATCAGATTTTACTACCAAAACCCAGTAACCAAGAAGTGTGATCTTATGTTAACTGTTAACTAATTTCAAATGCATTAAGTTCAGCAAAGCAGCTTACTGATCCAAATTAAATTGGTAATTTACAAAAAAACAACAAAAAACCCCCCCCAAAAAAACCACAAAAAACAAAACAAAACAAAAAAACCCCAAAAAAACCCCAAGAAAATTAGCTAGAAATTAGAGAAATAAAAAGTACTGAGAATTGTTATGAGGAGGATGATCTCACAGAAGCCAGATCTGAATTTCCAGGACAGCACAACAGCAAATTTCTGCTAGCTCTAACAGCATGATCGCAGGTAACGAGCAGAAAGCCCCTTGTGATCCACACATGAAACATATTAATACTATAGGGTCATAGACAAATCAAGCCCAGCAACTGAAATAGTAACAAAAAGAAGTTTATGCTGAGCTTGAAGAATTTTGAAATACTTTCAATTCCAAACACACAGCCAACTTTCTTACAGAGAATGCTTGAGAGGAGTCCTTAGAGGATAAAAAGCTAATGACTGGCAGAATGGTTACTTGATGAGGTGAGGGGATTCTGTCCATTGACATACTAAGTAATGTAATACAAATTAAGACAACACTCTAGTCATTGTCTTGTGGGAAAGATCCTATTTGCCTATGGGTGCACATCCAAGGTATAAAATGAACTGAATTAGAAAACAAGAGGAATGTATATTTTTTTAATGACAGAAAACAATCTGAATAGACTCAAGGATTTCCCTTCCAGCTCAGAGATGATAGGCTGCAAAAGACATCTAAGGATTCATAAAACCCTGACCAAAAATGCTTCAAAAGGATAGGGAAAAAAAAATTAAGTGCATGAGTATTCCTGTGGTTTACTAAATTGACTCTAAAGTTGTGATCTTTTAAATTATTATTTAGGCAAGAAGGAATTTATTTCAGTAGTCAAAAGAAATAATATATTAAATCTCGATAGTTTCAAGCTAACAACTTACCTCCAAACTTCTGAACTAGTTGAATTCTGTCATTAAATGATTCATTAGTACTTACTAAGGCACACGTTATTCAGATGCATTTTTTTTAATTTCCTAACTTGCTCATTATACACAAAAGACTTATATTAATCCAGAGAACAGGACCATAGGCTTTCTTCAAGCCTATGATACATGTAGGAAGGGTTTCCATTCTGGATGATTGGGAGCATGTAGTATTGTCGAAGAGCCATAACAAAACCAGGATTTTTGTTGTTGTTTGTTTGTTTGTGTAGTGAAGGCTGGTACCCTCAGTATGAAAATGTATAAAGTACTGCTTTTTTATCTTATAATATCTGCATTTATCTTATAGTACAACCATATTTAGGTTGCATTATAAGATAAAATAGAAAACAGGTAAAGAAAGAAACCAAGCACAGAAAAACTGGAGTTTGAAGTGTGTATTGAAAATCTGAGTTCAAAGGTTCCAGACACTGGTGAATTTTCAACAGCAGCTTGCACAGACCTTTGAGCACTTTATTGTACTAACTTGGCTCCTCCTGTTGAACTAGCCCATCACAACTGTTATTTCCAGCATATATAATGATAACAAATATTCCTCACAATGCTTGTAAATAAACAATACCATTCCTGAGACTGGCAACTCCCTTATTAGCTCTGTGGTTTTGTCATTCAACTCTTAACAGAAGCATTGACTCCCTTCAACAGGTCTCTAGAAACCACAGCTCAACTTACTCTTAACGAAAACCATGAAACTTTCAGCAATTAATTGCTTAAGCNGGTATAATCACTCCCTATCCAGTACTAACAAGTATTACTTATCTTCTCAACTAATATTTAAATATGAGTCAAGCAGGAAGTGTAAAATACCCAGCTAAGCATAGGAGCTAAGATAAATGCAAGTTACACAACCAAAAAGGGTTGAAGTACATAAAAAGAAGTTTTGCACCTTCTATTTCTGTAAAGAAGGTAATTCTTCATCACTAAGTTTTACATGAATATATGAAGTGCCAGAATAATCAAACTGCTTACTCAAGTAAAAAGCACATATAATTGACAAATGATTGCTACATGCTATTTCCCATAGAAGCTGGATTCTACCTGTAGTCTCAACTAAAAGAAGTAATTAATTATAAAATAAATTCTCATTTTGATGGAGACAGAAGGACAGCAAGACATAAACCAGACCGGGATTTTTGCCCAGCTTTTCAAAGACAGTTGGATAACAAGAAATAACTTACAATTTTCTTCTTTTCTATCATGGCTGTTACAATCTCATTGAAGAGTACAGAAGCATAACCTTTATTCTTACGAAGTTAATTTAAAATGAAAGCATGAAAGAGTGAATGGAAAGTCCACATGATACAGAAAACTGAATTTTTGAAAGGCGTTCTTGATATAAATCTCTTGTAACCCTGCAGTAAATATTGATATTGAGATGATAATTCAGGGATAGCTTTTAAGATCACAGCTGCTTAAAACTGTTTAAGATGAAAAGCATGAAATGCTTAACAGGGTAAGTAGTAGATAGGAGAAATAGGAAGTTAACTGTTCTTTCTGTAGCTAAAACCACAAAATCAAAGTAAAAATAGAGGCAATATGGATTTTCAAGTGCAGTTATTTTTTGAGAAAAATTACATCACACCCAACATTAAAAACGTTAGGTGTGGTTTCAGAGGTACAGACAGAAACCACATCGACATCTCTGACTGCCATCTAATAGACTGTAGTTTCTGTGAATATCTTTTCAGTCACCCACTAAGGGCCTTGCACGTAATCTAATGAAAATCCTGGATAATAATTTTTGTTGAATGATTAAAATGAAATGGGGTAAAATTAAAACTGAGCTTTATCATCTCTGAAGTGAAAAATATATCAATTAAAAATTTGAGTAAAGCTAAACACAGTGAAGGATGAAATACTGCTGGGTTCAATTCAGTTTGAGAGAGGCTTTGATTAATAAAGATTCATGTTTCAATTCTCAAAGGGTAACAATTCTGGACAACAGAACTATTCAAACTGTAATAGAAGGTCTCAAGCAATCTCAAGGAGTGTTAAAACAAAATAGCATAAATATTTTCAAGTCTATTACGGCTCTAGAAAAAATGAAATAAAAATTACCAAGTACCATAATATTTTTGCTCTACCCACAAACTTCCTTTCTTTACATACAAAATTAAAGAGCTTGCTAGTGCTCCAGTGGCCACTAGATGTCAACAAAGTCTAACAATATGACACCTGAGTTTAGCTATTTTAAACGCTGTGCAAAGCAATAGACTCGAAGCTATCTTTGTTACACACATTTGTATTGACGTATGCTCACGTAAATGTATACTACTTGACTCCATACAAAATGCAATCCAATACAGTCCAAAATCCAATCTACTTAATGTAGTGGCAGAATGATAATAATCTACACACATCAACACTTCCAAGTTCACGACGGAACGTGTAGCTAATCATGTTGTAAATATAATTTTTGAGGTATCATCTAAGCTTCCAGCAGGTGTCAAAATAAGCTGATCTTCCTTGCCTGGATAACTAGTGAACCATAATCTGTGCTTGCATTCACCTGGGAAAAGGCTTGAATAATTCTTTCTCTTGCTACTTTAAGATCTGTGCAATTTTATGCAATAAAAGTCATTGAGAAGAGATTTGCTGTGACCTACCTAGTGTATGCAAATGAACACTTGCAGTTTCCATGCTTTGTTTCTTGGGCACCTTGCTTCTTTATGACACATTTGTGTGTCTCCAAGAGACAGAACTAAAGCTTATTTTTAGCTTTAGCTAAAAAAACTAAAAAGCTAAAGCCTTATATTAGCACTTCTGTGCTAATCAGGGAAACTGGTAAGAAGAGAAATAGAACTTTCCCCATAAGAAGAAAAAAATAAAAAAGATGAGCACTCCTTCATTCTGACAGGAAAGGGGAGGCTCAAACTTACACTGCTGAGAACTAGAAAATTAATGACCTTTTTTCTCTTTGAAGTTCATTGGCCTGAATAGCAAGACGAGCAAACACTGATGACAGT
This sequence comes from Sitta europaea, assembly GCA_013400255.1. Lineage (NCBI taxonomy): Eukaryota > Metazoa > Chordata > Aves > Passeriformes > Sittidae > Sitta > Sitta europaea. The sequence continues at coordinate 27,422 of VXBS01008846.1, read as the reverse complement.
CTCTCACTCACAGCTGCACCAATTTAAGTCATAACAAACCAAGTCTACCTGATGTTAACAGATGCCACAAGTGTTTATCAACTAAAATGAGGAGGACACAAAGACTACCCAGCATCTGTCCTATCTCCCTCCACTTTTTAATGACTCCTTCTTAAATCACGGAGATCATGAACAAAATTATTCCATCCTATAACAGATTGAATTAAAGACTGACAGATTTTCCTATCTGGAACTCTAAGTATTTTTACAGCCACTTTTAACAATGCAGTTACTAAACAAAAAACCTAGAATTTTGTAATACTTCTAAAACTGGAATTATGATTCTGGTAGTCAACCAAGTATTCATACCACAGCTGTTTCAAAGAAAAGCTGAGTAGCAACTCTGGGATCCAAACTGTCTAAATTATCTCAATTTTGTTCAAAAAATTTCATGGTATATTATGCTTTCTTTTAATTGTGAAAGTATTAACATATCCATGCTTTATATTTACTACCAAAGAGCTCAGTCCTCAGTTTTTAAAAACAATAGGAATGATATCATGTGTAAACAAAAGTACATATGCAACTTTGAAACAATGAATGAAAATGTGGTCTTTCTTTCTTGACTTCAGGATAGTAAGATATGTATCTTACCAGGAGAACTTTAGATGAGTATACTTCAGAGGAAACTCACTTCTTGCTTTCCTGAGTTGTTTCAGCAGCTATTCTGAATAATAAGTTATCTTTGGAGCAGGAACACATGCAAATATAGAAGAATCCTCACAACTCTAAGGCAGATATCAGGAAAAAACATCACGTAACCTAGAAGAGACAAAACAAAAAACATGCTTCAAATCTACTGAGTGATCAGTTTGTCATCTTCTATCCTAATAATTGTTGGTGAAGTTTAAAACCAGACAGGTCTCACTCATCTATCATAGCTTTTAAACCTCTCAGTTTGCTCCACAGAGCCCAAGAGTATTCAGTTAACTGTCCAGTTATTTTTGCTATGACCATAATAGCATAAAAGACAGCCACATTGACTCTCTTCTCCTATACTGCTCTGAGCTTACACTATATGGTCTTTGCTCTTTGGTCCATTTCATCTGTGGTAAAGTAAAAACAAACAACACTCTTTCTGCTCTCCCCTTAAGACAGAATGATTTGCACTGGCATACTACTGATATGCAGTCAGTGGAGTCCTCCATGTACAATTGTTTCAAATTAATGCAAAGCATCAGATTTTGAAAGCTTGGACTAAAATGTCCAAGACAAAAAAAAAAAAAAAAATCAAAACCAAAACTACAATTTGAAACCTCCTCAATTATGAATTAATCAGTTTAGTAAAAACGTGTCCTTTAAGCAGCTCAAACCCCTTGGTGGGGCTTTGGGTTTTCTCTAGTTTAAACTAAAGATGGGACTTTTAAGAAGGTAATACCTCAAGATTACAAGTACCAAAAGTTATTAAAAAGAAAAAAATAAAAAGTTACACTAGCATGAAGTAAAATATCTCCAAGATAAAGGAATTTGGAATTTCTCACTGCAACACATTTACTTTAGCAACCTTGAGGGTGAAAGTTTCAATGAACAATATATAAGCAGCTTCTCACAATACATGTTGATTCTAAAAGAGATTAGCATTGATGAGAATAACACTGATAATTACAGCACAAGAGACTTCCTTCCCTAAAAGGAAATTGGAAAATGTGACAAGAGAGGAAGAAAATATAAATAAATGCAAGAAAAACAAACATCCCCAAAAGCCTCTTAAAAGTGAACAGTAGGAAGAATGAACCTATTTAAGCACCTCAAAGATGATGACAGGGACTGGAAAAAGAGAAAAGGAAGCAGTCATGAAAAGTGGTGATCATTGCAGCAGGTGGTATTTTCTAAAGATGACAGAACATTTATTCCTTTCACGACAATCCTATAAATATAGAGGGTTACCATCAGCATCTCCTATCTGCTGGTATTTGTACTTCTGTGCCAGAAGGAGACTTTTGTTTTTGCCAAACAGAAGGGCAAACCTGTCAGTAATGTAGATTCTGCTTCAGAGGCAGCTGTAAAACCCAGAAAAGAGAGCCATCTTGTTGGCTTGAAATTCAATTGGTCTTAAGTCTTCCATTGTAATACAGCTGGTCAGAGCTCTGGAAGGCTGTGGAAGGAAGATCCATTGATATACAAACATACATGTTAGTAAATACATATGTATTGTATATACAATATTATATATACAATATATGTATACAATGTATATAGAATATTTTATCTACAAGTATATATATATACTTGTAGATATATTTTTCCAGTAACCCATCCCCTTAAAGCAAAAACCTTACATAGTGTTGATAAACTTACACCCGAAGGCATAATTTCCGTCTTCAGTCACAGACAAAATCACTGTTCTGTTATGTATGTTTACACACAGGGGAAAAAGCAGAGTGGATTAAAAATTCCCTGCTACATCCATAAGAAAGGCTAAGCTCTGTAAATTCTGTCTGCTGTTTAATTGCCTCTCTCTAAATCACTAGACTTTATGTGATTTTGCACTTGCTGTATATAATTTTGGAATGACCAAGGCTGGCAGATCAGATTTCATTTTGCTATGTGCTAACAATTTTATGCATGCATGTGTGAGTATCAGTCAACTCTTAAAGTAATTGGGACAAAGATGTTATTATTTTAATTATATTGTAAAAGGCTAATTTTATAGTCATGTAAAACTGCTGTATTTCTCAAACACTCATACAGCATAGTACAATCCCTAGCAATTAGTTTCATCAGGTAATAAATATTTCATCAGCAAAATGATACACAGTACCAGGAATGCAGCATTGGAGAACAGCAGGGTGAAATATATGGTGTGAAAAAAAAAAATAGAAAAAAAAAAAAAGAAACACATATTTCTGGTACATATCCAAAGCAAGCTCATAAAAATAAATGCATTTCCTCCAGTCTGTCTGAGAACCATCCCATGTAAAATAGATTACAATGTATCATATAGTGAATCTTTTAACCTGCAAAGTGTCTATAAACATTCTGTATTTTTATTGCTATGAATAGTGAGAACAAATATGACTAAGAATACTTAGGTTTTTTCCTTCACTTGTGCTCATGGTCCCAGTGCACGTGAACCACAAAGTACTGCAGGCAGACTGACAGAAGGTAGTCAAAAAACCTCTTCTCCTTCTTTCCTCTCCCTATCGCTCCTTGCTATCAACAAATAGGTCCCAAACAAATCTAGACAGCCTCCCAAGCAGAAAACTTTTGACATCTTAGTGCACATCACATAGAAAGGTCACATCAGTCATGTCAGCAGAAAACACCTGTCAAAAAAAGCCATTCTGACTAGCATAAGGTCTGATAAAACTTCCATAAAAACAAATTAGAATACTTACAGCATAGATAAATTTCTACTTTCAATTCCTGTTCTTCTCAAACTGTCAATTTTTGCACTGAGATTTTTTTCCTGTATGGCTGTCTGAAAATTATCTTACAAAGTTATACAACTTCTTTACTCTAATAGGCTCTTGATGAGAAAGTTACACGGACAATGGAACCCCACACCTAGCAACACAAAAGACTTACCCATATTCCAGAGTTATGCTGGACATATGTTATGCTGGATAACTTTGAGTTCAGAGCCAGGAGGCTAAAATCATACAATCAGGTTTCATTTGCTTTTCCTATATTACAATTCTTAGAAAATTGGATTGCATAGTTATCACACCTCATTCTTGGTACTCACTGTTTTTAAAGAATAAGACTAGCTTGTTCTCCCTCCTAGTCCCCACTCTTCTTTTTCTAAAATCTGCAGAAAAAAAAAAAAAAAAAACAGATTTAAGATGAAAGGCAAGAAAGACGAGTTGTCAAGAGGCTAAGGTTGTCTCAGGGTCTCTTACTCATTATTTATCTGTCACTGAGAGACTAAACAAGAAACACAGACATGAAACTGCTCAATATGACTCACACATTTTTATGTTTATAAAGAAGAGTATGAGGAAGTGCAATCAAAATGAGCTTTATATTCTGCTACACAGACTGGATATATTTAAGGAGCTTGCCATCACAGTGGGACAGAAAAGGATTCAATAAATTCAAAACTACAACAGATGATACTATGGTTTATTTTTCAAATTTCTTCTCAAAGCACAAACCAATTACCATCTGAAATGGGTTGGAAGAAACTTTATTTAAAGTAATTATCTTTTCTTATGAGCTCTTGGTTTTTATTTCTGTGAAGGAGCTCTATCACTGTGGATAGAGAAGGCCAGTCTAAATTGCTACTGTTGTTACCTGTGGCTTATGTTTCCTCATTATGCATGAGGTCAGCAGGGATTTTTTTCTGAAATCAACAAAATACTGTGGGGTTTTCCTGCTTGGATTTTGTATGATAAATTTAGGATGGCCAGCTTAGAAATGTGTCAGCTGTGAAATTGACATCAAAGTGTTCAAGAAAATAAAAAACAAACATTTTGAAAGGCACTGGATTTTCAGCTACCTTTTAAGAACTCTCTTTTGTTTGCTTTTGACATCTTTACTTACCATCATATGTTTAAGACCAATACCTACACTTCGATGAAAGATTCTTTGTAAAAAGTCAGTGTCTGTGATTATAGAAAAGATCTGCAGTGAAGAAAAATGTAGGGGAAAATACTGACAACTGTGAAATTTTGGAGTGTCAATCACAAGGTAAATAAATACACCCCTATTCCATTAAATATTAATAACCACAAAACTTACAGGAAGATTATTAATCAAGTTATATCAAAACCATGATGAATACAAATATGCATAGTTTAGCTTACCTCAGGGGAATGAGATTAATTTGTTCTTCTTGAGAATCTGTCTCCATGTATAGGAACCTAAGGATGTCAGAAAATGGTCGTGAATATAAGCCTAAACCTTGCCTGACTCCTTAGTTAGTCCCTCTGATGTAAGTTTTTATTATGAATTTATGAAATTCCTTGTTATTTGTGGCTGCTTCCTGTCCTAGATCATCCACTTGATAGATTATTGTCAAGGAAGATGCTGAATATTTTAACTTTATAATTTCCTACTTTTTGATAGAAAATCTCTGTATCACAACAAGAAGCAGATTAAAAAAAAAACAAACAAAAAACAAAACAACAAAACAACAAACCCAACCATTTAGATATCAACAGTTTGACTTAAACAAGGGATTGCTAAGCAAATCAAAATCTAGAAAGCATGATACAGCAAGAAATTGGGAATACTACTCTGATAATTGGTCATGCTTGTAATGTTCTATTAGTGCTTGTAATGTTGCTTCTGCAATAAAAATGCAAAGCTGATTTGACTGAATGTTTTCCTGTAGGTTTCCTTGTGCTATCTTGACATACAGGAAAAAGAATGATTTAAAAAAAAAAAAAAAAGTTCAAAAATAAAGTCCTATTACTTTTACATTATTTAAATATTTGTTCTACCCCTGGGGCAGGAGTACCTGTCCCACCATGGCTAATACCTGGTGGCCCCAGTTGTGGCAGGTACACAATTACATATCTTCCTCCCCCTTCCTGCCCCTCAGAGTGGAGGGAACAAGAAGTGCAAATCCCCTTGCTCAGAAGGTTGGACCTCCTGCCAGTGAGAGGCCTTGGCTCAGAGAAGTTTCTGGACCATGACTGTGTACAATAATAAGCCCCAAACCAACCAGGATATAAATGGGGCCTCTTACAGAAACCACATGCAGTCTTCATTGGAACAGCAGTTCTGCAATGGGAAACCTTCCCTTGGGGCTGGGATACAGTCAAGAAAACTTCCAGGGATTAAGTTCCTTCATCTCTTTGCCAGGTGAGTGACTGTTTCTAATGAGCACCTGTGAGTGATCCTTTGATGTTTCTGGTGAAGTGAACCTACCTTATGGTACCTCTGAGGGAGAGGCCTCTCAGGCATGTATGAGTGCAGGTGCGCCTTGGGTCATCATTCTTGTCCTTGCAGGAACAATATTGCTGACTGGTAACACTGAACTTGTAACTGCCACAGAGTGTAATCATAGTTACCCTTCTGTTTTGTAGTTTTAGGCATTGGTTTTTGTTTTCAAATTTATGTTTGTTCAAGTGTGTTACCTTTGTGAAGATCTTTTCGTGTGTGTCCATGACAATACCCCTTATATAATGTGAAAATTACTTTTAAGGATCCCACAGCTGAATGTTACATATATGGAAATAATGCTTTGAACTTCTTTAGAATCAATAAGACAAACTTCCACAACAAATTTAACAATGACTACATGGAAAGGACAAGATTGATTATTTTGTCCTTGTCTCATAGGGTCATGAAGTTATCACGGTGACAGAGCACATCTCCTGTGAGGAAAGGCTGAGAGGACTGGGATTGTTCAGCCTGAAGAAGAGATGGCAGCCTTCCAGTACCTGAAGGAGGCCTATGAAAGAGCTGGGGAGGATCTTTTTACAAGCATTTAGTGACAGGGGGGAGGGCTTCAAACTACAAAAGGAGTTGTGCTCATGACTGGGGATTCAGTAGTTTGTCATGGCCAAGATAAGGTGCACCTCCAAAGGCAGTTCTTTCCTTATATAATCAGCTAATTTCTGAACTATCTGTGTAGAAGAGATCGCTGCTTGAAAGTTCCAGAAATATTGCTGCTGGAGTAGGAGATTATAGCTGTTTTCTTTATTAGTATTCTACATCAGGAATTTCTGAAGTATACTTACTTGTTAAGTACAAACTGAACAGTTACCTTAGGCTACAAGAAGTTCAAAATGATGCTTAGAGGTAATGTCAAAAACACCTTGGAGAGCTTAATTCCTACAATGATTGGGAAGTGAAAAGAATAACTTGAAAATGTTAGAAAAGGAAATGCTTCCAGAAGTGACTATCCAGCACAGAGAAGCATGCTCTTTGAGTTCTGTATGCATACTTCACAGTACAACTACCCAATGCTCTTGGCCTTGGACTAAGAGTCACTTGTAGTGACTTTGGGTGGAGAATAACATTCCAGCCCAAGCTGCTCCAGAAGACCTTGGAATTGGCATTTTCATCCTAAAAGCTTTACTGATGTAACACCTCTTGAATGGGACATTTATCTTTCTTGTAAGACTATAATTCAAAGCATATAGATCAGATTACTGCCTATTATAAGTTACTACCCATTTGCCTATGCCTAGTGGTGCATTTATTAATTACAAATACAAGCAACAGAAATTCACAAAGGAGCAGCAATTTTCTGATTTGTTCATTGTTAGTAGTTTAGTCCAGGTTTTGGGGCATTCAGAGAGTACTGGTAGAAGACTAAGAAACCCATGTCTGGGTGAAGTTGTAAGCCAGATGAAGTTAACCATCTGCTGAGATCCTGGATGGTAATGGAATAAAAATATCCCCAGGACACCTAAACTTGCCAGATTTTGCCACCAATCTAGAGGTAAAATTGACTTTCCAGAGGGACCTGCGCTTTTTCCACTGATGTCTGATGGACTGAGATACTCTAATTGAAAGACAGCAAAGCAGGTTTTGGATATTGGCAGAGGATCTAGAAGTCCAAGAATTTCCCACTTCGTCATGGATATGTCAGATGGGCTGAGCTGGGTCCAATTAAAATGCAGAACTTGTCAAGACAGAATATGTTACACTAATATATCCCTTCAAAAGAAGAGGGAAGGAATATGTGACATGGGGAATTGAACAGAACACCATACTTCATGCCTTTGCAGCCTACCACACCACTCTTGAAAAGGAGAGGATCAAGGTTTGGGAGGGTAACTAGTAATCCATATACTTTACAATGGACCAGCAGTCCTAATAAACACACCAGACTGGCTGTTTTAAAGGGACATATATTAGATGCCACATTTAATCATAAGGTTGAACTGCTCAGTCAGAAGGAACAGCTGACAATACTGAGGTCAGAGACTTTAATAACATAATTACAGTGGACCTTCTACTGAAGATGTCATTACCATAGAACATTGAGAAACACTGCCACTTCTCAGATATTTCCTTTTTGGTTGTTTTGTTATTGTTGTTGTCCTGAAGACGCCAGCAAGAAGTAGATGATGCCATTAATGCAAACTTACCTTTTGAAAAGGTCATCTTTCCATTTGAAGTCAATCTCCAAGTTCATTTCTTTGGAATAGTTGTTCAAGAGCAGTCATTCCCAGTCATTTCACTGGCATTCCAAGTGGCATTCCCAGTGGGATTCTATCGACTACTTAACAAAACCTACTTAAAACAAATAATAAATGAAGCTTAATGAGAGTTCCAGCTGTCAGATTTCATGTGTAATTCTGAATTTTCAGCAAGTATGCGACAGGTCTCCATTTTAATTTTTAAACAAAATTTTTAAGTCCCCTTCTTTTCAAAAATGTGCATATATATAGCATACTACATTATACACATTAAAATAAAACTCCTACTTCGATGAATTAATATTTTCAATTTCTTAGTAAACAACTGCATTATGAACATTCAAACTCAGAATACTGAAGCATCTGGCAATATTATCTGTATCTGTCTAACAAGTATGCAAAATGAAAAAAATGGACCTTACTACTGAACTTCCACAATGTTTTGCATTTCAGTTTCAAGTGGAATTTAGGTTTAGGGGTTTTTTTGGTAGTACTCCACAATTCTTGGGTAGAAGCACTGATAGGTTTTTCTTACCTATATTTCTTTCAAGCTGAAAGGAATGTGTTGACATAAAGATTCTGGAAGAGTAGAAAACTCTACTCCCTCTCAAAAAAAGTGTCTGATATGATCAATTCTTTATCTGTTGAAGTTGTATTCAGCTGACTGGCACCAGTGGTCCACCTTTCAGAGTGAATCTATTTTATTCTTTCATATTCATGAATCCAAACCCAGAATACTTGAAGGTACAGTACACATTTATTTCTCAGAAAAACAAAATTTCAAAAAGGTATTAATTTTTCTAACACCTCATTGCCTTTCAGAATCTGAATGTAGTGATTATATCAAATTAACATACTTAGTTAATAGAGCTAACTATTAACACAAGCCACACTCATATGTACCTTCACTCCTATTCTATCCAATTTCTAAGAACATATGACTGCAGACAGAAAATTAAACTAACTTTTTTAAAATGTTTAATTTTACAAATAAAATGAGTAAGTGGGAACACATTGAATGCACTCCATGCTGAACATATAAATTAAAAAACCAAATCTCAGTGCAATATACACTGAACAGGAGATACAGTGGATAATAATTCTTGCGAAGATCTCTAGAACCTAAACGTCTGAGATTTGGAAAGTAAAAAATAATATATCACAAGATCATGCAGACATGAGTATTTACAAATACTAGCTTTTTATTTGAATAACGCCTGTAATGAGTGCTCTGGACTATAAAGAAACAGAAAAAGAAATACTGCTTTTTATTGTACCTAGAAGTCTTAAGTACCGCTTAATAATCTCAAAAAAGTGTGGATATGTAACTGAAGAAATCTTCTAACAGATAAAACATTTTACCCCAACCTGAAATTTTTGTGACAGAAGTACTACATATTCCTTTGTAATGTTTGTAAAATGCTGGCTTTCACTTTTACTACTAATATAGACTTCCCACTTTAAACCAGAAATCAAACTGAGTTCTCCAGTTCTGCCCAGTCAGCGTCTCAGTAACACTCTGAATTATCTTTTTCCTTCTTCCTTTCTCCTACATACCTATTTAATGGCATATTCCAGCCTCTAGGAGACTTGTATTCACACAGATTTTATCTCCATCACTGCAGTGGGGAGGAAGCTAATTATTCACCAAATGAATATTTTATTATTTTCTAGACAAATAAGCACAATTCTAAGACAGAAAAATGTGCAAATTGGTATTTAAGTAGTATTGCAATGTTTATACTTCAGTCAAAAATTGCCATTCAACATAATTTTTTTGCTATCAGTAGTAATAAGCAAAAAATATAAGTTTTGAACCCTTGGCTTCTCTTTTGATGTGTATGCATAGCTCAAGGAAGTGCATATCTTCTTAAATGGATTAAAAGAACCACAAACAACAAAACTTACTTTCCTCTCGGTTGAAGTGTAACCAATAAACTTGCAAATAAGCTACCTTTTAAAAATGTTCTCATATTAATTCCATTCTACACCTTATTTCTATACCTATGATATTGAGAGTATAGCTCAGAATCTCTAATTGAATCTCAGAGAGAGAGGAGTGCTGCTGATGGTGCTCAAGGCATTTAATATCAAGAACTATGTGTTTAAAGATTTCACCTGATAATACATCAGAACTACACTGAGACTGTAGACTTGCCAACCTATTTCTGACAGGTGATTTACTTGTTAAAACCCACATGGAAAAATAAGAAAATTTTTATGCCATAATTATAGTCAAATTTCAGTATAGTTATATTTTTACTTTATAGTGTTTCTATGTCATGTGAAATGTGTTAAAGTCCTCATCTGCTTGTCTTTGTAAATTTTATATCTCTTGAGAGATTGCCAAAATTTAAATACAAGGTAAACAGATATGGCAAGAGATGTCAAAATGAAATATTTGGTTTATAGATAATGAGCTCTCAGCATATATTATAGGCAGATACAATTATAAAATGGGAGAATATGAGAATTATCAATAGTCAGCCAGTTGTACACCTAGTTATCAGCAAGGAATAGTTCTATGATTACATTCGTTTTGAAAATGCCTTGCTAGATTTTTAAGAGGGTCTCTAAAGCTGACTGAGGACTTCTACTTCATCAACTTGTCTTTTTTCCAAAGCGCTAGGAAAGCGCTTTGTCACCTGTACATGATTTGGCTGGGAAAGACTTAAACTTCATAGCTGCTCATATGGGTCTATGTTTTGGATTTGTAATCTAAAAAGTATTGATAAAACACTCATGTTTTATCCATTGTTGAGCACTACTTACACGGCGTCATGATGTGTACTTCTTGCACCGTCCCACCAGCAAGGACGCTAGAAATGTGTGGTGGTGGTGTTAATTTGGGTTTTCCCAAATGGTCTGTCCCTGTTCCCCCCCCCCCAGTGGGTTTGGTCTGTCCCTGGCTAGCCACCCCCTGTCCCATTGTATCTATTCGCCTGATGGGAACATCCTCAGACTGATGCAGGTTAAAAGCTTGGAAATCGGGGTCCTGTGCGCTCTTTTGCACCCCTTGAGAAGAATAAACATCTCTGCAAATGTGCCTTTTCAGACCATTGCTTCAAACCCCGACTCTGGGAGGTCGGGAGCCTAGAGAGCAGAGAGCCTCTCTGCTTTCTACCGTTCAAGGGCTGACTGCAGCCTGAGAACAGCAGCGCCTGGCTATGCAGCAGGGGGAACAAGGCCAGGCGGGCCCCCAGGCCAGCAGCCACAGAGGTCACCAGAAATTGGGACTTTCTTGTGTATTGGAACAGCTGATTCTAGCTGACCAAAGCGTTATTCCGTAACATATGATGGTGTCCTGGTTTCATCTGGGACTGAGTTAATTTTCTTCTTAGTAGCTGGAACTGCGCTTTGGTTTGAATTCAGAACAGCGTTGCTAACATACTGCTGTTTTGGTTGCTCTGACATTTGATATTTAAGTAGTGCTTACTCTGAATCAAGGACTTTTCAAGTCTTGTGCACAAGGAGCTGTGAAGGGACATAGATGGGAGTCCTTTCCTGGAGCTGGCAGTATACCAGCCTGCTGAAGAGAAGTAATGAATTAATGACTTATTTGGCTTTGCTTGCATATGTGCCTTTTGCTTTCACTATTAAACTGTCTTTATCTCAACCCATGAGTTTTCTCACTTTTACCTTTGCAGTTCTTTCTCCTATCCTTTTGGGTTGGAGTAAGTGAGCTGCTTTGTTAAACCACTTAATTGCCAGGTGGGGTTAAACCATGACATCGATTTGTTATAAATTTTTTGACATTCAAACAACTAGAAACTATGTGCTGCCTGTGTTTTTTTCTCCAGAATCAGAAGCATCACATAGAAATATAAATTTGATTAAGGACTGTTGTGACCTCTGCCTTGGCCAGCCCTGGCACCACAGCAGTGAGGGTATGGTTCGGTAGCAGGACGAACCTTACCGATCCCCTGAGTCTTGGCTTGCCTGTTAGCAATGAATGACGAAGGCAGGAACAGAAAGAGGGAGGCTCTGCTTGAGATTCAACCACCCACTTTATTGGTCCCACAGTGGGAACAATCTTAGTCAAGGGTGGCAGCTCAGGCAAAAGCCCCCAAGCACCTGAATACAGTAACTTATATACTGGGGAGGAACCAGGGGTGGGGTCTAAGATGGGACCAATTAAGGAGAGGCGGGGGATGGCTCTCTAACTTAGTGACATGTAGGGGAACAAACCAGGGTACAGTAGGGGGGAGGAAACAGGAATCCTGTCCAATCACTCAGCGACCCTGTTAGAACTTTCCAGGCTCAAGGCAAGGCCTCAGAGTGCTGGACAGGGTCTGGGAGTTACATAACTTAAGATTGACAAATAACAGTAACCAGGATGGACCAAATAGGGAAGGAACATAGGGGGTACATGGAACGAACCATATAACAATATAATAATAACTCCAGAAACTAAAAAACACACTGCCACAAAGGACATCTTCCATTAATATTTTATAATAATTTTGGTTCACAGTTGATTTTAATCTGATTATCTGTTTGTGCTGCACTTTGGCCTAGAGTACTTAGTCAAAGTTCATATCAGATATGTCCCAATGCTGTCAGAGAGCACACATAGTCCAGGAAATACTGAGACAGCAAAAGCATGAAAGAGAGTTCACTAAAGGATCTGCTACCCTGCAAAACATCTTGAGAAGACAACATCAGCTTCTTGGAGCAATTTTATAAACCCTGAAAAACAGCTGAAATTGTGTGTGTTATCCTAATTTCTTTTTTTTTAAGAGAAATGTCATGACATTAGTCTCTCTTATTTGACTTTAACAAAAACATTCTTGATAAGAATAAGGCTACCTGCTCCTCATTTTTGCTGTATTTAATTCATATCACATTTGAAGATTTATGATCCTTATAGAAACCATTACCATGTTCTGTCATTTCAACTCTTTGTTCTTCCACCTGCACTGCTCCTGTCACTTCTAATGCCAATACAATATGGCTCATGCAGAACTGGCATGATGAACCTTGCTACTCATCTTTTAAAAGAAGGGACTGCTTATGAAAATCACAGAAATTCAGCAACAGTAGCATCAAACTGGGACCCAAGCTGGATAGCAGCAGGCACTTAGGCAATCCAAAGAGAATATGTGCCTGGACAGAAAACTTCCTTTTATTTGTGAATGACGCACACTGCTGCACCAGTCCCTGCTAGGAAAACAGAAACATGGCAAAATGCAAGGCAAGAAGTACTTGAATGAAAAACTCCAACATAGAGATTCTGTTGTACTTAAACTGACCATTTATCCAACAGCATGCTATTAGTACTGCTGAACTACTAAAATCAAACAAATAAATTGTTGTGTTATTCCCTAAAAACTGTTATTAATAAGATAACTTGAGGGTTACTCTTTTGTTGAATTCTGTTTAATTGTTTTGCCAGTTGATCTTTGCTTAAGAGATTTTAAGATGATCTCTATTACATAATCATTATTACTGTTGTACTTAAATAAATGATTGGAGGTTTGAGAGTGCTGTGAAATAATCACTGGGAAGAAAAAGAATTTCTAATATTACAGCCCAGATAGAATTGGTGAAGAAAAAGTAGTAAAAGGCATGTAGAAATTTAGCATCAATCATAAAGTTTGTGAACAGAAATCAATTTCTTTGAGATATATGAGAAAATTTTTATCATTTGTACAAATATCATGTATTTGTACACATGATAAAAATACACTTTTTCTGTGGAAATATTTTAACACCTATTGCACATCAGCAGTATCAAAGTTAGATCAGCTTTGAATAAAATATACGCCTTGAACAAATTTTCTCCCAACAGGCATTAAAATTTGTTTGAAGTGAAAGCATTTAAAGCACCATCTGATATTCCCACACAAATTCTAAAGTACTACAGGTATTCAAATGACTTTTCACATAAAAGTTCAAGGAAAAGATAATTTTAAGGATAAAACCCTGAAAAAATATTTTTAGATTTGTAGCAATTGTGATATATAAACACAATCAGAAGACATATTAACTAGCAAAATGCATGTTTGCTCTCTAAGTATATATTTGCATATATAAAAAAGGCCCAAACATAATTTACTTAAATATTAAGGTGAAAGGGAATGACTATTTGAGAAATAGTCCTATTACAACACATGGATTTTTAAAGTCAAAACATAAAAATATCCTCCTCTCAAAACACATAAAAATCTGGCTGAAGAAATTAATTTCCTGTTTAGATGACAACAAATACTTCACACCTCAACATAGATTTGCACAACTTCTGCTGAAGGCTTGAGATTTGCAAACCTCATGAAGTTCAACTTCATGGTCAAGTTCATCTTCAAGGTCAAGTGCAAGATCCTGAACCTGGGAGAGGGTAATCCCAGACATGAATACAGATTGAGAGAACTCACTGAAAGGAGGCCTGAGTAGAAGGACTTCTGGGTTCTGGTGGACAAGAAGCTGGACATAAGTCAGCAATGTGCACTCCCAACCCAGAAAGCCAAACGTGTCCTGGACTGCATCTAAAGCTGTGTGGCCAGCAGGGCCAGGGAGGGTATTCTGCTCCTCTGCTTTGCTCTGCTCTGCTGAGACCCCACCTGAAGTGCAGCATCCAGGTCTGGGAACCCAGAACAGGAAGGACATGGACCTGTTGAAGCAAGTCCAGAGGAGGGACACCAAGATGATCAGAGGATCAGAACACCTCTTATACAAGGGAAGACTGAAAGAATTGGGTTTGTTCAACCTGAAGGAGAGATGACAGTCTGCCAGTACCTGAAGGGGGTCCTACAAGAGAGCTGGGGAGAAATTCTTTACAGGCAAGTAGTGGGAGGCCATGGGGGAAGTGCTTCAAACTGAAAAACTGAAGGTGTAGATTATATATTAGTAAAAAATTCTTTACTGAGAGGGTGGTGAAGAAGTGGAACAGGTTGCCCAGAAAAGTTGTGGGTGTCCCATCTCTGGAAGTGTTCAAGTCTAGGTTGGATGGGGCTCCGAGCAATTTGGACTAGTGAGAGATGTCCTTGCCTGTGGCAGAAGTATTGGAATTAGTTCTCTCTGATCCCTTCCAACTGAAACCATTCTATAATAAGCCCAGTTTACTTGAAGCTGATGAGAATAGTCTAAGAATGAAGAAATGAGATATTTGCATCTGCAGTAATTAATTAAAAGGGCTATTTTTTTGACAATTTAATATTCTTGCAAAATACAGTACACATTTGATCTGAATAACCAAACTAGATTTTCTGCCTTCCCTGTTAGTTCCCATTTTGCCTATTTTAAAAAGCATAAGAAATAGTTTATCATATGGATAGTTCTGAAATTAAGTGGAATTTTATAGAGAAGCTAATACTTTTTTTAGCTCACTTCACTCACAAACACTGTTATCCAAATTCTATCAAGGCAAGATAATTCTAAACTAAGATCTGACTCCTCATTTGATCAAGTGGCTAAAAACATTGAACTTTTAAAAGTAGCTATTGCTCAAGAAAACATTGATTGATATTTATACTACTATTTCTTTAAAATATCATCACACATGAAAGTCAGCCTTTTTCATCTACAACATACACAAATTTATACTGCAAAAGGAAATTAGTCAAGCTACTAAAATATACATAAGAAAAGCCATCTGCACAGATAAGGATTTTTTCATTTAAGTGATCACAAAAATGACAGCCCCTGAAGTGTCTTTCTGCACATCAAGAATTATCACAGACTTGTTCAATCATGCTCTGCAATTCTGAACAATATACTTGTTTTTATACGAACTGGTAAGATCTATGGCTTGTGTTTAGTACTCATTTTAAAAGGTACTAAAGCAGAGCCAATCATTGTACATAAGATGAAGCGATAGCTTAGAAAAAAAAATGTGATGAAATGGTAACAAAAAAGGGCCTTTGTTAACCACAAGGTGATAAGAAAAATACTTCAACAATAAGTAAGATATCAATTTGTCAAAACTAAATTATAAGAGCTGTTGAACTGGAACCTAACACATGGCTAATAGTAAATGTGACAGAGAAAATAGTGTCTTCTATTAAACTGTTAGAGATATGTGAGAAATTTCATTGCTTATTCAACATTATTGGATGAGTGCAGATAAACAAAATAAATTGCAGAATTTTCTAAGGTTTCCTCAGTTTATTTACCTATCCCTGCTTCAGTTACATGTACTCAGCACAATCTTAGTAAACTTTCAACCAATGGGACTATTTCACCCAGCCTTGACAGAGCAATAAAGACCAGAAATGAGAATCAAATTCCCACAGGCTTTGTAAAGACAGAGCAAATCTCAGCAGTGGGAAATGCAAGAAGAATGCAGTTATCACACATTGTATGTCAACAGACATCGTCCATAAGGACATGTTGATCTAGAGTGGCAAAGCCATTCTTGTCCTCTGTCTGCTGGTAGATGGTACAAATTTGAGGAACAGCTAGAATTCAATGAAGAGAAGCGAGGGAAGAAACCCTAGAGTATATAGAGCACACACCCATAGGAAATGGGATATTATTAGTTGAACTGTTTTTAAAGGATGTTTTGTCTGCTAGAACATGAATAAACTACTACTGACCTCAACAAAAAATGGTTTGGGGAAGAAAGAATGCTTTTGTGGGAGCAGAAGACATGGCATCAAAGCGTAAAACACGAGAGATTCATATATCCTGAAGTACTATCATATATCAGATATAAAAAAACACCTTGTTTACTGATTTCAACAACGGAGGACAAAGAACACATAACACATTAAAGGGGCAAAATTATTGAAATTTCAGAAATCCTTTTATATTGTCATTTCATTTGCATTATTCTCTCACTGTAATTTTTCACTTTTATCTTCTGAAACAAGAAGTTCAGTTTGAAAATGATGCCTTGAGTAAAAAAGGCAGTTTTTAAAAAGTGAGGGGGAAATAACGTGCACAAAGAAATTCTGAGTGGAAGAAAACAATTCATTTACAGAGGAAAAATATTACACATTAACTGACTTTAAAAACCACTTTTAAATCAAGTTGACAGTGGAAAAGTTACCATCCTCAGTGTTACAAGTATGAAACAGAGATCACTAACTATGCTGAGGCAAAATACAAGGCCTTTAAAAGTAATAAAAATAGACCATCTGAAATTTTTAAACATTTCTCTCCAAATTATTCTTTTCAGTTAAGCAAGAGAGGAAACAATTTGGGAGAAGACATATTTGTCACACAAGCCAAAATTCATTCCTGAGTGGAACTTGCCAAAAAATTATCAGCTGAGATAATTGGTAGGTACTTACCAACTTTCTACTGTCAGTTCTACCAATGCCAAGTCTGTTAGTAATTTAAGTATTTCCTAACATAGGAGCCAATCCACTAATTATAAACACACAAACATCTCTTACGGTTTTATCACAGTAATCTTAATTGCATTAGATTACATTCAGTTTTCTGAACAGTCACACATTTCAATGTTATGCACAGAAATAATTTAAAGTATGTTTTTCTGCCTTGAAAATTCATTCATATTACTAATACATGCAGACAATCCTTTGAAGGAATGTCATTTCCTCTCATTTCCCAGTTCATTTTGAAAGAATTGTTTTTTATTAAGAAGATTGTGGCATTTTTCAGTAGGTAGAAGCAACCGTTCAGAATCTATCATTATCAACTGGATTGTTGCTACTAAGAAGATCCTTTACTCTGATGGTGGCTAATTCCCACTAGACAGAGAAGCAAACAAAGGCTCAGCCTCATTCCAGACCCTACTGCAAAGCACAGCCTTTGTGCTTAAAACTTTCTGCTGCCCACACACAGGTTTACCTACTTGTGTATCAGGGAACCCAGCCTCGATGAAGCTCTGATGTAAAACAACATGATCCTAGCCCAGGTTTCATTTAGATTTTAAATAGTGAGAAAAAAAAATTCAAAATGTTTGGAAGACAAATAAGTTAAAACTCCAGACAGAGGCTAAAATGACTGAGATGGGATTACTGGTAGCTAAAATATGCAAGAGGAAAAGCAAAACCAGGGTATGGTATAAAATAATTTAAATAAATGTGGTGGCTAGTTGGGAAACGTTTGGTCAAGTCATCACCATCACACCTAACAGCAGACAGAAACTCCAAAATGTTGAGGATTCTGGAGACAGACCTTCCAATCCAGTCAAATGCATGCAATAGACCCTCTTAAGATAATTTACTAATTATATTAGTAGGTGGTGAATATAGAAATGCTTAACCAAACAACTCATTAACCAGGGCCAGGAGCGACAGTGGGCAAAGCCAGCCCTCCATAAAAAGCCATTCTAAGCTCTGCTTGTGCAAGTGATGCAGATGCCCAGAAAAACCCTGTTAGGAACAGGGTGGCACCATGGTACCAGCTGTGGGGTGTCCTTTGCTCTTGTGCTATTACCTCAGAGCAGCAGTGAGCACCTCTGTGCAAGTAATGCCCAGGCAGAGGAACTTCTTTGATTAGAGATCCAGGAGGAAGCGTGTAGTTTGAGAGCTTCAAGAGAGAGACTACTGGAATCACACTCTACCTTCCCTGGGACAAGGCCAGCAGGGACACAGGATGTGATATGGAGGATTCCCTATTCTCTCTCCCCCTAGCACATGGTGGCTTAAGGAATAGGGGGAAACAGCAATAAACTCCTACTCCACGCAGAAGACACATCTCCTCTGTGGCTACCCCACCTTCACAAATGCCCTTACATAATACATATGAGGCTCTGCAAGTGGGCTTGAATGATAATGAAGTTGATAGTCCATTTAGGTTGGAGTAGTTGCCATGGTTACATTGGTCCATACCCTGTTTCAAAATCACTTCCTTCAGGAAAAAAAGACAAGTCATTGTCATAGGAGACTCTTTCCTGAGGGCCACAAAAGGTCCAAAGACCTGACTGGATCCACCTCTCAGACAGATCTGTTGCCACCCTAGGATATGGGTTAAAAAAGTGATGAAAAAATTTTTAACCATGGCACAGCCCTCACCTTATTATCCATTTTTGTTTTTTCATGCAGGAATTGATGAGTTTCCACAAGTCCAAGGGCAGTCAAGAAAGACTTCAGATCCTAGGCATGATGGGTTAAGGAAGAAACAGGAGGAGTCAGCAAATCAATACCTTGCTGGTGTCACTGGCAGAATTTTTGGGTTTTAATGAGCTCAGTCTACACAACACTAGGCCTATGGGCAAGAGACAGGTTCACCATTTTCAAAGAGGGGAAAGGATCTTCACACAATGGTTAGCAGAGCTCACTGAAAGAGCTTTAAACTAGTTTTGAAGGGTAAAAGGGATAAAACCATAATGACTAAAGAAAATATATTCTCTTAGTCATATAGTTTAGTTTTAAGTAGTCCTCCAAAGGAGCAGGGAGTTGGAACTTGACCCTTATGAGCCACTCACAGCTTGCAATATTCTATGATTCTATCTGAAGACTTATGAACACAGTGGCCTAAAAGAGGGGTGGCAGCACTGTATGCTTGAATCTGCACTCAGTCCAACCTATTACATCAGTGGGAGAAATGTTAAAGTGTTCTTTATATTTATAATCAAGTGAATAAATGAACAAAGTAATTTTTAAAAAAGTTTCCATTGCTGTAAGGGAGTGAACAAGATAAATCTAACCAGGGTAAATATCAGCCTAAAAACATTGAAAAATGCACAAAGAGGTAAACAGAGATATTGCCAAGAAATTATTTGTATTATCACCATCCCTCACAAGTCTCTTTTCCCAATGAACACTTCCCCCACCACCACCAGCCCCCTGTTCCCTCAGTTCTCAATTTCACTCTCTTAAAAAAAGAATAGTGAAGAGTATTAACAACACCATTACAACAAGTATCAGACTG
Source organism: Sitta europaea (assembly GCA_013400255.1). Lineage (NCBI taxonomy): Eukaryota > Metazoa > Chordata > Aves > Passeriformes > Sittidae > Sitta > Sitta europaea. Next base: position 7,557 of record VXBS01008846.1, on the reverse strand, counting down.
GGGTAGATCAAAACAGCATATGTAAATAGATGTGTATGAGATATTGATGCCAGTATGATCCATGCTAGTTTCCAGAAACAAAATAAAGAAATAATTTTAAAGAAACTCAATATGGTAGGTAAAGTTGGTCAATCAATGCTTACATTTGTCAGAATACGCCAAGAAAAGAACCCCAATAAAATTCTGCTAATAGCCAGGTATCTGTATTAAGCAGCAAGACAGAAGATGCCTGATGCGGTGCTGGAGTAAATTTCCCAGCCAACCCTTCCCAGTCCGTGCCGAGTTTGGCGGCTCCCTGCCCACGCTGGGTCAGGGCAGTGGTTCAGCAAGGGCTGCTGAAGTCCCCAGCAGCGAGGCTGCTCTCCACAGCACCAGCTGGAAACGGCATCGAGGATTGGAGCAGGAATCAGGGAGGGGTCTCCAGTGTGGTTCCAAAAGTGTTTATTGTCCCAAGAGGGTCAGGGACCGAAGACCCCTGGACAGGGTGTGCAGGGGCTTTTACAGAGGGGCGGTCTCAGGGGGATACAAATGATCAACCAAGGAGGGAGGGAGGAGGGAGGAGCACAAGGCAGGGCTGACAGGACATTGCACCACTGAGGGAGCACACGGGAGGGACATGGGACAGGTGGGCCAATGGGGCATCGAGGATTGGGGGATTTCCAAAGGGGAGAAACCACCAGGGATTGGCCCAAGGAGGGATTGACAAGGAAGGTACTGGAACAAGCGATAGCAGGGATACAATGACAGACAGGGAAAGGGCAGGAATAAAGGATGGGGAATACCACAGAAGCAAACTCAGGGGTGGATACAATACAGGGACAAACCAGTGGGGGAAGAATATAGGGATACATAGGAACATACCAAATAACAATGAAACTGTCAATAACGAAATAATACAAGGAACAAGGAATCAAAATAAACACACCACAACAGATGCCCTGTTTCTTATTCTCTAAAACATATAAATAAAAATCAGTACATGTAGGATTCCGTATATATGTTTAAAAAGTCCTTGCGTACTTTATTATATATTTTTTTCCTAAATTAATGAATTAATCATTACAAAACATTAACTATTGTTTAACTAGTTTCACACACTGACCAAGTCTTCTAAACAGACATTCCCAAGAGATTCTAACTTGAAATTTTGTTGCAGGGTCTGAAGCTGAAACCTTCTCTCCAGCTCACTCAGCTCCCAATTCTCTGATCATGAGAAAAGCACATTGCAAAGAAAATGTTCTATTGAAATTTTATGCTATCTCATTTCATAATATGTAAAACAGCAGGTCTCGAAGAAATCCAAGCCACTTTCAAGGAAGAGTCTCACGTTGGGATGTTGAATGTAGTGCATGTGATGGAGCTAAGTAAGAATTGATAGTCTAGTACATGTTTTAGGAGACCAATAATAGAAATTGTTACTCTGTGTACAACACAATTAGTTCAAATTACTACAAGATAGCCTCAATGATACAATTAAAATTCTTTTCTTCAGAAAAAACAGCTGTGTATCTACCCCTCTGTTTCGGAGTTTTTCTCACCCTTCAGTCTCCTCTGCCTCATAAAGTGTAGCATTCCAGTCCCACAAGCAACAAAAGTGGAGGCAGTTGTGAACAGGCATCAACCTCCCAGGAGAGATCCTATGTTTAGTAGCTACAAAAAGCATTTCCTCCTCCTTGACCCTAAGCCTGTGTAGATTTATTCTCATACCTGGCCTCAGAAACTCTTTGCAGCCTTCTCCAGGTACCCAGGGCAGCATGGCTAGTGCTTGCTGGTAACCTCCAACCTCTGGGAAAACCCAGGCTGAGTTGATCATGCAGCAATGACCACCACTGTCACAGCATCAGCACAACTGGTATTGCACAGCCCCATTCACCCCAAAGACGTTAAGAGTCACTCCTCAACAGCCAGGACAGCCAGTTCCACCCTTACAAGGCCCAGGTCACACAAGCCCCAGTCCTTGCTTGCTGGGGAATTAGCGGGACTATGCTAATGATGGCAAAAAAACTAACAATGGCTCTGCTCTGTGTGCAGATGCCACACTTCCATTTTGTTCTTCAGAAGCATTACAGATTTCCTGCAATCTCAGTGGTGTCATAACTTGGCAAGAACACTGTCCACAGCCATTTCCTGCATGGCATCACGGCCAGCACATTTTTCAACTGTGCTTTAAAGCTTATTTCTTACTAAACCTTTTCACCAAGCAAAATTCCTGGTATTATCACATTTACAGAAGCCTTGTGGAAGGAAAGAGGAAATTAAGTTTTCTCCTTTGAGACAGACAGAGCAGAAGTGAATTTGTAGGAGTGTAGCTCCTGCATTAGGCACAAGATATCCTGAAATACATGTAAAGCACTGTTCCTGTGTAATTTTTATCATTTTCAATACCTTCAAGAGCTATTTAAGAAGTATTTCCTTTTTATAGATGAAAATCCTAACACAAATGGATTTATACAGTGTAACTAGTATTTCCAAGTGTTTTAAGAGACTATTTTTTAAGAGTCTATTTAGAGACTAGTCCTGGAGGGCACTGAAAAAAAACATAGCCAAGTGTCACTGAATACAGTTTTTGACAAGTTTAAGGACTCGAAGCTACTTTTTGGTGCCATTATCAGGTACAAGATATATTGCTAGGAGTTTAAACAAATGTTCTCTGACCTTACAGTAAATGCAATACCCTTTTATCTCTGTGTAGCTTGTCAAAAATTCATCTATGACTTCAATACCTCTAACGAGCTCTCTGAAAACCATCACCACAAACCAATTTTGAAACTAGTTTGCAGCTAATAACAAATTAAAATTTAATAGATATCCCAACAAACAAACAGCCACAGTAAGCTACATAGAAACTTAGTGCTAGGGAGGTGGTAAGTTAAGAATTTTAGGTGGTTCAAAGATGCTTTGTTTACAAACCTCTTTGTAATGGGTTTTACAAAAAAAGTCAAGAAGGCTACAGTAAGCGTTTTTCAAAANCCCGGCAGCGATGGGCCTGCGGCCACTGGGAAGGCCCCAGGGAAACACCTGGGAAAAGTGTGAGGAGGAAGAAATAGCAGTGAGAAGCGGGTATGGACTCACCGCAGCCCCCAATTTCCCATCCCCCTGCGCTGCTCACTGCGGGGAGGAGGTAGAGGAGCCAGAAATATAAGAGTGAAGTTTGGGAAGACGGAAGTACAGTGGGCTAAAGTGGCAGTTTTTGTCTTTGTTTCACACGATCCAACTCTATTTTATGGGGAAATACATCAGGTTGTTTTTTCCCTAAATTGAGTCTGCTTTGTCAGTGATGGTAAGTGGTGAGTTTCCTGTCTTTATCTCGGCATATCACCTTTTCAATCCTCTGTCTGGTTGAGGAGAGGGACTGAGAGAGCTTTGGGTGGGATGATGGCCAAGGTCAACCCACCACAAAGTCATCAACAAAGCTGACTACAAGGCAGCAATGCTTTTGCACGCTAAACAAACAATACATTGCAGACCATTCTCAATGTCTGGGCTGCCACAATCACACAGAAATTATATAAAGCTAAGTAATATGAATTCTGACCTTTATCCCTCTCTGATCTCATGAAAAATTTTAGCATTCGTAACAGTTCAAAACGGATGTATAACATATCTAATTCAGGCACCATATAAGGCAATGGCTTAAGGGCTATAAGACTGTTAACTTTCAAGTGTTCTCAGCATTAGCAAGCAATTTCCAGGAGACTATTTCTAGGGAATTTAACAACCATAAGAGAAACTACTTTGATTTTAATGAATCATTTATTCAAGTAAAACCAGACAGAAACAATACAACCTGAAGAAAGAGTAGGGTAAGTGGTGTCCAAGCAAAGGGAATGAAAATCCTTTATCATCTGTGACACTGTAAGTCTTAGAAAACCATCACAGGAGTTTTCCTTTCTTCTTGAAATAAATATTAGAAGTAAAGCTATGTGACAGTAAATGAATATCTAAATATAGAAAAGGGGAAGAAGAATGCAGGATGAAAACAACCCTACATGATTCATATACATCTATACATAGAATAGTTAAACACATCTGTAAAAGATAACTAGCGTACTTGTTTAATAATAAAAACCAGGAAAGCCTGGAAACTTTCTAATCTTTTACTTAGCTTGGAATCTTTTAAAGATCAACACTGAGCTTCATAAGATGCACCTTTCCAAAGGAAGTTTAATATTTTCTGTCAGTGAATTGAGTTACTTGGCTAACATAATCTGTAGATTGACTTGCATTTTAATCACAGCTTACCAATATTCAGAATTCTATAATGGATCATAATGCTTTTTAATTAACTTTTTCTGTCTACAATACAGTAATCACAATTTTACTCACTGGCTAAACAATAATTTTGTGCTATTAGATATGTCAGTTCCATTCTTAAGAAGAAAGGAAATACATGTGTCTGTTTATTCACTTACAGCCCTTTCCAATTGTCCTAGGGTGATGCTTGTATTCCCATTTGTGTGTTCTGCTATGTTGGATGTTATGTTCGGTGCCTGTGAGACTGGCTCTGAAGGGCAAATGTTTTGTTTTGGTTCTGTTATCAGCCTGCTCTCCCCATGACTGACAGGACACAGAGACAGGGCCGTACATAGTGTGGCTTTTGGGTTTTTGCTTGGCTCTTTTTGCTTGGCTCTAGCTCTGGATTCTGCTTTTGCTCCTGCTTTGCTCTTGCTTCTTTTTTTTTTTTTTTCCCTCTTTTTCTTCTTTTCTTGTAACTACTCCAACCTGCTCCGGACTGGGACCTGAGAACACCTTGTGGCTGCAGCAGCCATCCCCAGCACCAGAGGAGTGACAACAGAGTGACCACCCCCAAGAGAGACTTGCTGAATTTGTCATCTTTTTCAGAGCAGTGACAGAGTGTTGTCATCCGGTATTGTTCATTTTGTGTACTGGGGGTGCTGTGCCTGTTAAATAAACAGGTTCTTTCCATTTCTCTCCGAGGAATCATTCCCAAACCGGTTGGTGGGAGGGGCTGTGTGGGTTTGCTCTCTGGAGGGTCCCCTTTTGGAGGTTTTCTCCCAAATTTGCCCTAAACCAGAACACCAATTTATGTGCCCTGGGATTTCTACCTTAAAAAATTCAATGTTCCAGAGTAAGAGGAAAAAAAGTCAATTTTATACTCAGTTTAACAGCCATTCATTTAATAAAATGAGACACTGAACATGAAAAAGGAAATGGATACTTTTTTCCCCTCAAAAACAAAAGAAAACAAACAAAAAAAATCCCCCTCAAAAAACAAAAAAAAACCTCAAAAAAACCCAAAAAAACCCCCCAAATGAAACAAACAAAAGAACGCCAACCCCACACAAAAACTGCAGCATTAAATATCTATCTGTAGACTGAAGTGTTGGATAGCTTACAATGTCACTATGAAACAGAGTCTGTTATAATTTTCTACATGCACTTCTTTGCAAAATACAATTGCCCTTTCACTTGTGACAAGGGGAAGACTTCAAAAAGGAATGTAAATCAGCCATATTGGAAGTTGAAAGGTTGGAAAAGAAATATCACAAAGATCATTGCCAGTGACTTGGGAAACAAATGATAATTTTAAACTATTTATAAACACTTGAAATAGCAAACGAAAAGAGGTTTTGAAGACCACTGATGGGAATTCATCAAAATTAATTCCTAAATTATATAATCCACATCTATTCCTCCTGATTTGAAAACACTGCAAGGAAGGGACTGAAGAAAAGGCTACATCTTCAAAAGAGGAAGAAAATGCTGAAGGCAGCAAGTATGGAACTCTGTCAGGCACTTTCAAGTTTTAGTATCCCACATGCTTGGGCAATAATTTAGCAAAGAACATACTCATACATATTGCTCATATAAAATATGTCACAAACAGAAACAAATCCAAAGATTCCAAGTCTATAAACAGCCTCTAATTTTGTAATGGGCTATTTCTAATTTTGTAATGGGTATAAAGAAAAGTAGTGATTAAAAATGCATGTTTGAGCTGCTGAGACATACTTCAGCAGTGATATTTGGACTAATCTCCAGAGGAAGAAAGCTGGTATTTGCTTCTGAACTGGAATAAGTCAAGTCATCATTTTCCCATTTTAATTAATCACTTGTATGTATTTTATTTTCTATCTTGAAAATTATGTTTGGATTAATTGCTACAAAGTACTGGAAGTATTTACATTAAGATTCAAGAGAAAATTATGAAAGACGATATTAGATATCAAAATACTTATAGAATAAAATTTTAATCTCTTTACGCTTCAGAAAAATGTAACAAGTTTATATCTGCATGTTTGCTACTGCAAAATGCAAGCATATTATAATTAATGTGCTAACAAGTCTGAGAAACTAAGGTCTAGATTAAGTATTTGAATTGGACTACACAGACTATTCCTATTTTACTAAATAACCGGTGTAAATGAAGATTTCCTTCAACTCTAATCTTCCCTTTCTCCTATCACCTTTTCTCCCTGCTGGAAAGTTAAGATTAAAAAACAGACTTTTTTCACCTCTATGAATGTTTAGATTTTTTGCAGTAAAATAAAATTTTAAAAATCTGTGACAAATTAAACTAATGTATTTGTTTATTTCACCTCAGTAATTACACTTGAACAAGTCACATCCTTGGCATCTCTACTTTTTCCCTTTGAGTAGAAAAGCACGAAGCTATGATTCATGGTGGATATTTCTTAAATATCTTTCAGAACTAATGTCTTGCAGTCTTCTGACATCTGCTGAGACCTAGTGTTGTGAAAGTCTCTGCTGAACTGCCTCCTTCTTTAAGTCCTTCAGACTTGTCCAGTACAGAAGAAGAAACAGAATCTTCATCTCCCCAGCAACAGGGAAGCCCTGCAACACACACAGCTTACTGTTTATTCACTGACCGCCATCTGTATCCCTGGGATTGCACCAAACAGCCTTTGTGCGGAGTATTCAAATGCACGATGCTAGCAGATATTTAGCTCACATTCATGGTGCTATGCTGAAGGAACGAGAATCAGGCCCCTAATTTAGATCAGCTCCACCAAGACTTCTAGCTCAGAATAGTGCAGATTTTTTTTTCCCTCCACAAACTCTACGTAATTTAGTCCTGACATTAAAGAATTATTTAGAGGACAGATTTGTCCTTATTTTTTTCAGCTACACTACAAACCCAAAGTAAAGGCCTGTGCTAGGCAACTGAACACTCCTAAAGGACACAGTTATTTTGATACATGATTTAGGCACTGAATTTACTTCAGTACTGCCACACAGTGTAAAACTCTTAAAAAAATAGAAATACAGACCCAAATTTTACAGTAGTAAAAGGTTAAAAAGTCAGATAATTTGATTAATAAATTCAAGGTAAAATGAAATCCACCTAAAAGCTCCCTGCAACACTGGGAGACTAGTTTGGCCAGTTGTCAGGTGCTTTAAGATGGAAATCTTAAAGGTACAGGAGCAAGAGCAGGCCATCCCCATGGCTGAACTTCCAGCTTTGTCTGGGACTCAGTGAGAAAAAGAGTGTATCGCCTCTGGAAGAAGAGGCAGGCAAGTCAGTCAGACTACAAGGATATTGTGAGGTTATGTGGTGTCTTAGTTTAGAAGACA
>VXBS01008844.1:338686-360570 GCA_013400255.1 Sitta europaea | reverse complement strand
AGGAAAGGAAAGGAAAGGAAAGGAAAGGAAAGGAAAGGAAAGGAAAGGAAAGGAAAGGAAAGGAAAGGAAAGGAAAGGAAAGGAAAGGAAAGGAAAGGAGGAAAGGATAAAGGGATATAAAGAAATAAGGAAAAGTAACATAGAAAAGGGAAATGGAAGTCAGGAGAAAAGGGGACAGAGGGAAAGGATCTCAGTTTGAACCCGGACTGAGCGCAGCACAGGAGCTGGTGCCCGAGGATGCTCTTTCCGCCGCAGGGGTTCCTTCCCAGCCCGTGGAGGAGCGGAGCAGAGCATCCCCAGCGCCCTGGCTCCCGCTGGAAGCTGCCCCTTCCCAGCTTTCCGGGCTGCCTCCAGCCACCCCTCCCAGAGCCCCTGATTTCATTCCTCTGGCATAGAAATATTTCTTTCTGCACAAAACGCTAGTTTTGCACCTTGTTAGAGTCCATACCTTTTTTTTTTTCCCCCCAGCCTTGACACTGTCGTGCACGCAAAATCTGGGAGGAATTTTTACAGATGTGTAATAAACACCCGGGAAAAAAAAAAAAAGAAAGAAAGAAAAAGAAAAAGATTTATGATGGAAAGCTGACACAACCTTAAGTGGATAATTCAATTTTTGCCCTTTTTCTTTGTTCCCTACAGAGGCACTTAGAGCTACAAAGCCGGGGCTGTTGCTCCTGGGGCTCCCAGCGCTGTTTTCCAGCGGCTCCTGCCCAGGGAACCCTCACTGTGAGCCAGCGGCGCTGATAAATCCCGAATTTTGGGGCTTCCCTCTCTTTTTCACACCTCTCTCGCTGCTTGGGGTTTGTCTGGATTTTCTTCTAACTAAGTGTTTTTTGTTGGGAAAACTCTCTGAACAGGTCGAGGTCTCTGTGTCCCTTCCTAACAAATCTCGATAAATTACAGGGTGTAGATTTTTGGGAGCTCTGATTGTAACTAAATTCTGATTTCCAGCCCCCTGTGTTACTCTGCACCGTCATCGATTTTCTAATTTTTATTTTTTTTTTACTGAAGAAAATCTTTCCAAACTGGTAAAGAGTCAGACCCTCACAAGAGTACTTTTGATAAAGATGGAGAAAAACCAAACTGGGTCAGGGCAAAATGCTGAAATAGAGGGGGAAAAATTCCCTCCACGGACCAAAACTCCCGAGTTTTTGTGGGCAACACTCTGTACCCCCTGGAACTTGCTGGGCTGTTGCTTCCCATTAAATTTCTGGTGGGAATAATGCCATTCCAAAAGGCAAATATGGAGAAATGATGAAAAGGAGAAAGCTGTTTCCTGGGAATCCTGTGGCTGAGCAGGATTTCCTCCCTAACTGGCCAGCAGAAATGAGATTATTTCCATTACAGCTGCAAAATTTACTGCTTGAATCCAAATTTCATTGCACTGAAAAATTCCATAGCCTGGGTTTATCCACTCAGTTGATTCTGAGTCTCAAATCTGCAGCTAAAAATAGCCTGGAGAAATTCCCATCAGGAAAATGACTGTGGTTGATCCAGTCCAAAAATCGATTTATGTTTGTTTAGGGAATGTTTTTATTAAAGAAAGGCATGATTTGACTTATTTATCCTGGGTTTTTAAAATTTTAATCAACAACTCAAACATTCCCTTGGGTTGAAAAAACTTCACAGCAGGAATGTGCAATCAGAGCACTCACAAACATGGAATCACAGCAAAATATGGAATTGCAGCACTCACACACATGGAGTTGCACAGGAATGTGCAATTGGAACACTCAGAAACCTGGAATCACAGAAAAATATGGAATTGCAACATTCACACATATGGAACCACAGCACAAAAATGGAATTACAGCATTCACACACATGGAATCACAGAAAAATAGGGAATTGCAGCATTCACACACGTGGAACCACAGCACAAAAATGGAATTACAGCAAGAATGTGCAATCAGGGCACCCACAAACACGGAATCACTGGAAAAATATGGAATCACAGCACAAAAATGGAATTACTGCATTCACATACAGGGAATCACAGCACAATATGGAATTACAGCATTCATACACATGGAACCACAACAAAATATGGGATTACAGCAGGAATTTAGGATAACATAACACACACCTGTGGAATCATGGGAAAAACATGGAATTGCAGCACGAATACGTGATCACAGCACACACACACACACATGGATTCACAGCACACACATGGAATTGCACAGGAACCTGCAATTGGAACATTCACAAACATGGAACCACAGAAAAATATGGAATTGCAGCATTCACACACATGGAATCACAGAAAAATATGGAATTGCAGCACTCACACACATGGAATCACAGAAAAATATGGAATTACAGCAGGACTGTGCAATCAGGGCACCCACAAACATGGGATCACTGAGAAAATATGGAATCACGGCACAAAAATGGAATTACAGCATTCACACACGTGGAACCACAGAAAAATATGGAATTGCAGCACTCACACACATGGAATCACAGAAAAATATGGAATTGCAGCATTCACACACATGGAGTTGCACAAGAATGTGCAATTGGAACACTCAGAAACATGGAATCACAGAAAAATATGGAATTGCAGCATTCACACGCGTGGAATCACAGAAAAATATGGAATTGCAGCATTCACACACAGGGAATCACAGAAAAATATGGAATTACACCATTCACACACACGGACCCACAGCACATAAATGGAATCACAGCATTCCCAATCATGGAACCAGAGCACAAACACGGGATGACAGCAGGGATGTGCAGTCAGAGCCCCCCGCACACACCTGGAATCACACCACACAGGGAATTACAGCGGAATGTGCACACACTCAGCACCCCAGCGCTCCCAGCACACACTTGGGGTCACCTCAGTGTCCCCAGAGCCCACCCCGGGCACCCTGCAGGGGCACCCACCTCTCCCCCTCCCGCAGCCCCCAGACACACAGGCATATTTTTATTGCAGCTGTCAGGAACATGAAAAACCTTTCTGCCAGCACTCAGCACGGGCAATTTATGAGCCTGCTGTGTTTGAGTGAAGAACGGGGGGGGCGCGGATCAGAGCAGAAATGATGGGAGACAAAATGCCCCATAAATTGTTCGCCGTGATTTACACTGGAGTCCATTTGCAGCCCATTTTTTTTTTATTTTTTTTTTTATTTTTTTGGAGCCTCGCACACACAGAGAGAGAAATCCCTCGCCCTGCTCTCCTTCGCGCCGGGGTCCTGAGGCGGCGCAGCTGGAGGAAGGCAGCGATCAGAGTTCAGTCGGTGCAGACAGAGCTAAAGTAAACAGCCGTGGTCATTCAGCAGGCAGTTAGCAGCCTCCGGACAGATGAGCGGGGCTCCGCAGGACCACACACGCCCAGCCCCGCGGACCACACAGCGCCGGCTCCGCACGCAGCTCCTGCCCGGGGACCCCCCACTCCCGCCGGGCTCCGGCAGCCCCGGGGATCGTTTCCTGCCCTGCTCGCAGGGTGATTAACTCTGTCCCCCTCTTCCCCTCCTCATCCCCTCCCCGGGTGTGCATTCCTCGGCAGGAGACAGAGTGTACTCCTGGAAAAACGCCACCGCTACTTCCACAGCTCATAAAGTCATCTGCTGACCTTCCCCGCTCTCCGCTCAGCCCCGCTCCTGCCTGGCGCTGTCACCTCTGTGGCTCGCTGAAGAGGTACCGAGGAGTTAACAGCTCCTTTCTCCTGATTTTTGACCAAAAAGGGCCTTTTTTTAGAGCGATGCTCGGTGCCGAGGCTGAAAACCTTCTTGACCTTTCCTGGAACTTCACCTTGGCTCGGGAGCCCCTCCCCTGGGCTGGGCTGTGTGTGCAGCTAATTCACCTGGAAATTACAGGTGACCAGCGTGCTCAGGCACGGCGCAGCATCCTTCCTCCTTGAGCAGATGCCAGGAGGAAGGGAGAGCATCCCTGAACCCCAGGATGAAGGGAGAAATATCCCCAAATCCCCAGGGTGAAGGGAGAAATATCCCCAAACAACCAGGATGAAGGGAGAAATATCCCCAAACAACCAGGATGAAGGGAGAAATATCCATAAACCCCCAGGATAAAGGGAGACAATCCCTGAGCCCCTGGGATGAAGAGAGAGCATCCCTGAACCCCAGGATAAAGGGAGAAGCATCCCTGAAACCCAGGATGCAGGGAGAAATGTCTTCAAACCCCCAGGATGAAGGGAGAGCATTCCTGGACCCCAGGATGAAGGGGGAAATGTCCCCAAGCCCCCAGGATGAAGGGAGAGCATCCCCAAACTCCAGGATGAAGGGATAACATCCCCATAGACCCAGGATGAAGGGAGAGCACCCCCAAACTCCAGGATGAAGGGAGAGTATCCCTGAACCCCACTGAGCTGCTGGGCCTCCTCCTCCTCCATTCCCTGCAGTTTTTGCCATCATTCCCCAGACCCCTTCCCTCCATCCCCTCCTGTTCTCACACCACAAGCACCCCCCCAGTTCTTGTCCTTCCCTGGGATTTGTGGCTCAGAAGCTGCTCCATGTTTTTTTGTGCTGGTCCTACCGGGATGCACTGATCTGGAGCCATGGAAGTGTCAACACCAAAAAGCCCAAATTGCTCCTGATCCCCACCTGAGCCAGGGTCCCTCCTGGGCGTGCCACAGGGTGAGGCAGCTGCTCCTGCACTGCTGCTCCCGAGTGGCTGAGCAGAGAGGCAAGCAGGGATTTCCTGCCAGTGGCTGAGGCAGGAGGGAGCTGGAGGTCAGAGGAAGAGGCTCCATCACTCCCAGGTCACCGTTTTGAGTTTCCAGCTTTCAGCTGGCACGTGGCCCCTTCTGCAGCCCTGCCGAGGGGGGTGAGGGTCGCAGCTCTCCTCTTCTGCCATCTCCTCCCAAACTGCACTGCATTCTCCCTTTCCTCACCCCAAACACGGCCCTGCATTTCCACCCCCCACTCCAGGAACACCTCTGGGTTCCCCCACGAGCCAAGCAGAGCTCCAAGGGGAATCTCCCTGTGCCTCCATCCCCTCCTGCAGCAGCCCCCGAGCTGCAGCCAGGCCAGAGATTATAAACCAGATCGGTGTTGGCTGGAGTGAACTCTGAGAAATCACATTTGCCTGTCAGTATCATGTTAAAGCATAACACAGACTCTCATTTTCCCACTCCTTTGGCTCCGAGGGCGTTTCGGTCCCTGCTGAGAAACACGAAGGTCGTGGCCTTCAGGTTTCCAGATCTGCCCTTACACACCACGGGGAGATCTGACAACAGCCTTATTATTTATGTATCCAGCCAGGGGCTGCCTAATGAAACCCAGAGATTTTTATTGACACACGTTGGGGCTCTGGGCAGGAGAGAAGCAATCTGGAGGCTGCTTCCCATAAACACAGTGGCCATTCATGGAGGGTCAGTGCTCGGGGTGGACTTCCCATGCCAGCTTTGACAGCACTTAATTCACACTGGGCTTGCACTTGAGCTCGGGAGCTGCTGATGGGGCTCAGCCGGGCGTGGGGCAGCCCCTGCCAGCAGGGCTGGGTTTTTTGCTGGGTGTTTGGGGAGGATGAGTGATGAGGAGAGACCCAATTCCCTGCTGGAAATAAAGGGGGGGAAAGTGGGTTTAGAAATGTGGTCGCAGGGGCCAGCGGGGGCGAAAGCGGTCTTGGGAAATTTTAAGTTTTTTTCACGATGATTAAGGAGGCAAAAAGAGCTGCAATCAGTGATTTTTCTACCCGGAAAGATACTGTGATTTCTCAGCCCAGAGCTGATCCTTCTGACACCACCAATGAAGGTTTTCCAGTGGTATTTTAAGCATTATTTTGCTGCTTTTGTTGTCCAGCCCGCTTTGCTGCTGCTGTAAAATCCTCCTGCTTCGGGATGCCCTGCGAGGTCTCACCCCTGGCGACCTGACCCCTCACTCTGCCGAGCGCTGCCGGGTTCAGGAGGAAAGAGAAGCTTTTCTTGGCAAGGAAATGCCTCCTAAGCAGCCTCCTCGCAAACCAGCAACGGGTAGGAAAACCGTACATCGCAGCCTGGCGTTTAAAGGGCTGAAAAATGACTGCAGCTTCCTTTGGCGCTTGCAGAGGGAGCCCGAAGGGGCGACCTTGGAGGAGATTCTGTTTCCAGCAGCCCCGGGCTGGGAGCTTTGCGTGAGCCGGGCAGGGCTGCGCTCCCTGCCTTGCCTCTGACCCCTCCCGGGCTCGGCGAACAATGGAGAGGATACCTCGGGAAAAATAAATCACCGGCAGCCTTCCCCCGGCGGGTGCCGGCAGATGAGAATCCCACCTGGCCGCACATCCTCTGCCCGCCGTCAGGTGCGAGGCCAGAGCCGGCGTTCAGGTGATGCCGCCGCTGATTTTCAAGGAGAAAAATGACAAAAGTTAATAATAATAATAATAATAATAAAAATCCCCCCGCTAAAAGCCAGGGTTTGCTGCTGAAGGGTTGATGGCAGGAGTCCTCCCTGCTCTGGGTGAAGCCGCTGTGGATTTAGCAGCTTGTTGAGTCACCCTGATTCCATGGAATATCGTTAAAGCACCTTTTAGGGTCATCACAAGCACCCGCCCATCCATCCAGGAGCCTGGCACCAAAACCTGCCACCTCCTCCTCCTTTCTGAGAGCTTGTGGCTTTTTGGGGTCTCCAACATCTGGATCCAGGGGGGTGGTTGTCCTTTGGGGTGTCTTTAGTCCCCTTTCCCAGGAATTTTGTGTCCCTTTAGGGATTCCAAATTCCTTTTTCCAGGATTTTTCTGTCCCTTGAAGAGACAATCAGTAATTCTGGGGGGGTCCCCAATCCCTTTTTTCAAGTTTTTTACGTCCCACAATCCCTTTTCTCAGGAATTTCGTATCTCTTGGATGATCCTGAAGGTCCCCAATCCCTTTTCCAGGTTTTTTGTGTCCTTTGGGGTGATCCAATCCCCCTTTTCCAGGTATTTTGTTTCCCCAGTCCCTTTTTCCAGGAATTCCATGTCCCATGTGAGCTTCCACACCCCTTTTTATCTCCCCCAATTCCTGTCATGGAGAATTTTTTCTCCTTTTGGGGTGTCCCCATCCCCTTTTCCCAAATTTTTTGTGTCTCCTCCAGGCTTAAAAATTATCACACAACTTCCTTTTCTCCTACTTCCCCTGTATTTTCTTCCCTTTAAAAATGTCCAAATTCCTGAAGGTTTAAAGAAACAAAAAAATCAATAAAATCTGGCTGAAGGGCACGTGTGAAGGATGTCATCCCGAATTCTCCCAGTGCCAAATGACTCCTGAATTTCACCGGGGGCTGGAGCAGAGGATGAGCTGCTGGGAGTTTGGGCTGCTGGGATCTATTTGTAATTCATGAGGAAATCTTCAGACCTGCTTTTCCTGCTGGAGCCTAAACCGAGCCTGTGCTGGAACAATGCTGCAAGGGCTCCCACTGCAAAAAGCACTTTCTAATAAACGGGAGATGGAAATTCAGATCCGCTGCTGCTTTTTTAGGTCATGGCTGGAGGCATCCCTTGTTTCTATTCCAGTTTGGTAACAATTATAGACCCGTGCTTCAGGCTGAAAAACGGCCAGAAATGTTGCAGCTTTTTTTCTTTTTTTTTTTTCTTTTTTTTTTTTTTTTTCCCAATTTCCTTGTTTTATGGTGTGCAGTGCTGTCCCCTGTGTGTGCCAGGGTCTGTGTGTGGTTAAACTGGGGACAGCCAGTCTGCTCCAACTTCCTCTCCCTGGTGGATTGCCTTGCAATGGAAATTTGGGATGGTTTCCTGAATTTAGCAGGAAAAATATATTAAAAAATTATTTTTTTTTCCTTTTTTGTCTTTCTTTTGAGCTCCAGAGTCCAATTCCAGCCCAACCACCTGCAGCAGCACACGTACACATCTCCTCCCCTGACTCCTGTCTGATGCTCACCCAAAAAAAGAGGAGCCCAACCCCTCTGAGCCCATCCTCCCTCCCCTGAGCTGAATCCTGGTGGGTTCCCAAGAGCCTGGGATGGGATGGGATGGGATGGGATGGGATGGGATGGGATGGGATGGGATGGGATGGGATGAAGGACAACCCCAGGACAAGATGGGATGACCTGCCCCATTCCCTGCCCTCTGCAGCTGCTGCCACCTCCGTGCTCCAGGCGAGTGTAGGATTTGGGATGTTCTGAGGATGCTGAGCAGAATTCCCCCCAGCAAAAATCCAAACTGCCTGTGGAATAAGGGTATGGCTCCTCCAGGGAGGGTTACTTTCACTCCCCTGTGGATGAGGATGGTCAGTGAGAAGGAATATTTTTGGTTTTGCTGCCTTTTTCCCATGGATACAGAATAGTAATGGTAGGATTTTGCAGAGAGGTTTATTCACAAGAATTTGTGAAAACCCTGCAAAAGCTGGACCCCCAAAAATTCCCCCTCTTGCCTCAAATGCCGCTCCCAAATTCTACCAACGTTTCGGGGAGTTGTTTATAAACATTTGATGACAATTTTTCTTATGTTTCTGAGAAACTTTTCACCAAAACCTGCAAAGTCCGGGGCACAATTGATGTCAGATGGCACGGCCAGGGGAGTCACCTCCTCCCTGCCAGCCCCTCGTCCCTCCCGGCAAAACCAGAGCAAGAGGAAAAGCTTTTAGCCCCAAGTCTTTGCTAATAAGTTGGTGTATCCATAACACAGAATTACACTCGGTGTCTTCCAGCTGAGCCTGGACACCCAGCGAGGGCTGGGATAGGTTTCCTGGCAATTACAGGATGAGATTGAGTTTGCAGTTGATTTGGGAATGGATAAGCTCGGCTTTATTCATTTCCTTTCTGCTGGAAATCAAGAGCTGAGGGCAGAACGTGGGGTGGGATCCCTCTGCAAACCCAGGTATTCCAAACATTGATGCACCTCCGGGGCCCAGAGCGCTTTTTGGGAAGCTGAGATTCTTTATTTTGGGCTGCAGACACAGAATTAACTCTTTCCCTGCTCTGCTACACAGCAAGAGTTTTCTGCTTGTGCTGCTGGAGGATTTGGTCTAGTGGAAATTGGTCTCCCACAGAAGGGGAGATGCTTTTCAAGGTCTCTTCCAACCCAAACCACCCCAAAATTTTGCTTTTATCATTCCAAGATCCTTGTGTTGGGTGAGCAGGGCGTAAAATTAAATTAAAACCAGAGCTTTCTTTGCAAAACAGCTCAAGCAACAGCGACAAAAATTGTAATTACCGCACTTCAGTTTTTTACGAAATGATTGCTGAAAGTGATAACAACAATCTGTGTGACAATAACTCGGTGATAAGAGGGCGATAAGAGTGATTCGTGTTTGTTTTGGAGGGTTCCAGAGGTGCTGCTGTTCGCCCAAAACAAAGTTTGGAATCCCTGCCCTGCTGGAGGAAACACTTCCAGCCGCAGCCCCCGGGGCTCCTCCCGAGCTCCCATCGCTCCGGGCGGCCGCGCTGGAAATCCCGGGGGACTCGGCGCTGGCTGCGCTAACAAATGAGGCATCCTTTGGAAAGCAGGGGAATTTGGACAGGACCCGCCTTGGCTCAGCCCGGCTCCTCGCATTCCAGGCACACACGGAAGATTTACGCATTCCACCGGGAGAATAACCTCCTATTTATTAACGCGCAGCTCGCAGAGCGCTGCGCTTCCTTCCCCTCCACGCCCTGAGTGGCCGTAATTGCTGCAAGGCTGAGCCCAGCCAAAGCTCCCGGCCCAAAATTCCCGGCTCTAATGTGCTTTTTCTTCCCCCAGGTAAACGTTGCTTTGGTGTTTCTTCAAATTTATTTGCTCCCAGCATCGCAGATTTGGATTTGGGGTTTCTTCTCCTAATGGCATCTCTGTTCGTGGCAGGGATTTGCGCCTTTACTTCTTTAAAATTAATAAATATTAATGGTCCTAATAATAATGGCGGTGATGAGCTGAGTGCTAAAAGTCAAGAGGAAGGAAGAATGAGTTTCTCGTTATTTAAAAGTCAGCCCAAAGCCAACTGCAGTGTGAGGGATGAGGTCACAGCAGCCCCAGATCCCTCTGCCCCAGCAATGGGAATATTTGTTCTTTAATTTACTGGACCTTGACCAAACTCGAGGGAAATGAAAGAGAATCCTCCATTTCCATGTGTTTGGAACAGCGTCCTGATGAAGCTTTCTTAATTAATTGGAAAAGCTAAATGAACTGTCAGTATCCTGCTCGGGCTTTTATTAATTTCCACTCTGTGCTTTTGGATTCATCCGTCTAACTCAGCCTTGATTGCAAACCTAAGAACAATTTGTCTTTTCGATCCCTCCCTGACAGGACATTTGCTTCCTGCCAGGATTACAAGGAATTTAAGAGCGACTTTCACACCCAGGTTGTGTTCTACCATTTACAGAGTCCAGGGTGACCTTTATTTATGGATTTTTTTTTAACTTAGAAAACGTCATTTTTGAGTTTTATCTCTGGATACCTGCGTGTGCAGAGCTCTGTGTTTGTGCTGTGTTCATGCTGCAGCTATTCCTTGGAAAAAATAGGAATTTTAAAGTTATGATTCAAGGAAGATCATATGGATAAAAGGAAAAGAAAAAGTTATTAAAAAAATAAAAAGAAGATAAATTCTTAAGACAAATACAAAATTAAGAGATCAAGAAATATCTTGATAGCTCTTCCTCCCTACTTTCCTCCTTGGAATATATTTTCCAGACAGGGCAAAACGGTTTATTTGAAGGAAATTAGAAATACATTTAGGGCTGCTGGGTTATTTCAGTTTTGATTTGCAGGGAGACATGATCTGAAGGAGAAATTCTGCTTTTTGAGTGGAAAAAGGGTGAGCTTCAGCACGGAGCTGTAAACGAAGGATTGGGCAGCCAAAGGGAGTTTTTACTGTTTTACAGGCGACAACATTTAAGGCAAAGAGGAGAAAATTCCCAGATCCTCAGGCAGAGAAGGAGCAAGGAACGAGACCTGGATTTTCCTTAACAGCAGTGCCAGCGTGCAGTCAAATGTTTATTATTAGCCTGAGTTTGAATTTATGAATTATTATTTATTCCACCACAGTGCTCGCATAAATTAATAAATTGACCTGTGCCTGCATTTAAATGTGTCCTTCCATAGGTTTTTATTTTTCCATGGATTTTTATATTTTCCACTATGCACAGAAGGTCGTGGTGAGTTAAATATTCGATATTTAGCAGCACCAAGGGGAATTTGGAGCGTGCAAAGAGAGTTTAGGTCCTGCATTTCACTTTATAAAAGTCTCCTTTAACTTCTGGGCAGGAATTTGCCACTTCCCATGCCTAAATCCCATTTTAAAGGATCAAATCCTTCCCCCACGCTCCATCTTCCGTGTCGAGGATGAAGTTTCCTTTAAAATAAAGCAGGAGAAGCCGTGCCTGGCCAGGGGCTGCGATCCCTGGGATGCAAAAGGCGGCTCCGGGAGCATCCCTCATCCTGAAGGGTTCAGCTCCAGATGTGTCCCTGTCCCCACAGCTGGGGACAGCGATAAGGGGCAGATACCAGGTCAGAATTTCACTCCGTTATCTCTGCTGCAGCTCTGCTTTTGCTGGGGTTTTACACCCTGGGGTCGTTCCTGCAGCGGTATTAATTAATAATTCCCCTCATTATCTGATTTAATCCGGGGTTATGTAAATAACAATCTCTATATTAAACGTTGTAATTCTTTCAATAAAATTAAACGAAATTGCTCATTTTTTTCCTCTCTCTCTCCAGAGCAATTAAAGGCGCGGAGGTTTTTCTGACAGTCTGGAAGTTCAGCTTGGAGTTTATTAAATCCGCCCCAACCTTATCTAAACCTCCCTGGAATTGCGTGATAAGAAAATCTTATCACTCGGAGTTTACAGCCCGGCCAGAGGAGCCTCTCATTTTCTTCTCCATTTCCTGCTGCTTCTGCTGCCCTCAGCTGAGAGCAGCAACACCCCCAAAATTTTGATCCCCTTTTCTGAAAAAAAAAAAAAAAAAAGGAGTTAATTGAAGTCCTTCAGACTTAAAGAAAAATATATCTATTTTTGGGGTCGTCTGCTGGTAAAGAGGTCGATGCTTTTATTTGATCTCAACAGGTTTTTCCCATCTGGTGAGACAGGGTTCAGCTAAAAACCCCCGGACACTTTGAATATGAAATGTTTGGCAAAATCCAGACGTGGGAACATCTGTTTCAACCTGATTTGAGTCCTGCTTTTCCCCCCCGAACCCGCCGCCCCCAGCGCATCTGGGACTGCTTTCTCCCTTATCTCCCCGACCCCAGTCCCAGCACCCTGCCGTCTGTGCTTTCACTCTCCGTTGGGAAACCGAGTTTTCTTCTCCAAACTCAGGGAAACCCGCACAACCAAGATGCCAGACAGGGATTCTGCCCCTTCTTTACCAAGCGGTGTGAGAGAAATTAATTTATTACAAAATACGAAGCACTGAAAGCAAAATATGAGGTTTTTTTTTTCAATGGTTGTTTCACCCGGTGCCTGTCACCGCGGGCTCCGTGCTCTTATCGGTTTATCTCCAGAGGGAAAAAAAAAAAAAACCCTCTCTTTTCTCCTAGAAACCCGGAATATCCTTCTCCAGAAGGGAGCAGTGGTGCGCGCCTGCTGCATCCCGGCTCCATCCCCAGCACCCCGGGAATTCCGTGCCCGCCGGGGAGGGAAGCGGAGGCTGCGGGTGGTTTGGGGTGGAGAGAGCCAGCACGGGAGGACTGGGAGCCACGAATGCCCGCAGGACACTGATAAATGACCCGACTGCTGCTCCCTGCGGTTTGGAGGGGAAGGGAAAGGGCAGAGGCAGAGATAAGGAAGGGGGATGAGAAGGAGAAGAGGCCAACAACAGGTCCAAACCCGCTGTGATTTTGCAATCTGGCAGCTTTGCTGAGTGCTACTTTCTTTTTCTTGTTGCATTTATTTTTATTTTTTTTTTTTTCCTCTGCTGGATTTATTCTCTGTGCTGAATCTGATGGGGGAAAAAAATGCTTCAAAATCCATCTGAAACTCTTATTGCACAGCACTTGGGGCTGGGAAGGAGGGAAAAGTCCTTACAAGGGTGAGTTGCTACAGCCCTACATGAGGGAAAGTGGCTCCTAAACACACCCCAGTAAACCCAGACCCTCTTGCTCCTGATTTACCCCAAATTTAAATTAAAAAGCGAGAGCAACCCAGGTCTGAACCCTCTGTCTGTATCAGCTTTGCTCAGCCCCACGACACGAAAAACACAGCTAACAAAGACCTTTTGAAGGCAGCAGATGGAGTTTGAACCTGGGAGCCAATCTTTACGAGGGCTAGAGGAGGTTTGAGACTCATAACGGGGCCCTTCATGTGCGTGCCCACAGCGTGTGCGTCGGGATACACAGCGACACGCCGGGCTCATCCCCGAAAAAAACCCTGCATTTTTGAGATGACAAAATAACCTCACCTCCCTCTTCCCCTGGGAGCATTTCAAACGCTGAGGGAAGGACATTTATTGACCCAAGGCAGACCACAGGTGACCACTGCGGGTCCCTGGTGCGAGAACAGCGGCAGCGTTTGTTGCCTCTCTGGCTTGCAGGAGGTTTTTGAAGGTGCAAGGAGTTGAAAAGGACTCAAATCCTTTAAAACTGAGCTCGAAATATCCCAGGAATGATCTGAAGGAGGTTAGAGGTGTGTAGCTGGTAGCTGGATCTGATTAGTGCCCGGCCAGGAGGAGAGAGCCGTGAGGAGTGGGGTAAATGTTCTTCTGTCAGCTCACCAGCTTCCTCTGGACATGGGCTGTGGTTTGCAGGGATGCTGTTGGAGACCCAGTGCCCTTTGTTTCAGCTTTTAATGCACATCCCTTCACACAGGGGAAAAATCCCCGTGTTCCCAGTGTTTTAGTGTTGACCAGAAGGAAGCGGGGTGGCACGGGTTTGTCTTTGTCCCATTGTTGGTGGAATGGAAACCTTGGGATGGGATTTGTCCTCAAGTGCCCTGGAGAGGCCCAGAGCTGCCAGGGGAAGGGGGATTTCACTCAATTCCCAGGGCTGCTTCGTCTCCACTGAAGGAACACTCAGGGATAAAGGTACCTTGGCTGGGGGATCTCCAGAAGCTGTAACCTGCAGGAGGAAAATCCCCATTCCCAGCTGTGATCTCCGAGTGGGATGGGGATGAACACCCGGTGCAGTCCCAGGTCCTTTGGGATTTGGGATCGAGCCGTGTGTCCATCAGTGGATGTCAGACCAATGCTGAGGAAAGAAACAAAGACAGGCAACTGCAGCAGTCAGATCTGTGGAAATGAGGCAAAAAACAAGAAAAATGCACTGATAATATTTTTTTGATGTTTTTTATCAGGCTTTTCTTTTAATTTTGGGGCATTGGGATGCTTCCTCTTACCCATTCAGCTGAAATTCAGTGTTTTGCCTGGAAAGCAAAACCAGTGGAGAATGGGAGAGAAGCTAATTTTGTTATAAAAATAATCTTTTATCTGTGCACGACAGCAATATTTATTCAGGAAGGGTACACAGGCAGCAGGAGGTCAGCACTCCCACTGCTTGGCTCAAAGGCTCCACCACACTCTTTATTTTGTTTTATTTCTCCTTTTTTTTTTTTTTTTTTGGACAATTCGCTCCCATAGATATTTATTTTTCCTGAAAAGCCTTGAGCTGGTTTCACCCATGCTCAATTCAAACCAACAAACTCACGGTGGCTGCTTGGGTTGGGTGTTTTAGGTCACAGTTTAGGCTTGTCCTCGATGGTCCCACACTGACCCATCTCCACAAACAACCTCCCTGTGCCTTTCCACAACAAACAGACTTTATTCCTCCAATCCGAGCTCCTGGAATTTGTGCTGGCTGCAGTTGTTCACATTTTCCTTGAACTAAAACCTGAGGACTTGGAGAGATGTCGCAACCCTTTTTGTTTTTTTAACACGCACACCAACATTTTTTGCGCTTCTCCTTTTCCCCATTCCAGTGCTGGGAGGTGTTGGTGCCTCCTCCAGGGTCTCTCCAAACACGCTGCAAACACGTCAGTAAAGAGGAACCTTTTTGTCAGCACAGAGATGCCCAAATCTAAATAGAACTTGTCATCTCGTTGAGAAGGAAGAGAATTTGGAGTTGCTTCACTCCCTTGACGTAGCTTCAGGATGCTCCTCTTGGGGGGTGACGGGGAGGAGCAGGGAGGAGATGAGATTTAGGGGACAGGAGGAAAAAACTGGGTTGAAAACCTGAGAAAATCCTTCTGTTTCAGGCAAAGAGCTCTAAACTTGAAGGCTGTGTTTCAAGCTTATTAAAATGCTGCCTGGGCTCTCATGAAACAGGCATCTGTCAGTGGAGGAACTAAAGGAGGATGTTATTCCAATGTTCGCTGTCTCTTTCTATCCATTTTCATCCCACGTCGTGATATAAGGCTTTAAAAAGCCTTGAAGCACCTGTAATAACATTCACCTTTTCATCAAAATCTCCTTGGAGCATAAGAAATGATGTTTATTTAAATTCTGCAACGGGCTAACGATAAAGTCCCGTCTCTATTTTCCTGCTTCTGTGATTTGCACATGAAAAGCTTCAGCAGGGCTGGGTTTAGTTTAAGCTCCTCTCTCCTTCCTAAAAACACTTTATTAGGGGGAACACAGCCTCACCTCAGACTGGAGTGCTGTGCTCCAAAAAACGCTGCTTTATGCAACAAAATAACTCAATTTTGGTTTTATTTTATTCCAGTTAACCTGGGCAATGCAGCACAACTCCCACCTCAAAGATAACACTGTGAGATTATTTTAACTCTTTCTCCAGCGGTGAAGCAGCAAATTTTTGCCTGTAGAAAGAAAACGAACCCCTGGAAGATTCACCAATGAGGAGAGCAAAAATACAACCACTTGAATTATTTAGGCTGGTTTTTATTTTTTGCTTTGCCGTCCTGCGAAGAACACCTCTCTTTGCTGGTGGAACACGCCTTGTTGTGTCAGCAGAGAGAGGGGGAGTGAAAAGAAAGAGCAAAAGATTTGGGTTTGACAGGCTCAGCCTGAGCCCTGCTGAAAGACGGGGCTGGCGAGCGCGCCCCGTCCGTCAGCATCTTCTCGCCTTTCCAACCTCCACGGGGGAGCTCCCTGCTGGATCCCTGCTGCACTGAGGGACAGGCTCTGCTGAGCCTCCAGCCCTTCCCCACTGCCCCAGGCAGGCACCAAGGCTCTCCCGGGCTGTAGAAAGTTGGGGTAAAATCCCATCTTTTCCTCCCCTTTGGAGCGGGACAGCTCCGGCCCCTCGGAGCAGCTCCAAGCACGGTGCTTTCCCGCTGGAAGGGTGATTTTTGTGAGTGCCAAGGGTTGAGCAGCTCTTGGATTTGCCTCAGCTGAGCCTGCCAGGGTGGTGGAGCAGGGGAGACGTTGGAGATGGCTGGAGACAGACGGCGACAGCGGGAGGAAGCGCTCGGTTGACATTAGCGCGACGGGAACAACAACAACCCCGGCTGCTGTCATGTTTTGTTTTGTCTTCAAGGCACCATGGTGCTGGAGAGCTGTGCAGAGAGGGGCTGAGGAGCCTGGAGATGTTTTGCAGATGTTGGAAGGGGGACCCCTCGCACCCAGAGGAGGAGCCCGGCAGGGAGAGGGGAGGTCCCGGTGCGATCCCAGGGCAGGAGTGGAGTGGGATCGTGGCACATCCAGAGGCCAGGACTGAAATCTGAGGGACAGGGGAGGGGATGGGCTGTGAGGTGAGGATGGGAAGGGGACATCCAACACCACAGAGAAGAGCCAGAGCCAAAGCTGCACACAGGAGGGAGATGCAGCTGAAAGGGTAAGCTAGGAAAACATCCTTGGCACAGATATCAACTTCTGAAAACGTCTTACCACAGAGCCTTGTGCCTGAGCTCATGTGTTGGCTTCAGACTGACAAAGGGCAGGTTTAGATTTTAGGGAGAAATCCTTCCCTGTGGGGGTGCTGGGGCCCTGGCACAGGTGCCCCTGGATCCCTGGAGCATCCAAGGCCAGGCTGGATGGGGCTTGGAGCCAGCTGGGATAGTGGAAGGTGCCCCTGCCCATGGCAGGGGTGGCATTGGATGGTGCTTTGAAGTCCATTCCAACTCAAACCATTCCATGTAGAAACAGACACAGGAGCACTTTCAGGAATTCCCTGTGGAAATAGATTTATTGACCTCCCCACAATTAATTCTGGGGTCCCTGCGTGTGCAGGCAGAGGGGAAACAAACCCATTTTTTAGGTTTGCCTCCCCCTTTCACGCATACATTTCAGCTTCTTTGGGTTTTCTCCAGGCTTAACCTCCCTCTTTCATCACCATTTTGCCTCTTTCCCACAAAGCACCCAACTGGGAGCCATCAGAACTGCGAGGACGGAAAACTGCGGAGGAAACGCCGTTGAAACAAATTCATCTGCAGTTTCTGGCTCTTTTTGTGGCTGAACAAAAGGTTGTCAGCACACTGGGAGTATTGATATTTCCAGTGGGATAATCTGCATTTAGAAGAGATAATTGCCTGTGACATTATTATTATTATTATCGCTATTATTATTGCCAATATTAATATTATTAGTATGATCATTATCATTATGGTGTTAGTATATCATTACTGGTTTTCTTTATGATTGTTATTATCATACTGATTATTATTATAATTTTTATTATTATAATTATTTGTGCTATGCTTTGCTCTGCTTTGGTCGCTTTGCCCTCTCAGTCCCAGAAACTTTCTCCTTTAAGATTCCTCCCACAATCCCTGGAAATCCCCGAGGAGTGGGAACCAGGAGGAGCTGGTGGGGCCATTCCTCTCTTTCCTGATTGTGTCACCAAACCCTTCCCAGGAAACCACGATTGTAACCGAGCCCTCCAGCAAAATTTCACAGGGCTTTCTTCCCCAGCAGGATAAAATTAGCCGAGCTCTCCCGAGATGACAGCTAAGAACTCCAGCTTCCCTCAGATGACCTCAATGGAGTCATTTGTTGCTTAAATGACAGACAAACGCAGTAATTAGGTCTATTTAGTAAAGGGGAGGTGAAAGGTCAAACTACTGGGCAAACTGTCTCCAGTGCTCGACTTGGGGACCACGGCGGGGCTTTGGGGGAGGTGATGTTTGTACAACAACCTGACACGGGCAGCAGCAGGTCCCTGCTCAGCCCCGGGGCTGTCCTGAGCCTGAAACCCCCTGTTCCTGCCCAGAAACCCCCGAGCTGCCTCCTCTGTGGGATGCCTTCTGGAGGCTGAGCTGGCACAGAGCCCAGGCAGAGCAAAGGGATAAAGCAGGGATTTATTAAAAGGCCTCACCTGGGCCACACCCAAAATAAACCCAAAATGGGCACAAAAAAATGGACGAGTGACCACGAGGTCTTGTTGTTGTGATGCAGATAGGAACACACAGCAACACACACAGCAGGTGTTCAGGTAGGGAAGAAGAAAAGAACTCTCCAGTTTATTGTTGACTTTGTATCTCTCAGTTTCTGGACAGTGATCAGAGATTGGACAGAGAAGTTCCCACCTCTCCATCCCCACTGGTCACTTGAGAAATCCATCAGGTGATATCTTTTACAAAGGAATGCAAACATGATCCTTGTTTATGTTACAATTCATGAGAACTGACTCCATTACCCCCAACCAAATCAGAAGGCTGATTTTCAGGAACAACAATGTTTCTCACTTTTATAACTTTTGGTCCATCAGTGTATTAGAATCAATTGTCCAATTACAGCTTCGGGTTATGAAGCTCCATCCTCTTTGTTTTTTCTTCTCACTTCACCATTATTTTTGTTCTTGGGCCTGAAACTTGTCCTTGGTACCAAACTAAGGAAGGAATTATTTTGTCTCCCTGCTCTGTGAAGAGAGGTCAGTAGCACTTAATATGAAACCCAAAACTACCCACTAAAACAGCACAGAATCTAAAAAATACAAAAGCTAAAGCTTCAGGCACCATGAAGGGATTAGAAGCAGAGGAAGGAAGAGCAGAGGAATAGATGGGTGGTTGTGTTATGGGTTTGGGGTGGGTGATAAGGAGGGGATCCACAGGGAGGGCTGGGGGATGTGGGCTGAGTTAAGTGGGAAATCACCAACATTCCCCACTTCATTTCCTGCCTTTCTCCCTGGCAATGCTCCCTTCTATTCTCTTTGCTTGTGTGTTTCCTCAGCTTGGCTGTGTTTGGGTCGCCAACATAGACAAACCACACCTGGATTTCTCTCTGCTGTTTTTTTTTTTTGTTTGGATGCCACAGAACGGAGGCTGAACATCATTCCTGTGTGAAAGCATCGCTTGCCACGCACCCCAGATCTCCAGATGATCCCAAAACCTTTAGCAGAAGAGGCTGGTTTTGGCAGCTGAGCTGGCTGCCCATCCTCAGGGCCACAGCAAACCCAGCACCCTTTCACCTATGGAGCATTTGCAGGATTTCCCTCAGCTGTTTCATAAAAGAGGGAAAAATCTGTAGGATTTTCAAGTAGCAGAAACTGCAAATGAAGAGTTCCAATTTTTAAATAGAGGTGGTAAAAGGTGACCAATATTTTGGTTTTGAGTGCAAACAGCTTGGAGTGCTCCTCACCAAAAAAAGTGCCTCATTTCTGGATTTTTCTCTGGGTTTCCTTCAGATTCCCCTGCCACGATTTTTTCCTGTCCTTGTGTGGGTACACAAGAAGCCTTCTCCTCCCTGTTCGGGGGTGGTGCTTAGAGACCCTGGAGGTGACCAGGAGCTGCCCCGTTGTCCATCCCTGTGGTGGTCACTGCTCTGAAGCACTTTTGGGTGTCCTGGCATTTTTCTGCACACCTTCCCTCCCCCACATCCCGTCCACCTGAGCCCCTGCCCGTCTCCCCCTTCCCTGGGGAGCCCTCTTAACCCCTGTCTGCCGGGGGAGAGGTGCTGCTGATGCTGCTGAGAGCCAGGGTCACCGAGAGCCTGACGCGAGAGTGAAAAGAAAATTAGAAAACAAACAGAGGCGAGGTGGAAACGCGCCCGCCCTTGAAGTGCAAAGACCTTCCCCGTCCCCCCCTGAAAAGGGGCTTATCTTCAAAAAAGGGCCCTTGCGATGATACAAGAAAGAACAGACTTCTCACACCTTGTCTTCACTTCCCGCAGATCCTATCTGCCCACAAGTGCCTGTGATCTCGGGCAGACCTCTCTACCTTGCCCCTCGCCTTTCAAGTCGGCGGCAGCTGTTTTGCTAAGCCGGAGATCTTCCCACTTCATCCTTTTCTCCCCGGCTGGTGGCCAGGGAGAAGGCAGGCGGCGTTTCTGAGCGGGACCTGTCATTCCAGAGGCTTTCCTTTGTGTATTTTCCCGTGGACGGATTAGTTTGTTTGAAGAGCATCTCCTATTTAACACCTCATTGAGCAAAAAAGCACGCAGGGACAGGAGTTTTTTTTAAAGGGCTGCTCGTAAGGAGCTTAAAGTGCACGCTGAGTGCTTCAATTATTTGCTCCGCTTTCAGAAATACTGATCACACAGGAGTTAGAGTGAGTCATGAAACTTATATGTTTTATAATGATATAACCCATATTTTTCCACTGTTCCTCCGTCCAAAATCAGACAAATCATGACATCGTGGATGAACGCACAGGGTGTGAGTGAAGAATCCCAAAGTGGAAATGGGAGTTGCTATGCTGGTTTTTTCACCTCAGGATCTGGTTGGAGTCCCATGGCTCCCGTGCTGGCGTCAGCAGGAGGGATGTCCCTCAGCCAAGAGCGAGGAGTAGCCCTTGTCCACATGGACTGAGTCATTCCTGCAGGGTAATGGCAACACTCCTCCTTCACGGCAGGGACCTCCCGCCCCCAGAAATGCTGAGGATCTCTCAGGAGACCTCTCTTCATCTGTTCCCTATCTTCAGCTGACACAAACCATCCAGCAGGTCCCCTGTAATGGGCTTACATGGGTGAAATCCGCTTTATCAGGAGATCTGGGAGTGTTTATTGGCCCTTTGTGACACTCCTGGGAGAGAAGTGCCCGATTCAGATGGATAGCATTCCTCCCTGCTCTGCTACCCCTCCTGAAGGAGCCTTTCCCTGGCTGCACAAGGACTGCCCACTGGATAAAGTCCAAATCCCTTCCCATGGAGCAGGTCTCCTTCACAAAGCAGGCAAAACTGTTTCTTCCTTGGGGAAAAATTAGCTCCAACCACCCTCTCAAACCCTTCCAGCCCAATCAACTCTTATTCTGTGCTTTGTAGGTCACTGCAATTTCCTATGAACTTGAGGGGAGATTTTCTTGGGAAAATTTTCTTTCTTTTTTTTTTTTTTTCTCTCTGTAACTCTTCCAGCTGTTGATTTTCCCCTAGGAAAGTCAAATTATACTTGAGCATTGTATCAGCAGACGGATTAAAAAGCTGATCTGTCACACAAGAAAAACCTGAACTGAACAGCTTCCTGCATTTCCTGGGCTGGGAACCTTAGGAAATAAAACCCAGACTATTTTTCTTCTAGCACAAAACATCCAGGATGAAATCAAGCCATGACCCCGGGGACTCTGGAGGACATTTGGGATTTGGTGACCTTGAGGTACACAGTCTACAAGGGAGGCAAAGCCATTGGCCAAAATTTGAGCGTTTCAGGGAGCAGAGTAAATTGTAACCATGTTCCAGGGAGCTTGCCAGGGAGGCTAATGGACTGATCTCATCCACCTTGATGTAAATCCAGCCCAGCTCCAGGAAAGCCAGCAGCATTATCCTGGCTCCGTGTGGAGGTACCTCTGAGATCACAAATGACACATTTCTAATGAAGACAAAGTCAAGGGAACACGTGCCCTGCGTGGAATGAGAGGGTGTAGCCATGTCCCAGGCTTTGGGTCTCAGAGGAAGTGGAACTGGCTCAAGCATGAAGGATTTTGGAGGTGTTCTTCCATTTATTTGCTGTGCATGAGCCCTTTGGGGTCTGCTGCTCCCCTTGCTGAGCATTTCCCCTGGAGTTCTCCAAGGATGTCTCCAGATGTCCTCCCACAACCTGACTAAACCAAGGCAAGGACTTTTCTGAAGTGTCTTGCCTGAGCCCAAAGAGAACAGCAGAAGCAAGAGAGGAGCAGAGCCAGGAACTCATTTTCCAAAACTTTAGTTGAACGTGGTTTAAAAAAAAAAAAAAAAAAAAAAAAAAAAAAACTGGGAGGAGCCCGGACAAGCTCCCCC
>VXBS01008844.1:268904-338671 GCA_013400255.1 Sitta europaea | reverse complement strand
AAAAAAAAAAAAATCTGTGAGGAGCCTGGACAGGCTCCCTCCTTGGATGCACAGAAAATCTTCATTGTGAGCTCCCCAAGGATGCTGGTTTGAAATCTCATGCAAGAGAGAATAACTGCAGACCCCTTCCCCCTCCTCCCCTGACATTTCAGTTGTGATTAAGGCACCATTCATCGCCCCTCGTCTTCCAGAGCCTTTACTATTTATGGACCTGCTGTTTTTCCAGGGGTTGACACTAGCGTGCATTCAGCCCCGTTCTGCTCTCCCCATCCCATCCTGTCCCCCCTCTCCCCTCCCTGCAGGCATTTCTCCATTTCAGTAGAGAAACCACGAGTGACTGGAGTGTCTGCGACCTCTGGGCTGTCAAACTCCCACTGACTAAATAAAAGCAGCCCAAGAGGGAGAGAGCCCCCATAAATCACCTCCCGTGACAGAGACCACCTGGGATCTGCTCCCTGTGCAGAGGTACCCGGCCTGTTCCAGCTGCTGAGCTTGCACTTCCCAGCTTTTTTATGGACACTGGCGGGAGAGAGACGCGCTGTTTACACAAGGAATGGAAATTTCACTTTTACTGCACGGAACCGAGTTGCTGGAGGTGGGCAAGCTCCTGGGTTAAGGGAGGGGTGAGGCCCCTGGCAGCCCTGAGGGGTGGGAAGAGCCTGCTCCCAGCTGGGGGGGCAAGTGATTCCAGCCTTTGGGCTGGTCATCCACCTGAGAGCCTTTTCCACACTGAGGGAAGATGAAGCTCGTGTCAGAGGAAGAGCGAGGCCAGACAGGCTTGGTTGTGGCCAAGGGTGGCTTCTGCAGCTTCTGGATCTACTTGAGACCCCCCAGATCCCTGTCAGGGTGTCCAGTCCCTTCAAAGTCACCCTGAACCACCACGGGATCTTCAGCCAACCTGAACATCAGCAGGGATAAACTGAAGGGGATGGTGGAACCATGGAAAGGTTTGGGTTGGAAGGGACCTTAAAGCTCTGTCCTCTGCCATGGCAGGGACACCTCCCACTGTCCCAGGTTGCTCCAAACCCCATCCAACCTGGCCTTGGACACTGCCAGGGATTCAGGAGCAGCCCCAGATTCCCTGGGAACTTCTGCCAGGGCCTCCCCACCCTCATAGGGAAATACTGCTCCCCAGAACCCCATCTAAACCTGCTCCCTTTCAGTTTCAATGCATTCCCCCCAGTGATGTGAAGATCAGCTGAAGATCTGTCCCTGCTGGGTGAGGAGCCCTTCCTAAGGTCACTTATGACCATTTCCAACCACTTCACTTAATCCATGTGGCTGTGACAAAGTGAATTTGGGATTTGCCCCTGCCCTACACATCTGGCAACGTTGCTTTAAATTATTTCCAGCCAGGATTACAATGCTCATCTGTTGAGGCCTCAGCATTTGTTATTAAGTAGCATCACCATTTTTAAACAGAAAGATGTATATTCCAAGCAATGTTTATCAAAAAAAAAGACTTTCACTAACAAGAAAGGAATTTTGTTGATGGTCTTCCCCGAACAAAGAAAATGGGGGCAGCGAGGTGAGCAGCCAGAAAAGCCAGAAACATTAATCCTGTGAAATGAAGTTTTAAGTGGAGAAATTAGACCTAGATGAAGGTGGTCCAGAAAGGAGGATCATTTCCCAGTGGTTTCTGAAATTAAAAAAAAAATATTTTTAAAAAAAAGGTATTTGAAAATAGCAACTAACAGGTGTGTGAACTTTCTTCTGATTGCCATTTTTCCCGACAGTACAAATTTCAAAGTAACTTTATCTCAATTTTTTTTTATTTCATGTGAAGAGTTTTCCCATCAGCATCTTCACATCTTGAATGAACAAGAGGCTGAAACAGATTTCAGGACAGGAACACATTTTTCCATCTTGGAGGTTGTTGCAGCCAAAATTCAGCTTGGGAAACTCTGAAGCCAGCTGATAAAGTGAAATCCTAGGACTTGGTGCACAAATAATTTTTTTTAGACTGAGTCCAAACTCGAGTAACTCAGAGGAAAAGCAGTTTGGAAATGATTTGGGTGAGCTCAGCCAGCAATGATATTTTGCTTTTACAGGGACAAGCAAAGCCAGAAATCAGAGCTGCAGTGAATGAACCCATTCAGGATGAACCTGCTCGTGGTGGAACCTCCCCTTCCAACCCAGTCCTGCCACCCTTCCCACCCCGTGCTGTGCCTGGCTTGGCTTTCCCAAAAAACTGAGGGTGACGTCCAAGGGGGATCAGGAATGAGCAGTTTGCAGAGGAATGGCACTCCCAGATTGTCCCTCCACTCCTTTCCAGCCCAGCCTTGCTCCTGCTGCTGGGGAGTTTCCAACCTCCCTGGAATTCTGGATCTCAAAGGAGGAGAGGCTGGAGAAGAGAAGCTGGAGAGGAGCCTGAAGAGGGCTGGGAACTGCCCAGTTGGATGTAGGGCAGTTGGAAGCTGCTCTGAAGTTCCTTAATATTTAAAAGGATCTCATTTCTGTGCCCCTTTTCCCCTCTTTCCCTCTTTAACAGCACCAAGGACTTACCATGGGACACTCCACGGGGTCACCTCAGAGAGCCCCCAGCTGGAGGAAGATCTCCTTTGGATTTTTTTTGTGTTTATTGGAGATGTTCAAACATGTGCAAACCCTACTAGGATACCCAGCCGAGATCCTGCTGGATCTGGCATTGGGGTGAGCCGTGCACTCAGCACGTGCTCCTTGCTGGTGGCTAGCACCTTTTGGGGACCAGCCCCTCACCTGCATCCCTTTTCCCTGTGCCAGGACAGCGAGTTTGCTTTCCCCTGCACCCCCTTCAGCCCTTCCTCTCACAGAGAACGTGCCAGGAGGAGAAAATTCCCTGCTGATGTAAATGTAGGAACAGCCCTGCTTAGGGGTGTGTGTGCTCCCTGCCAGGCTGACAGGGATTGGGGTCACTCAGAGCAACATCTCTGCATCCCTTTCACACACAAAACCCCCTGAACCCTTCCCACCAACTCCACAAATTTAATTTAGGAGCACTGCACGTTCTCAGATAAGGGTTTGGTTCGCTCAGGTTTACAGAGTTACATTTAATTGGAGAGCTCAGCAAAATCTGAGAGGTCTTCATAAGGACTTGGGCAGCCAGGACATTAATTGCATTATTTTCTTTATAGATAAATCTTATTTGGTGGAGCCACCATAATCAGATAAAGAATAGATAAGATCAAACCTTGCCTTTAAATTGCAGATCTCCTGGCTTGAGAAAATACGGAGCTCAGATTACGGTGAAACTTTTAATGGGCTTCAGAGATTTCTGCCCAAGTGGGATGGGAAAAAAAATGTAGATCCCTGGAGATCCTGGAAGGAGCAGTTGTCCCGGATTTGTGCAGTAGTCAGCAGTTTCAGATAAGGAACAGAGGATTTTCAGGTCTGACTGCTGATGTTTTCCATGTAAAAGCTGTGTTCTCCTTCAGGAGAAGGACCTGAGTCTCCTCAGCCACCAGGAGAGCCAGCCCTGACACCCAGCCTAATTCCCCTGGTGGGCTCTGATCCAAAACATTCTTGGGAGCAGGAGAAGCCTGGGGAAGGGACCAGGGGAAGACTGAATAAGGGAGCCAAGAGGCTGCTCTGGAAAATCACATCTGAAGTTACAGGAGGGGAATTAATCTTGAGAGGCTGCACGTAACAGTTCCATCCATCAGCATGACACCGGTACCATTATTAGAGGAGATGGAAAATTAAATTGCAAAATTATCTGTTCTGTTTCATTGACTGTATTATTTTTTTATTATTTTTTTTTTCAGGTCTTTCTTTCTTCCCCCTTTTCATTCCAGGCATCCCTTGCAGCAGTACCCCTGGCAGTTGGCAGGGAGTTGTTAAAAGCACCTGGCCATGAAAGGAAATCAGATCTGCTGGATGGCAGAGCTCCTGGTCCAAACGTGGCAGGACAGGGGGACCCAGCTGGTTGGAGCCAGGGGCCCTCTGTGGGCTGCCCTGATGTGCCAAGCTCCTGGGCATCGTTTCCCTCGGGAGCATGGCTGACTGCCAGGCTCCAAGTCCTGCCCATCTCTAAACATGCTGGAGAGGAGAAACCTTGGTGCTGGCTAGAGGGCACCCGTGGTATTGCTCTCCTCTTCTTCTCCCTGATGTTCCTTACCTCCATTTCTTACTTTGTGGGGTTTTGCTGTCCCTCTCCTTACATTTCATCCTCAATTTCCCACTCCTTCAACTTCCACAATCTCTCCTCTTGAAGCTTCCATACCCTATTTGAGACCAGTGGGAATAAAATAATTAAAAACCCTAAAAAAACCTGAAAATTCCCAATGGAATACAATTTTAAACACCCCACTCCCATTCAAACTGCCTTTTCCTTGGCATTCCAAACACAGGGACACCCCAACATGTCCAAGGCCAGGCTGGATGGGGCTTGGAGCACCCCAGGATTGTGGAAGGTGTCCCTGCCCACGGCAGAGGATGGAATGAGATGGGCTTTGAGGCCCCTTCCAACCCAACCCCTTCCATGATTCTACAAAATCATGGGAATCCAAGAGAAGAGGGATTAGCAGGGAGCTATCCCCAAATTTCAACAGCACAAGCCGTGTTCCTCTTCCAACTGATGGGCAAAAAGTTAATATGAAGAATAAAGCATAAAAATGATTAATAAACCTCAAAAACGGAATCTCTTTGTAAACCATAGGGGAGAATTTATCAAGAAATGTCAGGAGGGGATCAAGCCCTAATGAGTGGAAGAGTTCTGGTTGGTTTTGAGTCCTAATTGGCCATTATCTCACAAAGAAAACAGGGGAA
The DNA here is from genome assembly GCA_013400255.1 of Sitta europaea. Classification (NCBI taxonomy): domain Eukaryota; kingdom Metazoa; phylum Chordata; class Aves; order Passeriformes; family Sittidae; genus Sitta; species Sitta europaea. The sequence goes on along the minus strand of VXBS01008844.1, from coordinate 333,925 downwards.
AAGAAGCAGCAAAGAGATGACCTGAGTATCTCTGTGTTGTGCTGGTGGAAAGATCAATCCATAAAAGGAGAAATGTAAATAAATTGTCCATCTTGGTAGGAACTGAGCCTTGAGCTGCCACCAAAGAGAATTTATTTCTGTTTTCATATGTCCATTTATGCTTATTGGTATTTTTAGTCACATAATAGAATTTGTGGGCATTTGTGAGGCAGCACCCTGTTGAAACTGCATTACATGAAGATTGAATTATGCACAGCAGTGAGGTTTGGACTGAACAAACTTCTCCCCCTTGTCTTTCCTCTGCCTGATTCCTGGCTTTTCCTGGCTGTTGCATTGACGAGTAATTTGTAGGGGTCAAGACATAAATTACAATTCCAGCTCTGTATTTTATGCTGCTACTGTTTCCCTGACAGGGGGGACGTCTGTAAAATAACAGTAAATAGAAATACCCAGAAACTCTTAAATCAGAGATTCTCCAAGTGTTTTGCAAAGGGAAAAGGCACTGGAGTGGTTACTCCAATCGAGAAAACATTCCAGCAGCTTCAGCCAGGGGTTTCTGCCAGTCCTGGTGGAGACTGTGTGGCTTTTGTGGGTGTCAAACTCACAGCTCCTGGGGGAACCTGAGCATCCACCTGCATGACATATTTTGATAACATAGTCTTGGCTTTAGTATCAAAATATCTCATGGAGGTGGATGCTCAGGTCCCCCAGGAGCTGCTGGGACCAGAAAGCTCCCTCGAAGGACATGAGATCCCTCTCCATGATTCAGAGATGGAGAGGCTGAACATGGAAATTTAATTTTGGTTTTTTACATTTTTGTGGCCTGTTTTTTTCCCATCAAGTTTGGAGGACACAGCTTTGCATTGGTTCTCTTGCAGTGGGAGAGAAACTCCTGAATCCAAAGAAAGCAAAGTGACCTGGCAGAGCTTGCTGCTCCCTCCCAGGAACTGGGAGAGAAGATCCTGCTGGAGTTTGGGGTTCCTGAGTTGGATCTTTGCAAGAGAGGCAGAGCCCTCCTGGATGGATGGATGGATGGATGATGGATGGATGATGGATGGATGGATGGATGATGGAGGGATGGATGGATGATGGATGGATGGATGATGGATGGATGGATGGATGGATGGATGGATGGATGGATGAGGGATGGATGGATGGATGGATGGATGATGGATGGATGGATGGATGGATGGATGGATGGGACTCACAGCTCTGCTTGCTAATCTGGAAGTAAGCACAAAACTTAAGCAACGAAAACTCCTCCAAGAGAAAATAATTCCCACTTTTCTCCAGACCTGCACATAACCCTGACCCAGCAACGATGGCCTGGTGCTAAAAACCAAGCTGGCCCAGAGCAGGAGACACTTTGAGAGGCTGGTGGTCAGTAGCTGCCTCTGGGGCAGAGTCTGCCTGGCCCCCTCAAGTGCCTCCATCACCATAAAGAAGCCAGAAATGCCCCTCTGCCCTCACCCCAACCTCTGGCAATAAATCCAGGGAAATGCAACGTAGAGCACAGCGGGGCCTGTGCCAGAAGTGTCTCTGGAGCAGCACAGCCGGGCCAGCAGCACCAGGAGAACATAAATTTCAGCCTGTTCTGCCTTATACCATGAAGGCTGAGGGAGAGAAATGTAATCCAAGCCTCTCCCAGGCCATTCCCGTGCCAAACAGCAGCCTCTCTATCATTTGGTGGTTTATTATAAACAGGCTCCCACTGCAGTTTTGAAGCAGAAATTTTTTATGAATAAACGTGGGGCTTTCTTTTTNTTTTTTTTAAAAATCGTGGGGGTTTTTTTTTTTTTTTTTTTTTTTTTTTTTTTTTTTTTTTTTTCCCTTCCTTCCCCCTGCAAAGCCGTTGCTTGAAACCTTCCCATGTCACTGCAAGAGCCCCTGCAAACCTTGGATGTTTGACTTCTGGAGGGTTATTTTGGGGTTACTCCTGGAAAACCCTGCTCTGAGATTATCATCATTTGCCTTTCCCAGAGCTGCCTGTGCCGGGAATGTTCCTTTCAGGAATGCTCAGCAGCAGTTTGTGTGTCCAGCCCCAGATTCCCTGTTTACTACTTATGCAAAGGGGCTTTTTTCTGCCCTCAGTGTAAACACAGTTGATCACTTTATATCCTCTGTATATTGTTTGTTAATATGAATGAAGTGAGGCAGCCCTGCAGCCGTCATCCAGACCAGGGCCTAAAATAAACTTACAGCAACTTGGGGAGTGTTTGGCTTTGCAAACTGTGAAAACGGCTTCAACCCTGCAATCAGAACATGGGCATATTTTTAGCACTTAGCATTTAGTATTTCATAAAAAAATTAGGGCAAGAATATCTCAAATTTGATCTGTTTACCTCACTTTTGTTGGGTTTTTGTTTCTCTTTAAACAACTCTCACTGGACAAATGTTTTATCTGCTACTGCATAATCCAAGACAAACAAACCTGCTGGGAGTGCATTAAAAGAAGTAGGTCCTTGCATTCAAATGAGGTAAAGAGAAAGAAATATTTGACCTTTTTGCCAAAAATATTATGGCTTACATTTGTTTTATATTTTCCTCTTATTAAATCACTCTTCTAAACCACTCTGAAGTCTCAGTTCATTCGGTGACAATTCGTTTATGGTGTTTCTGAAGTGGATTTAGATTGGAGTGATAAAATTACAGGCCAAAATTGCAACCATCATGGAAAATACTGGTTCATGTTTGGCTTTGCATACCACAACTGAAAGATTACCAGGCATTGCCAATAAGCAGGAGGAAGTCAAGATAATAATACATGCATTTATAGACATGAGCTGGGTTCCAGGACAGGCCACAATAGATTTGTGGAAGGTGAACTGGGATATTTAACTGTGTCTCATTAATGGGGAAAAATCTGGCAGGTTGTGAAGAGGTAACTAGAGTTCAGACACTGGATTTGTAGGATCTTTCCAGGAAAAATGCAGGTCTTGCAAACCCTGAAATTAAACAGCTTTCTGAATTGCAGTTCAGCTGATGACATCATGGAGTAATTCCCTCTTTTCTCTGTGTTTTCACAAACCCCCTGAGGCAGTCGGGGTGTTTTCTTGGGATGGATCTTGTTTTTCAGAGGAACACTTAAAAAAAAAAGTTCTGCTTTACGTGATCACATGGAAGTGCAGGGCCAAGAAAAGAAGGGAAAACCCCAAACCAGAATTATTATATCAATCCTATACAGGTACCCATGACAACACAGCCTTAAAATCCTAAACTTTCCAATATCACAGAATCATTTAGGCTGGAAAAGACCTCCAAGATTTGGCCAATCACCACCCTGTCAACCAGACCAGAGGTCTGAGTGCCACTGGAGCATCTCCAGGGATGGGGACTCCACCACCTCCCTGGGCACCCCTTCCAATGCTCAACAATTTAACCTCGAATATATTGGATGTTCTTTGGTCATTTTCTGGGTCTGAAACTTCCTGAATTTTGTTTATTCAAAGTACATCCACGATGAAATCGAGCCCAGCTGAGCTCTTCAGATTTCCAAGAGTTTCCAAAGTTGCTGTAATACAGGAATTATTACACAGAACTCAATGATCTTATGGGTCTTTTCCAACCTAAATGATTGTACGATTTCTAGGAATTAACAGAGCCCTCGGGCAAAAGGGAAGGCAAACAAGTTACTCAGGCCATGAGAAAGGTCCGGGGAAGAAATTCACATTTAATGGTCCCAGGTAAGTGGGCTTTGATGGATGCAGATGTCTCAGAATCCAATTAGCCCTGGGAAGGAGTTTTTATCTGATTATCCGTGTGAAATCATTGCTGCTGCCATCAGCACTGGCTGAAACCCACTCTCAGAGAACTTCGAGGAGGGTTTTGCTGGAAAAAAAATAAAAATCAGCCCATGCTGTTGAGAAACTGCAAACATTAGTGGTCTGAAAGAGTGTCATTATTTCTGCTGTAAAAATGTCCGGGGTAGTTTGGCATCACTGGCTGACATCTGCTCCTCATTGTCTTGTGCCAATGCAAACTCATCAAGTCAGGGAAGATGAAATATTCCCCTCTGCTCCCAAACCCACCTCTCCTCTGGCTGGCTCTGCAGCTGTCAGCAGCTCGGCCACCTTGGTTTCATTACGGGGCCGTTCCCCCCGGGCAGCCACTTCTGCTGCTGACAGTTCTGCTCAGAGTCCTGCTGAGCCTCCTTAAGATGCAGTTTCCCCAGGGCTCCTTCCCTTCCAGCAGAGTCGTGTGGGACAAACCTCCTGAGAAAATCCCCTGTCTTCCTGTAAACCCACATCGGGGAAGGCACAAGCAGAGGAATTTCCCCCCTTCGCTGGGGAAAACTAAGAGATGTCAAACATAAAATATGCCCAGAAAGATGGACAGCGTAGAAATCGAGCCATGAAAGAAAAAATCAGAGAATCTGTAGCTTGAAGGAGAAGGAAAAAAAAGCAAATATTGCAAATTAGAATGTGTTCAAGCCTCTGAGATTTGACACAGTGCATTGTCTTAGTTTTGCTTGAGAGAGTGTTTTGCTGCCAACTGAATTAACAGCCTTGCAGCGATCAAAAGGGGAAAAGGCTGGAGGGGGAGGAAGGCCCTCAGGAGGTGCTGGAGGGTTGTCTAAAAATCCTAAAGCAGCAGGAGTTGCCAGGAGAAGAGTTAGGAGGAAGCAGGCGAGCTCAGGAAGTCAATTTGTGCCGAAGAGCTGGGGCTGCATTTCCAAATCCAAAACAAACTTGCTTTAAAACAACCCCAAGACCCAGTGGATCTGGGCTTCTGGATACAGCATTTGAAAATGCTGGCCCTAAGTGATGCCTGAATGGATTGTAAATCCCTGGGATTGCACACACACAGCCATGTTCACACTCATGGGGAGGCCCATAAAGCCTGGCTTTATGGAGCTGAGCCTGAGCTCAGGGGCTGAAGGAGCAGGGAAGCTCTCTGACCCATCTGCACTGCCCAGCCAAATGCAGCTGCAAACCAGCTGTGCTGAGCCCAGCCTGGGTGCCTGCAGGAAATTCGGGATACCTGCTGGGGTGGGAGCTGCAAACCCCCTCAATCCAGGAGTTCTTCACCCCCCAAGCCCTGCAAGGGCGCCCGAGCCCAGCACCTGAGCCCAGCCTTTCTCCTGAGGAGCTCAGGGCTCTTGGGAGCTGGTGGCTCCTTCTCCCCATCACAGAGGTGACCCAAGCTCATCACTGCTGCCTTCCTGGGGTCTATTTTTATTAACTCAGCCCTGACTGCCCTTATTCCCCTTGCCCTGGCCACAGCTGCTGCCTCGGGGCATGGGCACTGGGATGGTGCCCAGCTGCACAGGCACTGCTGGTTCCTCATCTGGGTTGGGCTCCTGGCTCTGATCCCAGTCCAAGTCATGGATGAGTAACACCTTTGATTACTTCAATTCTTCACTTTTGTAATCTCTGCTGTTGGCACCTGGATTTAAACATGGCTCAGTCTGCTGAGCTTGGCCCTTGTCTTGGTCAAGATCCTCCCGTGGGCTCTGTTCCCAGGGCGCTGAGAAATCCGTGCTGGGCATGCCCAGCACATGGAACTCTGGGCCCAAAAGGTGAGCCTGGCCTTGAGTGTGGGTTCATGCCACAGTTGAGGGCTCAGCAGGGCTTTTAGAGCTTCATTCAGGAGCTCTTTGGGATCTCTGCCCCACGGAATATTTGTTTTCGAAGGAAGGAAGCTTTGCCCAAGGCGCCTCTACCAGGATCAGCCCGGCGTTTTTTGCACGCCCTGGCCACATGTGCACACAGCAGCCTGGGGTTAGGAATGTGCAGCCATGGAGCTCTGAGATATATTTTAAGACCTGAGCTTTGGGGAGCCAAACTATTGAGCTCCTCTCTTGGCAGAGAGCTCTTTAATTTCAGATTTTTCATGGCTGCGAGCATTTATCCTGGTTTGGACTTTTCCATGTTCTTATTTCCATGGAGGCAGTGCCATTTCTGGATGGCAGCTGAGAAGTGCAGTCTTCCCCCAAGATTTGCAAGCAAACCATCAAAGTGTCTCTCACTCCAAACTGGAATATGTCCCAAACCTTTCACCACTCAGCAAAGGGTATTGACAGCTCCAAGTGTTTTCTCTAAACTGTTGATGTTGTTGGGATGGTTGTGATATTTTCTCCTCAGCCTCAAACTGTCGTGCCTCATTTCTTTGTTTATACAAAACCTCACAGTGTCCTTTAGGAAAGCGTGGGCTGGAAAAAATGTCTCGTGCCTAAAGGAGTTTTTTGGGGAGAAGGAAAAGCAAATGGGAGGCTCTGCAGTGCTGGACCTGGCTGGTGTGATTTATCCCACACCAGTTTTTTGGGGTGCTGAAGGAAAGATAGGCTCAGAGTCAGTGCTGGCTGAGTGGGGGCACAGCTCTCCTGCCCCTGGAAGAGCAGATGCAGAAGATCTCCAACATCTGGAAGTGGGCTGATGACTGGAAATCCTGGAAGGCTCTGCAGTGACTCTAAACGTGTCCAGACCCTTCTGCCTGCGTGGGAAGGCTGATTCCACGGTCTGTGTCTATACAGGACAGTTGGACAGAGATCCCAAAAGGAGCTCTCAGCCCTCAGCAGTGCCAAACCCCCTCTGGAATTGGCTGTGGCTCACAGGTGGCTCCCTGACGTGGGGCAGGCAGGACAAGTGCCTGGCTCCCTGAGGGGCTGATACAGAGGAGGTGCAATGCCCAAGCTGATGCTCTCCTGCATCCATCCACGGTGGTGGGAAAGGGAGAGCCCTGCCTTGTAGATCTTTGGACATCCCACCAGATCTAAACCCCTTTTCCAGGCTTTTATGAGGCAGAGTTTGCCATAACCCTGTAAGAGCTCTGGTGTTTTCTGAGACTTTTGCATGTCAAAGCCAGTGCTGGGCTGGGCATTTCCTTTCTGCTCCACGAGGACCACTCCTGTTAGCTGGCTGATCTCTGGAGGGGTTAAGTTCCCTGTGGGAGATGCTGATTTCATTACAACCCCGGGCTATAAACACTGAGGAATTGCTGGGTGTTATTGGCAGATGGAAAAGCTTGTGTGGGCCAGGAGATCAATTCAGCCCCTCGCTCCCTGCCAGCAAGTGAGTTATCTCCAGCTCAAGTGATTTTTATTTCGCTCCTTAATCTCATTTGTAACTGTGATCCCCGATGACACACGTCTGAAACCTTGGCTTGCAGCACAACGTGGCTGAGATGGAGCTGGAAGGAGCTCCAAAATCCATAAGCTGTTTTAAACATGGGCTTAAAATCCTTCTTTGTTTTCTCCCCGTTTGGACTTATTTGGGCTGAGTGGGTGAATGAAAAGGGGAGATGTTACCTTGGGATTTAAAGGGGTTGGGGATGGGGGGAAACATCCCCTGTGGCTGGATGAGGAGCCAGAATCCTGGTGGGAGTTGATTTCTCCTCCCAACTCTGTTGTTTTCCCAAGTGTAACTGAGTGGGTCACTTCTCACCTGTTGAAGATCTGCCCATGATAAATTGCAAGGGTGATAGAGAGAACGATTTTAGCTAAAACCTGTTAAAAATCTTGTTTAGCTTGGTACTGAAATACTCTGCTGTAGTTTGGGGTGATTATATGGGGAGGAAGGATTCTGTGGAGCCTTAGCTTCAGGCAAGGTTTTATTTAATTATAGAAGCTTACCTCTAATTCTGCATGGGAAAATGGAAATTGAAAATGCTTCTTCCATCTTCAAACATGTGTAAGTAATGCTTTGATGCCAGAGGGAGCTACAAACACAGATCTAGTGTGGATCTCACCTGCAGTCCTGGGGTTGTCTTTGCTCAGGTGAGCAATTGTTTTTTAAATCAGAGGAGTGGTTCTATGTCAGTTCAGGGAGTTTTGATCTGGAGATGCTGCTGTTGGACACCGAGGCTACATGACAGCCATGGAACCATCAGAGAATCCCAGAATGGTTTGGATTGGAAGGATAATTAAGATAATCCAGTTCCATCCCCACTGCCATCAGAAGGGACACCTTCCACTATCTCAAGCTGCTCCAAACCCCATCCAGCCTGGCCCTGGACATTTCCAGGGCTGCACCCATGAGTGCATCCTAGACAGGGCTGCTGTGGGGGATCTGTGGGCAATGGTGAGCAGAGAGGATCCTGCCTTGCCATGAGGAAGAGGGGCTGGGGGCAGCATTGTAATTTCATGGGAAATCCCTCCCAGCCTTTCTTCTGAATTCACATCCAGATAGGGCTGGGACATAACTCCCTCCCTCCACCATCCACCAGCTAGGATTTCCTCAGAGCATGAGAAACAGCCTCTGCACCCCTCTGACCTTGCTCTAAATTTGTTTCCTTTTAAGCTGCTATTTAAAGGGAGGGGGTGCAAGAGCAAGAAGGAAAGTTTGATTTCTTTTAATGTTCATGGAAGCAGGCGATTGATAACACTTGCAAGGGCCAGGCAGGGAGCCAGAGGGATCCTGCTTGAGGCAGCTCTGCCAGCAAAGCTCAGCCTTGCTGGCTGGGGATGCAAAGCTCTGCTTGTTTATGACTCCAGGCCACCCTTCGAGGTGCTCTTGCCAATCCCTTTGGACTGGAGGGGGTGTCGTGCTCTGAGCTGGATGATCTGAACCATCGCTCACCAGGGACCATGGCAGGACCACCAGCCCCAGGGTCCTTCCCTGCAGGCACGAGGATTAACTCCTTCCACCTTGGCTGCTGCTCCCATGACAGTTCTGGCTGCAGGCAAAGTGCTGGGGTTTGGCTTCTTGTTCTTTTTAAGAAAAGAGGACAAACGCATGGGAGGAAAAAAAAAAAAAATCAGTGTTGCGTTTTTATTTGTGAGTAGAAAATAGTTCTTATCACAGCTCTGGGAAACTATTGTTCTGATTTTTATAAATATGCTTGTATTCCCCTTGACTTTTTTCCTCTCCCTTCCCTCCTGCTATCTCCTCTGCTGTGTGCCCTTGGCTGCTTCCCAGGCACTTCTTGATGCAAAAGGAGATAAGCTCTCACAAGTTATAAACCTCAGAGGTGCTGCACATCTCACACTCCCCTAAATCAAATCCTTGCCTGGATACTCCCACACGTTCAGAATAAAGCCCCACCATTCCCCCTGGGACATAAATGATCCCAGCCACCTCCTCTCCTGGCTGGGGAGCTGGGGAGGAGCCTGGAGGTGGGAATCTGGTGTTCCCTGCCAGGGAACAAAGGCTGGCTCACCTTCCTGACATCTGCTCTTGGCCAGGTGCCCTCCCCAAGAGCCTCCATTGTGCTGGGCAAGGCCTGGAGATTAGAGGGGAGCAGGGATCAAGAGCCCCCAGGAATAACAAGATTTTCAACAGCGATAAGAAATCTGAGGGGAGCAGGTAGATTTTCAGTAGTTTGGCAAGTGAAAACCCTTTATGGTGGTTTGAAGGCACTTTTTCTGTAATGCTATGGACCAGTGATAAGGGAGGAGGCACAAACTTCAAGGATATCTGAAAAACAGGAGGGAAAAGCCCCTGGCCATGCTGTTTTCAAGCTTTGGCCCCCAGGATTCAATTTTACTCTTCCGGTGACTCACAGCATGACATTGGCTCTGCTCTGCTGCCTTGGAAAGGAAGCAAGGAAGGCTAGCAATCCATCTTCCACAGGTTTTAACAGCACATATCGTGTTCCCTGCTGCAAAGGGGAAGAGCTGCTTGGGCTGGAAGGTGCCGTGCACGAGCCAGGCAGATTCAGGGGGTGTACATCTCTGGGATGAAGTTTCTAAGGATCCCTGGATTCTTACGGATCTGTGCTCCCCTTTGCAGCACAGCAGCACACTGCAAGGCTCGGGCCAGCTCCTCCTCACCGTCCTTGTGGGCTAAGGGAGGGCGGGAGGCACCTCCAGGGCAGCTCTGGGGCTCCCAGGAAATCCCGTGCTGCTTTTGCAGCGTGTGGAGAGCCCCAGGATTGGCAAAGGGGGCAGAGCAGGCAGGGATGGGGTGGTAGGGCTGGGCAGGGGGGGATTGATCCCTTCCCGGGCGAGGAGGAGGGGATGAGCAGACAGAGGAGGAGGAGGAGGGTCCGGTGTCACCCCGCCGTGCCTGCTCTGTGTTAAGGGAGGCGCGGAGCGCTCCCGTCGCTGCTCGCAGGGCTCTGCCTTGCCTTAAAAGAGGCACAAATCTAAATCCCTGCCTAACTTCAAAGTAGCTCAGGGAAGATTAGGCTCTCCCAGAGTCAGGCAGCAGATGAGCGAGAGGGAGGAGGGATTTCGAGGTCCAAGTGCTGCTGAGGACCCTTGGAGCTCGCTCTCTCTGAGGAGGAGGGGATTGACCCCTCTGCTTTGGAGATGCTCGGGGCAGAGCAGGACCTTGTTATTCCCTGTTTCTATTTCCCAAGCTGCTGGCTCTTATTTCCTTTCTAGCTGCTCCCTGCTCCTCTTCATTAGCAGCTCTCAACAGTGCAGAGGAATTGTACTCAGAAGTATGAGTTCATCTCCTAAAACTTTGTACTGGTGCCAGCGGGTCAGTCACTTTGCAAAAAGAAACTTCCCTTGGAGAAACTCTATCCCTTTGGAGAAAAGGCCAACAAGCCAGAAAAACAAACTCTCAAAAACACTGCCTTCCAAAACAGTCCTTAATTTGAATCTTTTTCTGGTGTCATCCAGTGGGATGGGTGTTGGGAAAAGCTGAGCCTCCTCTGCTCTGGCAGCTCTGCCAGTGACCTACAAACCTGCTTCTGGGGGGTGACTGAACCTGGCCACCCCTGCAAAGGATGGACAGAGGCTTCTGGGAGAGGGAAATCAAATTTTTCACAGTCCCTGTCCTGCTAGAGAAGCACAAGTGCTGTGTAGGTCGCTGATCACCTCCAGCCATGCCTCAGCTCCTCTTGGCTCTGGGCTGAGGGCTGGCTGGAGAGGCTGGTGGCTACCACAGGGTTGTTACCACTAGAAGGGGTTGTGTGGAATTTGGGCCACTGTTTCCAGGAGCAGAATACTCCAGGGTGTGTCAGACCTACCTGACACTGCACACATCTCACAGCAATTCCAGGGGGACCTTTCAAGACTTCCCTTCTATCATGCCATGGTGATGTCCAGAGCCAGAGCCTCCTTGGCAGGAGCTGTGTTGTCATCTTGCTCCTCTGGCAGTCACTGAACCCTCTGAGGAGCAGCACAGCCTGGCTAACACCGAGTTTAAAATATTAGCCAGCACCTCCATGCCTCAAACCACCCAGATCCCAAATCCCAGTTTCTTCCAGTGCACCTCCCTTTATTTCCTCACAAAATCCTCTTTCTGCTGGAAAAGGTTTTTCCTTTCACAGCAGTGAAGGCAGCTGAGATGCGTTATTCCTGTAGTGAAATAATGTTTTCCTAATCTCAACATCTTTTTTCAAAGCATGTCCACATGTAGAGCACTTCCAGAGCAATTCCAGTTCCAGGCACAGCTGCAGGGAGCACTGAGAAAGGTTTAACTCAGTGGTCTTGGAGGTCTTTTCCAACCTTAATGATTCTGTAGCTGCTGGCATGGTCCAGCCCTGCTCCTCTCTGTGCTGGACACTGTAAGGAACTAACCAACTCTTGCTGCTTGAGGTTTTTATTTGGGGGTTTTTTTTGTTACTTCCTTCTTGTTTTCCTGAACATAAGCCAAGGTGGGCAGAAGGAGGGACAAAACAAAAAAGATGCAATTAAAAATGGCAGCACTTTGCTTTGGGTTGATCATTCTGGCTGCATCAGAAAATCCCTGGCTCAGAAGTGCAGGAGATGCAGCTGCAGGTCAGGGGGGCTCAGCCATGAGATTCCCTTGGATTTCCAGCTGCTGGACGAGGCTTTGGGCAAAAGTGGAGATGCACTTTCTGCTTTTAAGGCTGCTGACTTCCAGCCAAGCCTCTGTTGAGTTTCCCCCTCGATCCTTTCTCTGCTCCAAACCCACTGCTCTGAGTCACCCAACAGAATCGCTCTGGGCTGAGCCTCCTAACGTGGGCAGCAGGGAGGGCACTCCTGATTTTGGGCTTGGCACCAGAGCCTGTCAGTAGCCAAGGTGGAAATCCAGGGTTCAGGAGGTCAGGCAATCATTGCATCCCTGCTGATGCTCTTTCCTTGTTTTCCAAGTTTCCCCTGGTAGGTAGCCTAGGGAAAATCCTCTGTGGGGTCTGGAATGGTGCCTGATTTTCATCCCTGATGAAACCTGGCCATTGCCATGGCAGAGGGCTGGGACATGAGGCCACATCTTGGGGCTGCTGTGATTCTTAGGTGGTCACTCCACTAATGACAGATTCAGATTTGTCTGATATATTCTCCATAAGAAATAACTCCTTCTGATTCCTCAGCTGCTTCTGAACTGGAGACTCACCCTGATGCCACTGCCAGCAGCTCTGGGCTCTGGATAAAGGAGGATAAATCCCAACAGATCCAACCTCAAGCTGTGAAAATGAGACCTTTACTGTGCTCAATACATTAAATAACCCAGTGCTTTTCTTCCAGATAGCTACTCTAGATCAGCCTTATCTTCTCACTTGTGAATTGTAGCCTGTAAAGCAGCCATAAAAAACAACAGGGACCACGGATTTGATCCAACATGTCCATTTATTTTTCCCCACAGGCAGAGATGAAGATGCAGCAATCTGGGAAGTGCACAGCACATGCTGCTGTTCTGAACCCAAGCAGATTTTAGTGTCAGCCCTTATGCCCTGCTCAGCTCAGGCTCTGGGGCTGATGCTCTACATCACAATCACACTTGGATCTCTAGGGTACCACCTCATTTGTCAGCTGCCACAAAGCATTTTTGCTGTCAGGCAGCACAAGGTCCACATTCAAGCCCTGATCAAACCCTGGGCAGAGCGTGAGCAACAGCCCCAGTGAATATTCCTGTCAGAACATGGATTAGAATCTTCTCCAAAGCACCTCCTGCCAAGGGGCTGATGTCATCTGTCTTCTCGGAGCAGGGAGATGGTGTGAATTCAATTTTTGTGATGAACAAATCCCTTTCTGTGAGTGCACTCAGGCTTGAGACCAAGAATTCAACTGATTCCTTTTTTCCCTTGTCCCCTTCCCCCATCCCCACCCTGGTGAGGTCGATGCTGGCCTTTGCTGGGGCTGGAGACACAGGAGGAGATGTTGGTTTCTGTCCTGACAGCCTCTCCACGGACACAGCTCCTTGGAACAGCAAGGACTGGGCTCAAGATTGAAATGGTGAGTTTTGAATGGTCAAAGTTAAGAACAACTGGAGGATGTTGTGGATCCCTTCACTCTTGGGCAAAGCACTGAGTTTGGATTTATACCAAGAACTGAGGGCAAAGAATCCTGCTCAGGTTAGGCTGCACCTCAGGCTTTGCTCTAAAATGATCTGGCAGAAGTGTAGGTGTTGTTTTTCTTGAAAATTTGTACCAGTGCCTCCAGCCCTGCTGGACCTGTGTCTCAGGCCCTGCACTGACACCTGAAACCACAGTGAAAAACCCCCAGTCCACCCGAAGTTCATTGCCTGGCCTCATGTTCTCAGAATGTTGGGCCAAGCTGAAGACAGAATTGAAGATTTAATTTAAATTAAATCTTTGAGTGGAAGGTGGAATGTGCAGGTTGATTATGACCCCTCTAAGATCCCATTGCCAGGCACCAAAACAGATTTCTCTGTGTCCTCACATCTTCACACCCACCTGAAGGATTTTCTCAGGAGCTTGTGCAGGACTTTCCTGTAAAACCCATCAGCTTTGTGGGGTTTATTCCTCTTTGGGAAGAACGTGTTGGATTCATGCATGTTGCTTTTAGAGTGTTTGTCACCTTTTATCCCCTTAGCACTCTTTTGTATTTTTGGGTGTGTATGAGGCAGAATTTCCAGCTGACAAACTTCTCCTGAGCTTTCTTGGGAAGGCAGCTCGTGTTGTCCCATCCAGGATGGTTTAAACCAGCAGAGCTGGGATGTGAGCTCATGTAAGGATCTCCCCAGCTCCTTGGGAGGGATTTGCAGCTCATTTGTGTCTCTGCACGGAGCTCTCCTGATTTATGTCCATCCTGGACATGCTGACATGAACTACAGCACCAGGAGATGCCCAGAGTTGATTTTTCCAAGGAAAACCTGGCTGCCAGCAGCACAGCCTCTGGCACAGCATCCCCCAGAGCTCAGGGCTCTAAACCCCAGCTCAGAGTGGGGTTTGATGACAACCCTTGAGGATGGATTAAAAATCTCTTCTTAAGGGGTGTTGCCAAACATTAAGAATCAATTTTCAGTGTTTGGTCCCTTTCTTCTCTCTGAAAAAGTTTAACAGGACTGGGATTGTTGCTGAACTCTTGGTGAGAGCTGCTGAAACACAACCAAAAGAACCTTTTATAAAATAATCCCCCTGTCTTCATTCTGTCACTGCTACCAAGCTGAATAAAGCCAGGAATTTAGGCCTTGATTCAGCAAAGCACTTAAATGAGTGCTCACATTTTAGTGAGCACACTTGCCATGGGCAGAGTCTGTTCCAATGTGGCATTTCCAAAGGATTATTAGGTATTTTTTTAGGATATATCTCTCAAAAGAAACTCTTTCTCCTCCAATAGTGTTTAGCCATCAGCCTGTGCCTTCTGCAATAGAGTGAGGTCCAGAAATGCATTGTAAAGGAGGATAAGTGGATTTTGGGAAAGCCTTTACTGAAAATGGATTATTTTTTTTTTTAATAGGAAACTGAGTATTTTGTTCTATAGACAGAAATGTGAGAGGTGGCTTGACTACAGTAACCAAGATATCAGAGGGAATTAAAAGTATCTTTGCCAAACTTTCAGCTTGGATAATGTTAATCTAGAAATGGATGAGTTAAATCAGAGTAGAGGAATAGAAACAGAATTAAGCACAAAGAGGCAGTGCCTAAATGAAGTATTTTATTTCTCGACTGCCCAAACTCTCCTCACAAGTGGTGGCTGCTCCAGCAGCTCAGTGCAGTGTGAGGTCTGGGGAAGCAGCTCACAAGAAACTGCAGAATAACTGGGATGAAGCAATGTTATTTGTCATAATAATTACTAATCCCTTAAGAAAGCAGAACAATGTTTGGGTTGGATGTAGGGGAAGATTAAAATTTCAGCCTGCGCTTGAGCTTAATTCTTTTGATTCCAGGTTGTTCGTGTTGAGAAGCCCAGAGGACACCCCAAACTTGTCCTTTAGCAGACCCTTCCCCAGCTGAACACCCACCCAACCCTTGGAGGGAATGCCCCCATCGGAAGCAGATAATCCTTCCCCAAACAAACCCTTCCTCTCCCTCTTTTCCCCTCTTCCCCAGCCTGGCTCCGTGCTCTCCTGCCCTATTGTGTTACGTTATCATATCAAGTCGTGGCATGGCATCAAGCAGCTTAATGTGCAGGAATGCAGCTCTAGCTGCAGTAATCCCTGTCAGCTTTGCTTCCCAGAGCCTCTTCCCTGGATTTTGGGAGAGGTGTGAGCCATCAAAGCTTCTCATTTTCATATCTACCCGGTGTTGTGTTACCTGGACCTGTGTGTGCCATATCAAAGAGCAGCCCTGAGCCCCAGAGGGGTTTTTGTTGGATCCTCAGTGCCTGCCTGCAGCCAGAGGAAAAGCTTATCCCCAATTTTCCCTGTCCAGAGAGCTGAAATGTGTCCAAGAGCTGCGGGGCCTAAATCCTCCTCCCGTCCCCGTTGTCCCTGGCAATGGAAATGGGATCCTTCAGAGAAACCTGGAGGGTTTGCAAAATCTTTACCCACATCAGCACAGGGGTTTCAATCCCTGTGAAGAGTTGGGAAAGAAGCACCCATGAGGTTTTTGTTCTTCAGACCAGTTTCTCCCATAAACTTTCCTCTTGTCTGCTAATCGCACAGGAATTCCAGTGACATCTTTACTTCCCAGTAAAGTGCATGGGGAGGAATTCCTTATGTAACTTCCCTGCCTGTGTTGCATTAAAATCCATCCTGCCAAGAAAGTGAGTGCATTTTGCATGCATTTAGATCAGTTTATGTGGCTTTTATTTCCCTCACTGGACCTGTTATCACGTTTCATCCTCACAAGTGGTTGGACTTCTCCTTATTTCTCCTCTTGGTGGTAGGGATGGTAACAGGAGAAGAGTACATTCTATTCTGGGTTATTTTTAGGTCTAAAATCAGAACATTTGAAGTCATAGCCCTAGTGGATTAAACAGTTCAGAGTGAAGCAGGTCCCATTTCTGTGTTGTTTGTACAGAATCAGGGTCCTGGCAGATAACTGCAAGCATTGTGCTAATGCAGGTGATGACAAAAGGGACTTGCTCTGCCCACTCTCAAACATCTCAGAGCTTTGCCAAAACCCCCATTTCGAAGAAAACTGGGATTTCAGATTTACAACTTCCAGAGGGAGAAAGCTGGGGCTGAAGGAGGTAAATTAAGGTCAGCTTAGAGAAGGAAGAAAGCCACGAGCTGCTGAGCTGTGCGTGAACCTCCAATCCCAGATTCCTGCCTGGGAAGAGACTCCTCTGAACTAATCCCACAGGATGCTCTGAATAACTCCCAAGCAATGCCTCTTCCCAGAGTGGATCTGTGGATGAAGCATTCAACCTGTGCTGTCAGAAGAGCAGGAGGTGCCTTCCAGGTGCAGGAAGACTCTCATCTCTCTTTGGTTTTAAATTCATTTTTTTTTTTTAGCTGTGGAATCATTGATTAAACCCTGTCAACAGCTCAGTCTACTCCTTCAGGATGGGTTCTGCAGAGCCATTCTGCTCCTTCCAGTGGGAAGTTGACAAATTCTCCCTCTTTGGCTCTGTTTATCCACAGGGTCCAGTGCCACTGAGCCAAAATGGGGATGGGGACTGGAGGAGAACTGGGAATGGAAAGGAGCCAGCTCAGACCCCACCTGCTGAGCAGCCAGGTGGGATTTCCACATTCTGGAGCCAGGCTCAGATAAAGCCACCTGCAGAAAACCAGGATCTGCTGCTCCTGGGCCTCAGCTCAGCAGGGAAACTCCAGCAGAATTTCTCTGGTAGCTTTACAGACATTTCTTGGCAACCCCACGACATCGAACACCTGGATTTGGGATTTATTTTTTTTTTCCCCCCCACCGGAATAATTCCCCCTGGAATAACATCAACCCAAGTCTTTCAAGCCTTCAGGACAATTTAGGTTGCACTTGCCCACAGAACAACAAACACTCAGAGCTCTCCTTCCTGCAGCAGCTTTCCCTGGACAGGGAGCGGGGTGAGCCCAATCCCACGCACGTGGGAACGTGTGCAGGGGACAGAGGTGTGCAGGACTCGGGTGCTGAGGGCCAACAGCTGAAGTCATGCCTGTGGTATCACAAATATGAGAGCCCAAAACTGTTTCAAGGGTTTCCAAGCCAAACACTCGAGCACATTTCGTAGCCTTTGAAATCCATCTGGCCAAAAGCTCCTGACAGTGTGATCTATGAGGCTGTGGAATAGTTTCCCCAGGGAAGTGTTGGAAGGGCTATCATTTGAGTCATTTAGTGCTGAGGGGAATATACCACGGGGAACAATCCCTCATTAGCTGGACTAATGGAGCTTTCTGCTTCAAACTCTGGTGTTCCTAAAAAAAAAAAAAAAAAAAAAGATCCCTTGCTTTCTCCTTGTTCTTCCATATGCTCAAATTGGCAGGGATGTGGGGCCATTGGCTACATTTTGTAGCTTTTGTTTATAAGGCACATAAATTTATCAGAGGAGGGGGGTTTCATGTGTCAGGCGAAGTGTGGAGTGTCAAGAGCAATCTGAAGGAAAGAGTCCTGGAGATAAATGGAAGGCACATCCGTTATTTGCTAAAAAGCAGGGAGATGTGTGGGTCCTTCCCGAGGAGCTCTGAGCGAGTTTCAGGGAATGAAGATGAAGAATCTGAGTGGAACTGAGCCTTGAGTTCACCAGGCACCCATGGATAGCAACTGTCTGCCTTTGGCTGGTGGATTTCTGGGACATCTCCTCCTCCATTCAGACTTTTCCTGGGATAACACAACTTCCAATAACACAACTCCAACCTGTCCTTTTCATCATGTGCTGTTTCAGAGCAGTCATTTTTATGCCCTGGGTGTGGAAGGATCCCAGGTCTGGTCCTCTGGCACCATCAGCAGGATCAGGCACCTGCTTTTGGATGACAGCTGCTTCCTTCCCTCGTGGTCCTCCTGTGTAACCTTGGGAATGCCACTTGGATTTTTAGGATCTCTTACTCTGAGGTGTAATTTAACATCTCTGGTGGGTGAATCACAGTCCCAGCAGGCTGGATCCTCACCTCTCCTTATCTATGGAGAACATGGAGACACCTTGCCAATCTTTACAGCTAGGACCTAGGATGGGAGTTATGGCTTCTCTCCTATGGAATGCATAAGTTTTCCAAGATCTGGTGACTCCAGAGAGCACCAGCTCTCTCACTGCTCCCTTGACTTTACCTGCCATAGGTGCCTCAGTGGCAGCGTGGCCTTTCAGAGGAGAGGAGGTGACGCTGACATCATCCAGGATTTGTAATGGATTTTTCTGGGCTATTTTTTTTTTTTTTTGCTTCCCAAAGTCTTGACTATTTTCCAGCCACGATGATTTTCCCTTCTGTGCTTCTTTTTTTAACAGCAGATTTTCCAAGTGGACAATCCCAAAGGTGGCCGGCTTCGCGGGCGGCAAAAAAGAAAAGAGCCACGGAGATATTTTAAATGCGACATGAATTTTATGCCAAAAAGTGTCTTTTCCATATTTATAAGCCCCTGTCATCCCCTCTCCCTCCTCCTCCTCCTGCTTAAAAGGAAACTCCATTACAAAGGCAGGAAAGAACATCAAACAACCCTCGCTTGGCAGCCATGTCTACATGTGAAATTACTGTCAGAGTACAAAGGAAGACTCAAGATTTAGAAGGTAACATGTGACAAGAGAATGCCGTCCTTCCCAAAGCCTCTACCTTTTGTTGGTGAGAACTGGGAAGGGCTTGGTGCTGGTGCTTTTTTGTGTCGGGCAGGGCCGTGCCAATTGTAGAAAGACACAAATCACCGCCAAAAGCTGGGGGTGGTTTGGAGCCCCTGGTGCCGCCAGTGACTCCAGCCAGGGCTGGGTGGGCACGTGCTCACCCTCAGCTCCGTCCTTCAGGGCCACCCGAGGAGCAGCCGTGCTGTTTGATCCCCCCAAGCTTTGCTGGAGCCCCTTTGGAGCTGCTGGGGGGGCTCTGGATGCCCTCGGCTCGCCTTGGTAGAAGGCAAAATGTGTTTGGTGGAAGTGACCACATGTGCTTTCCGTGCAGCCTTTGAGCAAATGGCTTCTAGAAAATAGGTTTTATTTCACTAGGGGAGCAAATTCCTGCTCTGGAATGGGAGTTATTCCTGCTCTGTGACTGGAAATTAATTAACGGGTCGATGTAGCCGCGGTCTTGACGTAGATCTTTCTCTTCATCTTGGAGAGTGTCTTTATTAGCTCTATTCTTATCCATGCTCTGGCAATGCTATTTTTTCTGCCAAAACAATGCTCCTTTTCCAGGTTTCCCAAAGGCTGCAGGAGAGCAGGGCAGAGAAAGCAGCACAAGCCATGTAGGACAGGGGACATCGAACCTGCTGCCCCCACCAGCCTTGGCTGCTTGGGCTCTGCCCACAAATTCAGGTAAGAATTGAACAGTCAGGTGTTTATAATTAAAAAACAGAGGGTTTTTATTAAAAAACCACGGGTTTATAGTTTAAAAAACCCACCAAATCACGGAGCTGGCCGCCTGGTTTGGGTGTCACCCTGTGGATTGTGCCCTGTTTCACCTCTACCCCAATGAAAGTTAAGCTGAGAACAATTCCCAACCCTAAAGTCGTTTTCCACTCCAGTATTTATGAAATGTTTGTATCTTTAATCTGCCTCTTGCCCCGTGTGGGACCATGGTCCCTCTCCTCCTGGTCCCCTGTGCCAGGACTCCTGCAGGAGAAGCTGGTTCATGCTTGGTGTGGCTTGTTAAGGTGTGAATCTCTCCCCTCTGTTCTTTGAAGGAATTTTTTTTTTTTTTTCCCTCAAAGCAAGGCTTAATGCAAGAGACACTTTTAATCCCTCTTAGTTTTGAGGGCTATTGAACTCACCCGCCGTAATTCGAACGTGAATTTAATTTTTCAAAGAATAGGAGCTTTCTTTTCTGGCTGTTGTCAAAGTGTGGGTGCTACAAGGTCTTTCCTCCTTTATTTTAGGGATGGAGGCATTGATTGCTAGTTTGGTTTTTTTTTAATACAGAGTTGATCAGGAGCTGCAGGTGACATTTGTTGACGTTCAGAAGCACCACACCGACTGTGTCTTGCATCTTTGGGAAGAATCTTTGCCTTCCCTCCTTCTCTGAGAACAGCAAAACTGAGCCTTTTTCATTTTCCCTCATAGGGAAAAAAAACCCTTTAAAAATCTGTGTGGGGAGGCACGTCTGCAAGCCTGCTTTACAGCCACTTTTCAGTCTCATCTGAAGTTTTGTTTTTTTTTTTTGAATGAGGTGCAAAAAGTGGCTGAGAGCAGGGGGAAGGGAGGAAAACTCAGTTCTGTGCACACACACACACACACACAAGATGGAGACACTGGTTAGCAACATAAACAAAAGGTGGGTGGTAACCCCCGAGCTTTTTTTTTTTTTTGACAGCCAGTGGTGGCAGTGATGAATTTGTGAAGTTATCTAATTTTCCACTGTTTTAATTAGAGGCCTGGGCTCTGAGACCTAACAGCTGGGTTCTTTGTACTGCTTTCTGTTGCCTGACAGAGAAAAATTTCTACTGTATCTTCAGCCAAGCTTTCAGTCTGACCTGAGCGAATGAAACTTCTGGGACTCATAAACTGTGGTTTCTGGGCAGATTGCTTTTTGAACTGCTCCTTAGCCCTCCTAACATGCAAGGAGCACAAAGGCTCACAGAGTGAACTCCCTTTGTACTCCAAAGCTAATGGGGATGCTCATTAAGGAGGTAGGAGGGGAACAGGAGGGGAGGGAGGGACTCTCCCTGGCATATTAGAGGACTTATCAAGTGTAAAGTTTCTCCTGATCGGCCACAGCGGAGCTGGGGCCAGTTGGGAAGTTGTAAAGCTCAAGCCCTTGGAAGACAATGGCTTTGGTTGCAAAGCACGACCAGTTGAGCAACTTAATTTATGACTCAGCTCCTGCCAAGTGATTTTTAAAGCTTTACATTAGGCTGGATGTGCATCACAGTTCATCACCCCTCTGCTTCTCGAGGCATGCACTATAACCACTTTCCTTCACTGTAATCCAGAAGGAAAAAAACGTCAGAGGAATTTTTAGACCTGAATTCAGCTCGGTCTAAAGTCTTTGCTTAAATCCCATTGGAGTCAAAGGAATTAAGCAAGGCTTTGACTTAAAGCATATACTTAATTGCTTTGCTGAATCAGAGCCCATATTCTGATTTTCTTCCTTGGGAGCTCTTCAGAGTCAGAAATGTGTTTTCATCCTCCAAAGGCGTTTGCTCCCTCTTTCCCCACCTGCTCAGCTATGGCAGATTTCCTTGTTTTGCTGCAGGAGTCAAAGGGACTCGGTGATGACAAGGCCACTCAAGCCAAAGCAGCTTCAATAAACCAGAAAGTCACTTGATTTGCAAGGAGCTCACTGAAAATCGTTTCTCTGCGAAGGCAGCTGAGTAATGACCCCTCTCTGAGGCAGTTGTGAGAGGAGAGCCCTTTCCAGCTCAGGGGTGAGGAGTGGTGCCTTGAGCTGCCACGGCTGCAGGCTGGCTTGCACAGAAACCACGTCCAGGAGCTGCAGCAGATGGGTTGTGAGCACAGAAAGGGTTCCAGGCTTTCCATCCTCCTCCAAACCACAGCAGCACCACGAGCTGCTGCAGCTCTGCAGCCCCACCAACTCCAGGAGCCAGGGAAGGGGACTGAGGGGCAGCTCCTGCTCGGATCCATGGCCAGAGAGCAGCAAGGCAACCACCCAAATAAACCCAGGAGCTGGGGAAATGTTCCTCCTGGGATGGAGTCACAGCTGGACCTCATCCTTCACCCCAAGACAGGTAACTGAAAATGACAGAGAGCTTGGTCAGAGAGTGTGGCTGAGCAGGGTTTTGGCCAGAAGTGCCAGTTCAAAATTCTCACCAAACCCAGCCACTTCCAATAAAATCCTTTGCTCTGTTCTGACAGGAACAGGCCTTTGTGGCAACATTCTCAAGCTCCAATGTGAGGCTTTCCCAGTGGTTTGCTCCATCAGTTTGGACTGGTTATGTTGGGTGAACCCATCTCTGCAGAAGGGCCTGCACTGTGTGAGGAGTGAGAAGGGAGACCACAGTGCTCCTCTGTTGGGGAGGATCTCCATCTCCATCTCCATCTCCATCTCCATCTCCATCTCCATCTCCATCTCCTTCTCATCTCCATCTCCATCTCCATCTCCCTGATGGGCAGTGACAAATCCTTGCACACACTGTCTGCTGCTTTCCCTTATATGTAAAATAATGGTTGGGAGAAATCCTCTTCTGACATTCCCTATTTGTCTTTGGGTGGATTTTCCCATGAAAAAAAAAAAAAAAAAAAAGTGGAGATTTCATCTCTGTCCAGTTCAGAAAGGTCACAACTCCCTCTTTATGGACTCTGGCTGTGCTGGACAAAAGTTCTTGTGTTTTTCCCTGTGTTTTGTCCCTCATGGTCTGGGCACAGCCATGCCCATGGGGAGGCTTTGGGGGAAAAGCAGGAACTGTGCCTGCCCTGGGGCTAATTAATGGGACAGTGCTGAGTGCATTTTAATGGAGGCCACTCTGTCCCCCCATGTGAAAACATCTGCACTTTTCTCTGGGATGAAGTGACAGCTGACATTAAGCAGTTTGCAAGTCCCAGGTGCCGAAAGTCCAACTAAGATGGGATTTTAGCCAAATTCAGGTTGCATTCCAGGCTGTGATGAAAGGGAATTTTGAAACGTTTGACTTCCCTGCAGAGCAGAAATTCCATTTCCCAATCAGTTCTAAATAATCATTTAAAGATGGACTCTAAATTGGGATGGTTTTAATGTGTCATCTCGCTTTTAATTGCTTCGTGTTCTGAGTAAATGTTATCAGACCATCAGAGCCTGGGGATGAAGCAAGAGCCGGGTGGTGATTCAGATGGAATCTCCTGCTGCCAAAGAGGAAGTGCTGGGGTTGGGATGACTCCTGCTCCAGCAAAAGACAAGACAGTGAACTCTCTGTTTACAGTGGGCCACCGAAAGAATGGGATAATTGCAATTATCCCGTTTTAATGACTGCTTCATTTGCAAAATACATATGTAAATCTCCGAGGAGGTGGAGAGGTGCCAATTTGTCCTGGCAGAGCTGGGGACCTTTTATCTCCTTCAAAGAGCTGCAGCTCAGCAGAGTCCAGCAGTGGGGCAGGCTGGGCTCGCTCAGCTCCTGAGTGAAGCAGAGCTCAGGCAGAGATTTGAAGCAGTTTTTTGGGATATTTCAGGGAGAGCTTCCATGCTCTCCAACGTGTTGATCCATCCCCTTGGCCTGGCAAACATCCAGAGGTGTCCATTCCCTTCCTGCCCTCCACCACTGGAGAGGAGAGGAGAGGAGCTCCAAAGCTGACATGGCAAATCTCCAGCCCTCTCCAAAGATATTTTATTAAATGCAGCAATTAATATCACAGAGCAGTGCCTGCTTCAGCAAGGCCAATCCAATATGTGGGGAAGAAGGGAGTGATTTAGAAACTCCTGTTTAGACCACACCAGGACTCAGCTCAGAGACCCATGGAGCAGCAAAGTCATGGAGATTTCTGGTTTGACTCCTGATAGTCTCTGGTGGTGGCTCTGGAAATGGGATTTTTTTGTACAATAAGCAGAATTCAGCTGTGGGAGCTGGCTCTGGGGAGATGCTGAACTGTGGGTGCTCCTCATCCTCTGCAGTGGGGGGTGAATTCCTCTTTTCCTACCCCATTTTTTACCTGCTTCCCCATTCCAGTGGTTTCCCTCTCCAGGGTATGTGTGATCCATCTTCCCAGGGGTGAAGTGATCCCAATATTTATCCTGTCAGTCCAAGATACTCTGCACTCTAAAGAATCTCTGTATTTGGAAAGGAAAACTTCACTTAGACTTTGTTATAATTCCCCCCTCTCAAAAGCTCCTGATGCTGAATTTCTGAAGAGGCCCATGGAATCAGGAGCCAGCACCCCTCGAGCTGGAATTTTTGGACCCTTTAAGGACATTTGAGTGGAATATTCTTGGTCTAACATGTGGTCAGAGGTATCCAAAGGATCAACAACATGTTGAGAAATCCAGATTCTTGAAGGGATAAGTCCTTCCCATGCAAATTCTGGCCAAATTCTGGGCTGTGAGTAAGCGAACAGGAGCTGTGCCCTTCATGCTGAATTTATTGGTCTTTGTGTTTCAAGGTCTCCAGTAATTACCATCATGTGACTGGGGTTCATGGACTTGGGAATGTTACACATCCCACTATCTGCTGTGGGAGTGCTCAGACACACAACCCAAAAAGGCACAGAAACCACAGATTTATGAGAGCAGCCTTTTTGAGCGTGCCCCTGTCCAAGAAATAGGAGTTTCTAAATCACTCCCTTCTTCCCCACATATTGGATTGGCCTTGCTGAAGCAGGCACTGCTCTGTGATATTAATTGCTGCATTTAATAAAATATCTTTGGAGAGGGCTGGAGATTTGCCATGTCAGCTTTGGAGCTCCTCTCCTCTCCTCTCCAGTGGTGGAGGGCAGGAAGGGAATGGACACCTCTGGATGTTTGCCAGGCCAAGGGGATGGATCAACACGTTGGAGAGCATGGAAGCTCTCCCTGAAATATCCCAAAAAACTGCTTCAAATCTCTGCCTGAGCTCTGCTTCACTCCTTTCACCCGTGGTTAGCATCCCCCTCCCATGTTGAAGCTTCCCCTCTGATTTCTGGGGGCCCAAAAGTGACCATGGTGTGGTCAGATGGGTCCTGAGGAGCAGATCTTCATGGAAATTGGGCACAGGTCCTCCAAATCGAGCACTGTGAGGAAAACTTCCAGGAAAAATAAAGCCCATCCACCTATTAGTCATGAAGAGCCTTCCTAATCAATCCAAAAGGCTTTGTGTGAGGTGAAATTCCCTTTTTTTTTCATTCCCCAAACAATAAACCTATCCATTATTTACAAAATCTGCTTCAGAGGGTTCATCCTCTTCTTTTTTTTTATAAAATAAGGTTCCCAAATAGGCAGTTTGACTGTGAAGTTGAAAGAAAAGATAAAAAAAAAAAAAATTACCAGGGAGCATCCCATTATATGTACTCATAGCAAAAATTACTAAGAAATTTATTAGAAATACTGAGTGACCCCTACCTGTGGGTGCAAAGGGGTCTCTTCTGCTGGCAGTTTTTGGTTTAGGGTGCTCATATTTAACAGAGGGTTGAAATGCTGGGGGTTTTGTGGCCATTAAGGTGATTCAGCAACTGTCTGAGCAGGACACAAGGTTAAAGTTCAGGCTGAGTCTTGGTGCTTTGCTATGTGGAGGTTTGGGGGTGATGCTCGTGTTGGTGATGTGTTCAGCTACTCTCTGTCCTCCCCTGGTTCACTTTATTAATCTGAGATCCTTTCCCAGCCCTCACTGATTCATTCCTTTGCTGTTTCTTCCTTGAGCTTGATCTGTGGAAAATAAACCCCAGAACTGCTCATGGGGTTTTTCCTCTGTTAACTCCTGCAGAGGCTTCAGGGAAACATTTCAGCTTCTCCATAACCTTGGGATGACTTGCAGCAATAGACAGCAAAATCAGGAATTATTTGGTAACCTCATGGCAAAATATTGTGGATAAAAGAGTGTGGATTAATCTCCATCACTGCCATCCTGCCTTTTCCCTCCTCTTGCCATGTTATTTCCAGCCCTTCCCTTCTGCTGGCCCTGGGACTTTTCTGACCTGCCTGAGCCAGAAACTGCTGTGTGAGCTTGGCAGGGCTCCTTTTCCTGCTGATTCCATTAATTAATGAGTCCATCAAGCAATTAATTAGTGAGTTGGGTGAGCTGTTCCTACAGATGAGTGAAAAGGAGCTGTGTCCACACACCCCCTGTCATTCCTGGGGTTCAGAGTTGGACTAAAAAGCTACAGAGGGTTTTGAATTAATCTTTTTATTCCTGGATGGTGCCTTTTTAAAAAAATGCCCAACCTGGATGGTGCCTTTCTTAAAAAATACCCAACCTGGATGTTGTCTTTTTTTAAAATACCCACTGGATTGGGATTTTCCAGCCCTGGTGACCCAACAGGGCAGGGTCATGAGTGACCCTGGGGTTTGGCAGAGGTGGGAGGGAGCAGGGTGTCTCCTGGTTTTAGTGCTAGAGCAGATTCACCCAACTTTTCCTGCAAGAGAAGCTTGCAGAATACTGAACTTTGCATTAAATTGATGTATTTTAAACATCAATTAATGATGTGTTTAAAACACATGAGTGTTTTAAAATCTGAGAAAATCCTGGCTAACTGCCTGTTTGTCTTTTTATTGTGTTTGTTGTTTTCTTTTTTTTTAATTTACACTTTTAATTTTACTGAACTCCTTTCCGAAATTGCCAAACCTCTGTAAAGTTCAGTACTCTGTTCCATTCAATTTACAATTCCAAAACTCCCAGTTCACCTGCCACTGTGAGTTCACTTCCATTTTCACTGGAGCCTTTCAATCCTCCTTAATTTTATCCCTCCTGAAGTTCTGTGCCTGGATGCATCACATTGAGTTAAAGCACAGGAATATTTCTAACGTGCACCTTCAGCAGAGAAACTTCCACTACTCCTGAGAAGAAACCCAGGACTAATTCCCTCCCTGTCCTTAGCCAAGACACATTTTCTGCCTGTAGGACACCTGTCAAAGAGGAACAGAGTTTTTAATAAAATAAACAAAAATCATTTGGTGAGAAAACTCAGGGAAGAGCAAGAACCAGCCAAGTCCCGGATATCCTGGACAGCAGTTTTCATGCTTCCTTCAGCTGTCTGGAAGAAAAATATCATCTCTTTCTGGCCAATTCCAGCTTTATTTTCAGCCTAAGGAATAGCTGGAGCACATAGATGAAATTTTCTTCCTTGTCTAATGTAATCAAAGGCTTAGTGGACAAGGTAAATGCTGGCACGAGCTGTAACTCAATGTTCCAGGGCTTGAGGTGTCTGACTGATCTGAATGGCAAAAGTGGGGTGAAAAATGAGCAGGGACGTGGGCAACACACCTGCATGGAGATGTTCCCTCTCTGCAGGAGGGACCAGGAGGAAAAGGTCACATTCCAACAGCCCCAGAACGGGCTGGGGCCAGGGCTGGGCTTCCAGGGGAGTTCAGGATGGATTTTGGGCTCAGCTGGGGCACTGCAGGAGGGTGAGTCTTGGGTTTGGTGTTGTTGCTGTGAGCCCAGAATTGCCCAAAGTCTCTGAGAATTGCCCAGAGTCTCTGAGGATTGCCCAGAGTCTCTGAGGATTGCCCAGAGTCTCTGAGGATTGCCCAAAGTCTCTGAGGATTGCCCAGAGTCTCTGAGAATTGCCCAAAGTCTCTGAGGATTGCCCAAAGTCTCTGAGAATTGCCCAGAGTCTCTGAGGATTGCCCAAAGTCTCTGTTTTTCCCAGCCAGGTGCAGGAGAACAGCCTGAGATCTCTCCATTCTCGTGTCCAAGGATTGTTCATTGTTTGCTATCTAGAACATTGTGGCTCTGGCCTGCACAGATCTGTCTTGCAGGTGGAGTTGGAGCAGGCTGACACCTTCTGGGTGGTGTTTATCTTTTGTACTAAAATCTATGTATTCTTTATTTGCAATAATTTTCCAATACCAATCAGCTTTATTAGACAGTTACCTTTACTCTGAACCCATCAAAATGTGCCATGATCACTGCAGAAGATGGAGGCTAAAAGACCAAGAAGAAGGGCAGGGACACACCCAGAATTCTCCACCTTTGCCCCTTAAACCCCCATCATAAAACCCCTAAAATTCTACATTTTCACCCTGTGCCAAGTTAACCATCACTCTACTCACACTCTAATGTCTTGTAATTCTCCATACAAGGTTGGTAATGTTTTCCATGGGCTCCAGTCACACACACAGGGGTTTTTGACTCCCTGCCAGGGTCTCTGCTCCCCCAGGGCACTCAGAGGAATGTTCTGGGTTCTGACAGGGATCAGCCCTGGCCTGTGCTGAGGGAAGCCCTCGCTGTCCCTGGCAGAATTTTGGCCTCGTTCCTTTGTGCCTGCTCCAGCACCCATAAATGAGCTTTATAAAAAAGCCCTGTGAACTTGCCCTGGATCCAAACCTCAGCCACGTGGGGCTGGAAATCTCTCTGATACCTCTGATACCGAGCATGGGCATCCAAAATCTCATTTGTTCCGAGGTGCCTGGCCCTGTGTCTCAAACCCCAGCACCAAACGAGGCAGAAGGTGCAGGCAGGATTAATCTGGTGTTTGCTGGCCACACTCTACCCCTGTTTAGTTCCTGCTTGGTTTTTTCTTCCTGCCTTGACCTCAGTGTGCCTCTTTCCCTGCCTGCTGCTCTCTGAATAACACCCTCCCCTAAAACTGCATCTTAAAAAAAAAAAATAAAATTAAAAAAAAATCCCAGATCCCCTGTTCCTAATTCAGAAGCTCAGCTCAAATCAGGCAAAGAAATTGAAACAAAGACCAGAGCAGCTTAGACAAAACTGAATTGTTGCTTATTTTAATTCACTGCAATTTTCCTACAAGCGGCTCTGGACGTTTTATTTGTGAAATTTTCAAGTGTGAAATTACCTTAATGCTGGGAGGCAGAGGCCAGAGCTGGAGACTGTTTACCCACAAGTTAAGAAAATGTTTTTGCAGTTGGATGATGTTCAGTCCCATGAATAATATTTTGCAGAGGAGTTTGCTCCCTGATTAGCACAAAATGCCCTGTGCATGTCTGGAGGAGCAGCTTTCTGGTTGTTCTGCAGGTTTTGGAAATCTCTCCTGTTCCTTGGAATATCTGGGTCTGTCTTGGAATCCAAGCAGTGCAGAGGAGGTTGGAAGGGCAGAGGAAAAGTTGCTTTACCCTGATTATGAGCAGGATGGGATCTCTGCATCAACACTCTCATTTCTCAGAAAAAAAATTAAAAAATATTTAATTATTCATGGTTGGGTGGAGCCACTGCTGCACTCTGGCTCTTCTTGAGCTTGAAACCCATCAATGCTCAGCCTTTCCCCCCTCTCAGAAAGATTTTTGCTGCTTGAGCCTAATCCTGCTTTTATCTTGGGAGAAATCAGGAATCCATCCCCCAGTTCAGAGGCTTTTCCAGAGGTTTGTCAGGATTCAAATTTGGGTGGGAGTTTCCCCTTTTCTATTTTTTCTCACCTTTGGAGAAAGGCTCTAGGCACCAATTTTAGGATTTTTTTGCTGTTCTTTGACCCTTTAGAAATGGCTCCTGTACACCCAAGAGCCTTCAGGCCCCCAGTGGAGGTCACTCAGGGTAAATGCAGGTTTGGGACCATGATCCTGTGAAGATTTCATGGAATCACAGGATCTTGGAATGGTCTGGGTTGGAAGAGACCCTAAAACCATTGCACCCCCTGCCAAGGTTTATATCCATTTAAAATCCAAGTCAGGCTGGAGCAGTGCATTGATCAGGCTTCTATTTCTTGTTCTTGTTTTATCCAGTGCTCATGAAGGATAAAACACTTCAATCTTCCAATCTGCTGTTCCCATTTTCCAAAGGGAATCTGCTGTTCCCATTCTCCAGGGGGAATCTGCTCTTTCCATTCTCCAGAGGTGCTGGGATTGACTGGAGGAAAGGAGGATGTGGCACTGGAAGACCACAGACCCTGGGAAACCCCCAGCTCCTTCCCCAGGAAAGGCAGCTGCTAATTGGGGCTCCTCAAAATTAATTAGGGGCTGGGTTTCTTCGTGAGGATAAAGAGGATTTCAGGGAAATATCAAACTCTGCAGAAACGTTCTTGGCTGAGCCAAATGGGGATGCTCAAGGTCTGCTCCAGTCGTGTCTATGGAAATAAAGTGGAAAATGGGATTTCTGGGTGGTCACTAAAGCTGCAGATAAGTGGTTAAAGGAGAGTTTGCCTCACTAATTCTCAGATTTGCATCAGTTACTGTAATTCTGTGATTAACCACACAGAAGTAGCTTTGTCCTGCACAAACCTTCCTTCTTTGAGGCTGCCCCTTCCCTAGAGCATCCTCAGCTTGTCCCTGCCCATCCTGTGCTGGTTTTATTTTTGGTTTCCCTCCTGTTGTGAAGGAGCTGCCCAGCTCCTTATTTCTGATTTTTCCTGGCTCGTTTGTGCCCTGTGCAAAGCTTATAATGAAGATGGCATTTGATCAACTGGCTGAATGTTTCCTTAAGCAGGAGGAGGTAGAGCTGCTGAGATATCTGTGCTTTGAACAATCTGGGCAAGGCTGTTTTCTCAAGGCTGGACCTCTCTGACAAACCCTTGGCGTTCGGTCCACGTTTATAATAAATAAAGACATTGAAAAGAAACAAGAAAAGATAAAAAACACCCTCCAGTCCTCTGAAAAAAAAAAAAAATCAAAAGCAGAAGGCTAGAACTGTCTATGAAAAACTGGAAGAAAACTTCCCCTGGAAATCCCAGGCACAAAGTGATGCCATCTGCCAGACCTGACTTTACCAGGAGCAGCCAACCTGCAGCTCCAGCTTCCCATGCCAGCTCCCAGCTGCCGTGGCCCTGAGCCAGCAGGAGCTGCTGGGTCAGGCCCCTGGGGCACTCCAGGACCTGTCTGCAAGGCCAGCCTGGATTAATCCTGCCTGGAGCCCCTGGATCCTCCCCTGGCTCCCATCTTCCCACGTTTCTCCAAGCTGGGAGCAAAGCCTCGGCCAAATGAAGCTGTTCCTGCCGTCTGCAGAACTGGGCAGGGGGAATAACTTCTACTCCTGCATTCCTTCCTCCTCCCTGAGCACAGGGATCCACCTGCTGGGATTCCCTGTCCCACCTGGGGATCCTGTCCCACCTGGACCCAGCCCTTCTCCTGCTTCGAGCCGGGATCTTTCCTGAGGAAACCTGGGATTATCAGGCTTTGGATTAGCAGGCAATTTCCTGAGTTTCTCAACATCAGAAATGAGGTCAAAAAGGTCTTTTTGAATGGAACCCATTAATCTCCTTGTTGTTAGCAAGGAAATGTTGAAAAGTGCAGGTGTTAACAGTCTCTGTGTTATTTTTGGGAGAATGTGAACTGAAACACTCACAGGAAGCGTAGTATTCCCCTGCCAGCATCCTGGAGTATTATTTTAGGCAGCAGAACTGAGGGTTGTGTGCAGGATTATGCTTTCATCACACCTTTAGGGCTCGAGCACTTTGTGTGCAAGAATTTTGCCCGGAGCTTTTCTTTGCTCTGTCTCCTGTGTTTTGGAAAACAAATGAAAATAATCCCCGTGGTGGCTGTGGAGCAGCAGCGTTGTGGGGCAGCTCCTGGGGGAAAGCAGGACACAATTCAGTCCCTGGATCACAGAAAGGGTCACAGGAGGGATCTGCTTCAGGGATCATTTCAGCTTTCTCCAAAACACAGCAAGGTGTGGGCATCATCTTTGAAAGGCTTCTTCAGGAAAAGCCTTTTTACAAATACACGGCTGGAAATGAGCCCAGATAGGAGCTTTGGGGTCTGGATCCAATATCCAGCCTGTTTGCTGACTTTAGGAGCAGATTTGGGAAGGGGGGGAATCAAATGAATGGGGAAGGATCAGGCACGTGTGGAGGGCAAGTGATGAGATGAGGGTCTCAGAGAAAATCAGAATTAGGGAGAGTTTTATCCAGCAGCTTTCTGCTGCCTGCTGCTCCACATTCTTCTCCTAATTGAATTCCCAAGCCTTGTAGCTAAAGTAAGATCCATACCCTCAGAACAACAACACAAGCTTGTGTTTCAGGCACACATCTAAATATGTTCACCACTTGAAAGGTTTCCAAAACATGGCAGCTTCCCTGTGTGCAGTGGACAGAGCTGCAACGTGTTCTGATGGCAAAGAAAATGAGAAAACCGGGGAAAAACCCCTCAAATTATCATCGAGGGCAACGAGCAACAAATGAAATAATGTGACTGAGGCCTGGGTTTTGCAGACATTGCTGGTTTGCTGCACTGTAGATGTGGGATTGCTCGTTCTGGCAGGGAATGACCTTATGTGGATGGCCAGACAGAGCTAACAAAGCCACAGCACAGGGGAAATGTCAGAGCTGGTGGCTCAGCGAATGTGCTGGCTGCAGAAACTTTCCCCAGTGACATGGGGTGGTTATAAAAAGCAGCATCTCCACAGAGATTCAGAGGGAAACCATCCAGCATCCCTGAAGAAATTAATGACCTCGAAGATGAAGGGCTTGATGTCCTTTTCTGATGTAAAAATGAGGAGTGGAGTCACCCCAAAGTTTCCTGTTTGGTTGGTTTGGTTTCTCCTCCTTTTCCAGGAGTGGGTGCTGGAGCTCTGCAGATGATGGAGCTGATAAGGAAAAGCCACCTGGATCCTGAGGTTTTCCCATCAGCTGATTAAAATGCAGAATAATCCAGCAGGGATGTCACTGAACAGGGAAGAAATTCCCTCCCCATCCCCACCAACCTGTCCTGCACTACTGCTCTGGCAGACCAAGCAATTTCCCTCAGAATATCTGGAATTTGAGAGGGGTTACTCATAGCCAGGCACTTTTCCAAGCAGCTCTTTTTCGGCTCTGAGGGGTTTTTTTAGGGTTTGTGGAGTTCTGACTAACAAAGGAGGCAGAGCTTTTCAGCTCTTGGCTGAGCAGAGTGGGGATGCTCGAGGTCTGCTCCAGTTGTGACTTGAAATTGGGAGATGGCATCTCTGGGTGGTCACTAAAGATAAATCAGTGGTCACTGCAGATAAATGCCTCAAAAGAGAGTTTTCCTCACTAATTACCAGTTATTATAATTCTCTGATTAATCAGGTGTGTAGTAGAACTCCCTTGGTTTTAGTGCTGATGTAGAAATCCCAGAAAAAGAAAGATTTTTGGTTTATCAAACAGGAGAAAAAAACCTAGGGAACTCCCCAAAATATAATGAAGGCAGCTGTACAACACGGGCCAAATCAAAGGTTTTCCCCTGATAGCAAGTTAGAAATCACTCCAAATTTCCCACCCTATCATTCCTCAGTGTTTTAAAGGTTGTTTCTGATATTCAGGCTGAGCAGGATGATGGGAAATGATCCCAGCCCACCAGCACTGCCCAGTCCCTGACAGGGACCCACTGATTGCTGCCCACAATCCGAGGCAAAGGGAGGATAATTTCCCAGGAACCAAAGCCATAAATACTCTCTTTCACCTTAAATGGGATTAATAAAGATACTCCCTTCTCCTAAATGCACTAATTCAAAATAACACGCTCACTCCCCAGCAGATTCATTTTATTTTTTTATTTTTTTTTTTTTACCTGACATCTGTTCCAACATCTGCTGAGCAGCACAAGAATGAATCATATTACACTGATTATATTTGCTTAATTCTCCCATGTAGGCTTTGATCCACATGAGGGGGACACGCCGAGCCAGAGACCACGAAACCCAAACTTCAGCCCAGGAGTTCTTGCACCAAACAATTACAAGGCCCAGATTTGGAGTTTTGGCTGTATGGACACAACCAGGAGAAAAGTCATTTCTTGTTCACAGCCTCCCAGATTCCCTCTCTGTGTGTCAGGGGGAGATTTTGCCTCTTGGGGCTCCAGTTTTTCCCCATAAAAAAAAAAATCTCCAGCAGCAGGCTGGGGGTTTCCTCTGGATGTGGAGAGGTGTTCCCTGCTCCCAGGTTTTGCTGAGTCCCCCCAAAGGTTCACCAAAGTGGAAAAGTTCTTTTTAAAAGTTTTATTAGGATTTTTTTTTTTTAGGGTTAGGATTAAAAGTGCAACAGATCGAATTTTTGTTTGTTTTGGATGTTTATTATTTTTTATCTGAGTTACTGCCTCACTGGCTGGGAGTGCTTTTATGTGTTAAGTTAACAAGGTAAAAATTGAGTTATGTTTTTAAGGTCTTTTTAAGCTTAAATTATTTAATTATGAGATGCTAACTAATTTAGCTTTTACTTAATAACTAGCTAACTATGTCTTGCACAGTGGATTTTTTTAACTAATCACATAAAATTGCTTACATTTGTGAAGAAGAAGGAGGAGAAGAAGACTACACTTTAAACTTTTTATCTTGTTACATATATATATTATTATAACTTACTACTTTAAATTTTAAATTTTTCACCCTGTGATATAACACATTTCTATTTAACTACACACTTACAATTTCAGTGTTACCACTTAGTTTTGGGAGTGTTTTTAATGGCCTCAGATTAAATGCAGTATGTTTTTAACGATTATTTTTTATCAATATAAAAAAAGTCTAACATTTTTTGTGTTTAAACTTCTAACAGGCACCCTCCAGCACATCTGTCATCCACACCTGGCTCAGAGCTTCCAAAATCCTCATTAAAGCTTTGCAAGGGGAGGGGAAAAAATCTTCTTTTCCTCATAACATCATTCCAAAAGGGATGCTGCAATGAGGGGAGGACCTCAAGCAATTTGGTTTTTTTTTCCTGTGTGTGCCATAAGCTTTGAATGAGCTCTAAAAACTCACAGGATTTCCAGCAGGTGCCCTTTCCAAGGGGCTGCTTGGAACAATCCCCTGCCTCCCAACATTTCTTTTGATTAAAAAATAAAAGGAAGAGGAAAGAAGCATTCAAAGTCAACCTCAGCCAAACGATTTTATTCCATGGTTTTAATTAGGCAGCTGGGAAGAGACCAAAACTGAGCTCCAGCACATTTGGAAGCACCTCAGGCAGATGTACAAATTACTGAGTTAAAACTAAACGCTGCAGAAATCCCATGGATTACATGGAGGCCCAAGGAAAGCTCCACAGGACCAGTGAGAGGAGGAAAAGCTGTTTTTATTTACATTTGGTGCAGTGCTCGCTGGGGTGGAACACACAGAGCAGCAGACTCAGATCTGCTTGCAGTTTTTGGGATGTGTGGATGCTGATTTTTGCCCTAAGATGGCATCAAGAACTCTCAGAGTCCAACCCAGGGGGATTCAGGAGAGGGAGAGGGGGGACCACAGTGAGCTCTCTGCAGAGCATCCTGGCTGCTTCCTCCTGGGATATGCTGTGGCACTTGGACATCCTTCCCTAAGGTTGCTTTTACCTTAATTAAGACATAATTTCCTGCCCCACAGGCACAGAGATGCAAATCGTGGATTAGAGCATCCTTTTTGAGCAGGTACATCCACAGGCAAGACCTCAACCCATCCCTGATCTCTCCAGGTTTCCTCATTTCCACACAATTTTCCTTTTATTCCTCTCATGTTGCCCAGATTTTAAGGGCTGCTTCCACTCTTTCAAAAAAGATCAGCCCCAAAATGGTTAAAATTAAAATTAAAAGAGAGAAAAAGCAGCAAGAAAGGGCAAAACTGAGAAGAAAGGGAGAAGGTGAGAAAAAAAGAAAGAGAGAAAGAAAGAGAGAAAGAAAGAAAGAAAGAAAGAGAGAAAGAAAGAAAGAAAGAAAGAGAGAAAGAAAGAAAGAAAGAAAGAGAGAAAGAAAGAAAGAAAGAAAGAGAGAAAGAAAGAAAGAAAGAAAGAGAGAAAGAAAGAAAGAAAGAAAGAGAGAAAGAAAGAAAGAAAGAAAGAGAGAAAGAAAGAAAGAAAGAAAGAGAGAAAGAAAGAAAGAAAGAAAGAGAGAAAGAAAGAAAGAAAGAAAGAAAAATAAAAAACAAATCTGTCCACAGAAATTATCTGGTCATCCTCTTTTTCTGCACCAATTTAAAAGAGGAAAACAAAAGCCTCCATAAAAACCCATGTCCAGGGAAACTAAAGTGGCTTTGGTCAAAGTCCTGATGTCTTGGAAGGAGCCAAATGTGTGTGGAATAATTTCCAGCTAGTTTTAATTGGGATAATGAAAACAATAATTTATTATAACATAGTGATATTATATAATTAATTATAAGTTGTAGTAAAATTTTAGCATCACTTCTATTCCCTGTAGGTCCCTGCAGAGTCAGGGTCACCTGGAGCAGGTGGACAAGGAGATTTTTGGGTCATCAGCACAAACCCAAGGAAAATGAGGATTGCTGTAGTGATAACACATGACACAGACTCTTTGTGATTTTTCTTTCAAGGTTGTGTGAAAAATGAATCTTTATTATTAGTATCATTTTCTTTACATACAATTTTTCACAGATTACTGTGATTGGGCAACAAAAAATGAATTTCTTCACTTACATTGCTCAAACCAGAGGGACATCAAGAGAGATCCCTCTCTTTAGAGGAATGCACAACATGAATATCAGCACAAAACCAATTCTGTTGTTTGTGTTTTAGTTTTGGGAACGGGTTTTAGAAAACTTAAACATCAGAGAAACAGAGCTTTAGAAAAATCAGAAAGCTTCAGGCCTGAAACTGCATTAGAGGGTGGATGTTGGTGCCACTTTGTATTTCCATCCCTGCTGTGAGGGATCCCAGTGCTCTCCGAGGAGGGCTGAGGCACTGGGGGACATTTCTCCATCCTGATGTGTTTGGGTGTTTGCTCCAGCCAAGCTTCCCCGGGTTTGTGCTGCTCCCTTCCTGGTACAACTCACACACACACAAATAAAGCTGTGTGCACAGCCTGGGGCTCCTCATAAATACACCAGGAGGGCTGGAAGAATCCCCTGGAGCCCTCTGCTGCCTCCCAGCCTCTTGTGTTTAGTTGTGGCTGTGCTTTGAAGGCATTTTGGGTTCCTTGGGGGTGTTTGGCAGGACCTTGGGAAGTGTTTGGGTGCTGCAGGTGTGGAGCTCCCTGCCCCTGGATTTCTGGAGTTCATCTGTGTGGTTCCTCCTGGCCTCCCTCTTCCCACTTTTCTCGTTCAGGATTCATTTTTAAATCATTTCTCACAGCACACAGGCTCTCTTTTGGGGCTGGAGCTTTGGAAACTGGGATTGTTCTGTAGGCTGGTTCCAGGCCTGATGTTCTGGCTTCAGGGTGTTTATCCCACTTTCCTGGGAAAGAACACCAGAAAACCAAAACATCAGGCCTGGAACCAGACTTCATTGTTGAGCCTGGAGAAGGGAAAGCTTTGCAGTGACCCAATTCCAGCTTCCCAGGGCCTGGAATATGGAGAGAGGTTCTGAGCAAGAGCCTGGAGTGACAGGACAAGAGGAAATTGCTTCCCACTGAAGGAGAGTGAGTTTAGATGGGATATTGGGAAGAAATTCCTCTCTGTGAGGGTGTGACAGGTGGACAGAGAAGCTGTGGCTGCCTCCACATCCCTGGAGGTGTCCAAGGCCAGGCTGGACAGGGCTGGGAGCACCCTGGGACCATGGAATGTGTCCCAGCCCATGGGAATAGATCAACTCTAAAGTCCTTTCCCACCCAAACCATTCCATGATTCTCTGGTTCTACCCCATAAAATCAGAGCCTGCCTTTGGGCTTGACCATCTTAGGGAGATTGAGACTCAGATGTCAAACCCATGGAGTCACTGAGGTTGGAAGGGGCTTCTGGAGCTCTGCTGGGCTGTCAGAGCCAGAGCAGCTTTGATTTGGACAAGGTTGCTCAGGTCCATCCACTCCCTGGCAGTCAGTCATCCTGCAAACCCTCCTGCCAGAGCTGGCAGGGATCAGCTTCTTCCTGGCAGGGAGGCTGAACACTTTGAGCATCCCAGAAAAAGCCAGATGGTTCCCTCAGCCCTCCCTGGAGGAGTCTCCTGGCTGCCTTGGAGGCAATTCAGCAGAGGGACACGGTGGGATGGAAATTCCAAAGGGTAACACTCCTAACACCTTGCCCTGCTCGAGAGGAAGAGAAAAAAATTAATTATTAATGAAAAGCAGAGATCAATTGGCAGTGAAAGCACCCAAAAGCAAGGCAGATCCAAAGGGATGGCAATTCCCTGTGTGTGAGCCAGCCAATTCCAACCCTCAGGATTTCAATCACCAACCTCAGTGCCTGGAGGTGGCAGGAAAGGCTTAAATTGCTCCACCTGGGGTTGCAGCTCAGGGGGGGGAGAAAAGGGCTTTATTTTTCCTAGTGGGAATGGGGTCATGGTGATTTCTCCTCTCTGGACTCCTCTCCGTGGACACACTCTGGGGGGGAAGTGTGGGTTCTGCTTGGGCTTCCAGAGAATTTGCTTTGAAACCTTCCAAAATGCCTCTGGAAGTAAGAAAAAATGTCCCTGTTCATTAATGCTCTGGAGTGAGAGGGAGGGAGAGGAGAAGGAAAGTCCGTGGTCACCTGGACTCAGTGCTGGGATTAGAGGGGAGCCATCATTTTCCATGGGGAAAGAGGAGAACTCAGCTTTCAAAGGAATGGGGTAGCCAGAGCTCAGGGCAGCCTTTCCATTTTTATTATTACTCTACGTGGTTTGAGTTCAACGTGACCTTCTCAGATTTATTCCACTCTGTGGATTCCTGGCTGATAGCTGAGCACCTCTGGAACAGGAGAAACATCAGACTGAGCCTCTGCTGTGTGCAGAGCAGCTGGGGCAGGTGCTGAAGTGGTTGGAACCTTGAAAAGCAGGGAGAAGTGACCCCCCCACCCTCCACATCCTCTCTGCCACCTTTTCCCTGCTCCCTGCCTCTCCACCCAACCCCCAGCAAGTTCCTGGAGTAAAAGGTTTGATAGAGACAATAAGAGACACAGAAAATAAAGCAAAGGTTAAATGGCCTTGGTGCTCTGCTGAGAGCACGCTGGGGTCTTGGAACCACCCCTTTTTAAATCTCTTTATGCATGCACTTAATGAATAGTCAAACTTTTCTAGGAGCTGTTCTGTATGGCCATTCTTTGGGTTTGCCTTTTTAGAGCATGCCTTCTTCAGTTTTGATTCTTCTCATCCTTTGATTTGGGCTCTGGTCTCTTTTTCACAGGTGGAGAACACTGAGAGTCACTTGGGCTTCTTTTTGGAAATTATCTATTCAAACACACTACACTTAAATTCTAAAACTACAGCAAAAAAAAAAACCCATTATACATATAACATTCATCTTAACACTTGTGAAAAGCCAATATTAAAATATGAATTTAGAACAGACCCTAAAATTTTCTGCCCTAAAAGGGACCTGGCCTGCCAGGAGTGGGATCACCCAACCCCTTCCCCTGGATCTCACCCTGCCCCAGCAGCACTGAGTTAGCCCAGGATGCACTTTGCAATTTGAATTTTTGGGCCTAAAAAAAACCCCCAACAGCTCTGCATTTTGCATGTTGGAACGTTGCAAAAATAAAATAATTAAAAAAAAAAAACAAACCAGCCAAACAAACCCAAACATAAAAGCTTCGAAATCAAAGGTTTCCTGTTATAAATAATCTTGTATCCCTCAGGCATTGAAGGGGAAAATATAGCCAAGATTAGATTAAAAGATTTTGGGGGCTTTCTGTGGTTATTTTTTAATTTAGGAAAAAAAAAATCTAAAAATAACTTTGGTTGGTGGGAGGTTGAGGTAACTGTTTTTTCTTTGCTGTTTTGGAATATGTTTATTAGGCTGGAGTGTCAGTTTGTCTTTCTGGCACAGGAATTCCAAATCCATGTGTCTCCACCTCCAGGGATCCCAGATCTCCTGCTGACGGGGTTGCCTTTTCCAAAATGAAAATTTCACACTGGCAAAGACGAAGCAAAGAGCTGCAGGATTTGATCCCTCAAATAAAAAAAAAAAACAGTTGCAAACCACAAGCGACTTTAAACCAGTGGAAACAGAGCTGAGAGCCAGAAGTGCTCAAGGGCTTTTAGATATAAATATGCTGGTTTTTATTTAAAATTTGTCATTTTTTTCCCAGTGGCAACAAAGAGGACAGTGGATTTTTAGACTTTTTTGTGCTCTCAGTGCCCAAAACATCCCTAGGCCTTTTTTTTTTTTTTTGTAATTGTAATTATGAAGTGTAAAAAAATATTTTTTTTTTGTTTTAGAACCACAGATTGAACATTTAATTTGCAATTTCCAGCTCCTAAGAAATAATGAGTAATTGTTCCTTATGACCTTAATCTGTCACTCATAATTAAATGTTTATCAAATCTTCTCTTTCTCCAAGTTATGATTCAGGATTTACTCCAAGTGTAAAAAAAGCTCAGAGACATTTAAAGCTGTTGTCATTTTCTTTTATTATTTCTTCTCTTATTTTCTTTTAATCCACTACAGAAGATATTATTTCTGGGAATATAATTGCTATCAGTAAAATCACCCCCTTGCTGACATGTTTTCTTTAATAAATATGAATTAAAACATGCTGATTTAAAAAACCTCTTTCCTGTCCCATAAAAAGCCACCCTATGGCTGAAGGCAGGTGCAACCTGAGTTGGGAAAATGTAATTTTATCCTGGGAAGAATGGGACAATGGTTCTGACCCTTCTGCTGCTGGCACAGAAGGAAGAATTTGGACAATTAATGAGCAGCTGGGAAGGTTTGGGAAGGTTGGGTTAATTAACAAAATTAAAAGGGCTGATTAAAGCTCTCCATGGAGATTCTTGGTTCATGCTTTGCCTGATCCCTGTGGCAGAGGAAGCCAAATATTCCTGACAGACTCAGCAGGAGGAAAAGAGGAGCAAGAACTGGACTCAGCCTCTATTTTCCAAACTTTCAGGGTTTTTTGTGGTGGTTAAATCCTTGCACCCCTTGCTTCTGTGTAAGTTTGTAATTTGAAGGCACAAGAAACTCAGATTTTTTTGCCATCCTAGATTGTGACTGGCAGGGATTTTCCTTCCCTTGGCTTAATGGAAATTAATCCAGTGGTGCAGACATCAGCAGGAACAAGTGTCCTCAGGTTTTTTCTGGACAACCTCCAAAATGTTTTGTAGGATTCTGTTTCTTTTCCAGGTTTTATGGCATTGCAGATAATAGAAAGTTAAATAAACTCGACTGGCTCCTTTGCTCTGCACTTCTTTGTGGCTCCCATTTCCACGAAAATTAAGGCAAAAAAAAAGGCACAAGTAGGGTCAGAGTCTCATTTCATCTCAAATTTGCTCGCAGCTAATTGAATTGCAGGGAACGTCTGAGAATTCTGCAAAAGGAATTTCTGGACAGAGTTACCTGAACATGTCTTGAGTGGAATTTCCAGTGGGTGTAAAACCCAGCACATGTGCTCAGGAGATTATTTACCCTTTCCTGTTTGCTTTTCTTTTCTTTTTTTTTTTTTTTAAAGTTCCCAAACACACCAGGAAAGCAGCTTGAAGCAATTTTTGCAAGCTCTTCGCTGGTGAAAATTTAAAAATAATAAGGGCATGTGCCAGTTGGTTGGACTGAATTTCCTTGTGATACTCAATCCAAAGAAAGAAATTCTCAGTAAAACGACCTGGTGCAAATTTGTTTAGATCTTGCACATTTAACCCACAGCCAGACACTTTGGGCTGTGATTCTTTAGGGCACAGCTGCAAGAGCAAGATATTAATAAAAGTATTAATAGTTAGAATAACAGTAATTCCCAGCAAATCGTCTGATACTGAAATATTGGAGCACACAACGTGAAAATGCAGTTGTGTTCCTGCAAAAAATCCATAGGCACACATATGGTTTCATAATATATCCTAGATTGCAAAGAACAAATGGAATTTAGGAATGATTTGGTTTACAGTTCCCTTAAGTAACATTATCTTGTTAAAGACATTAACCTCAGGCCTTTACTGTTATATATTTGCTTTTATTGTTTTCATCCTGGGGAGCAACCTGTAGGAGAGACACTCAACAGGAAAAGAAGGTTCAGAGGGCATCAAAACATTGATTTTCAAGATGGCTGAACAGCTGTCTTGGGAGCACTGTGCAATTATGAAAAACAGACATCTCTCTCCAGCCTCCCTTATTATTAAAGATCTGCCCACCCCTCCCCAGCACTAATAACTGGGGGAAGATTTACCTTGGCATCGTTGGTTTTCCTCCAGGGGCTGTGCTACTCCCACTAAATAGAGTTTAACAGGATGAAATAAATTCTCTGGTGAGCTGCATCCAGCGAAATGCTGACAGAAAAGAAAAAGTGAAAATGGCTCCAACAGCCTCTCCCAAAAAAAAAAAAATGATTTCCCCCCATTTGTCGTGATCTACGTGGGATTTGTTCTTTCTGTTCACCCTCGGGGCTTTCATCCCGTTTTTTGCTGGGGGTTTCTGGGGTAAGCATGCTCAAATCTGACAATAAACTTGAGAAATTACATTTCCATTGAAGTTGCCTGACAAGTCCATTTGCCAAACCCTCTGCCTGCGCTCTCCAGGACTGCTCCTATTCCTTGAAACAGGTGGTTTTTTCCTAGGTTTCCCTTTTTCCCCTGCTGAAGGCAAAAGGAGCTTTTTGAATGCCTTTGGCAACTCCTCCTTGGTCTGTCCAGGGACAGATTATCTCCCACGCTGAGCTGCCTTGTTTCCAGAGCATTTTCCACAGCTTCTCACCTGCTTTAAATGAGCCGAGGATGGGGAAATCTCCGCGGTCCCAGTGCATCACGCCCTCAGGCTCGGCTCTGCCGATGCTCGGAGCAGAGAGGTTTTTAACTGGGCTCAGCCTCCCCACAAGTGCAAATCCCTGCTGGCTCCTCAGTTCCTCTCGGGTTTCTTTTGGTCCAGATGACTCCGAGATGTATAAAATTCTCTGTTTCCCAGCTTGGCTGTCGAAGAATGAGTCAGAAGTCTTCAGC
Source organism: Sitta europaea (assembly GCA_013400255.1). Lineage (NCBI taxonomy): Eukaryota > Metazoa > Chordata > Aves > Passeriformes > Sittidae > Sitta > Sitta europaea. The sequence goes on along the minus strand of VXBS01008844.1, from coordinate 291,729 downwards.
TGATGCTCTCAAGGTTATTTTATTGTTTCTTATCTAAGATATTTTCTGTCTGGGCTGCCCAGGGCAGCCCCAGGCACACTCACTCTGCCCCAGGGGCAGGGGCTGGTTTTTACACCACAAATTCCCTGTTAGTTATTTACAGTGATGATCCAATGCCTCTCACCTGTGTCAGACAGTTCCATCCTGCTCCAATCCAATCCCCAAGAAGACAGGGTGAGGAAGAAGAAGGAAGGAGGACAGGACAATGCCCAAGTCTTTTCATCTTAAGTCTTAGTCTTTTCATGTTAGTCTTTTACCCTATGGTAAAAATCCCCAAAATTTCCCTTTTGCACTCTACAACTACTACTATCATTCTGTCTAAACTTTGGTGACCTTTAGTTCCTCATTCCCAGGTGGTAATTTGTTCAATGGACCAAACTCAAAGCTCCAGGAGTCCCTGGCTGCATTCCAGGGTCTGTGACCCCCCTGCCAGGGCTGTGGATCCCCCTGGCTGGAGCTGGGATCATCCAGGACTGGCACAGACAGCCTGGATTCCAACAAATTCCCTCCTGAGTGCCCTGCCCAAGGTGCAGCCCCTCCCAGAGGAGGATGAAGGAGCTGTCCATGGAACCCTCCTCCCCCAGGAAAAGCCAGGAAAGCAGAGGTGATGCCAAAACACACGAAACCATGACAATGGGACAACATGGGGAAAACCCAGCAGCTCCCAAGGGCAGAACAAACCCAAAACAAGGCAAAAAAACACGTGGTCTTCGAGTTCCTTTGCTCAAACAGGACTCCAAGTTCCAGGATTGCTTTCCCAAACAAAATTGCTATCTCTGGAAAGTCCTCAGCTTTTCCTTTTTTTTTTTTTTTTNNNAGTTCTTTTCTTTTTTTTTTTTTTTTTTTTTTTTTTTTTTTTTACAGCTGCCCCAGACGCAACAACTTTCAAGCTCTTGCCTCAAGATTTCCAAGCTGGGGCAGATTTTTGTGTCATCCCAGCTTCAAAGGTCACTTTGGGTATGTGATGCTTTTTTTGTTTGTTTTTTCCATTTGCAGTTGTCCTGTCTCAGTTAAGGCAAAGCCTCCATCCAGTGACGTCCCTCCAGGAGGTCACAGCACACAGTTCTCAGGGACCAGCAAGGCTCTTCAGATCTCCACCAGCTCTCATTTCAGGCTCCTTGCAAACTCGAGCACCAACCTCCTTAATCAGTTACAGATGAAGGGGTTATTTCTTTCCCATGACCACAAGAGATAGAGACTGATAAAAAAAAAAAAAATAAAATAAAATTAAAAGCCCATATGGCTGAAACTGTGGGTTCTGGAAGAGAAAGAAGCAGCTGAGATGTCCTGTCAAGTGGTGTTGCTGTTTCTGCCTCTGCTGGATGAGTGTTTGGGGCTCTCTGCTGTTCCCCAAGGATGTAATTAGGAGGCAGCATTGTGGGTTTCCATTCCTGAAGTTTCCTGGAGGCCAGCAGCTGTCCAAGGTTTGGGTTTTTTTCCTTTTGTCTTTTCAATAGGCTGTGAATTGGGAGTTTGCAGCTTTTCCTTACTGTCACAACAATTTGCTGCGGAGAGAAAATGAACAAATCCTGTGGCAAATGGTGAGGGAAAAGAAAAAACAATATTTATTCTGCAATAATTCTGAATGAAGATGTTTTTCCTACAGCAGAGAGGAATAATTGTGTAGTCAGATGCCAGCGCTGTGTTTAAAAGATCCACCCCCAGTATTTAACCACATGCTGCCTTTTAAAAACGTGGGATTGTGGTCCTGTCAATGCTATTTCCACCTTCCAATGGAATCCAAAGATGCAGGAATGCTGCATTTGAATGTATGAAGTCATCAAAATCCCTTTTCCCCCCATTTATCCAGCGTGCTCTGACAACTTTTTTCCAGCGTGCTTAGAAGGAGACTGTAGGGTTGTGTTGTTGGATGCTGACGGGTGGAAAATCGGTTGTTTAAATTCCAGGAAATGTCTGATTTTTCAACTCCAACGGGTTTGTAATTAAGGAAGAATCCAGCTGTCAGCCAGGGGAGGAATTATGAAATGTTAAAATCACTGGGGGCGATGGAGAACAATTAACATTCTCAGCCGTCGGGCCGTGGCTGTGGTCTCCAAGCGCAGGGTCTGTACCTTGCACACGCTTGTGGCCTGTTCCACTGAGGGCTCCTCAGGGATTTGGGCATGACCAGAGAACATTTTATTACTTCAGCTCTTCTGGGGTCAGGAAAAAGTCATGGAGTGCTGGAGTTTCTTCTCCTTGAAGTCCACAGTCAAAGGTTCAGAGCCAAGTGAGTCAGGTGACGAGGCTCAGCCCAGCTCCCTTGGCTTGGGTGGCTTCAGTGGGAAGTGCAGCCACTGAGGACCTGACACAGGGGCCTTGGTGGGAGTGGGATTGTGGAAAAGCAACTCAGGATCTCACATCAGCCCAGGCAGAACTGAGTGTTGTGGTCCAAGGGCTGGGGAACCAGTGCCAAGCTGCTCTTGCTGCTGTTGTGCAGGGAGGAGGAGCTGCAGGAGGAAGGTGAAGGCAAAGAGGCAGAGCCATGAGGGCCTGCTGGGGTTGAACAAAACAGCTGACACTGCCCACCTGGAGCCAGGCCAGCCTTTGGTCGTGCACAGCCCCTGGTGGGACCATCTGGGCTGGGCAGATCCTCTGCTGGGAGCCCCTGAGTTTGGGTCACAGAGCCTGGCTCTGTGCTCAGCCCATGGAAACAGGTCCTGGTTCTGTGCTCAGTCCATGGAAACAGGTCCTGGTTCTGTGCTCAGCCCATGGAAACAGGTCCTGGTTCTGTGCTCAGCCCATGGAAACAGGTCCTGGTTCTGTGCTCAGCCCATGGAAACAGGTCCTGGCTCTGTGTTCAGCCCAGGGAAACAGGTCCCAATTCTGTGTTCAGCCCATGGAAACAGGTCCTGGCTCTGTGTTCAGCCCAGGAAAACCAGGGAAAGACCCAGGAGCACAGAGCTCAGTCCAAAGGCAGCCAACCCACCCAGCAGGGCTCTGTAAGAGGCAGTTTGAGAAGTTATCTTAGTCTGGGCTGTGACTGTTCTTGCTTTATTATTCTGTACATCCAGCCTGGATTTCTAACAGCCCAGCAATCAACATGAGTGTATTGACACGTTTGGAACTATGGTTTATTTAAACCTGTCTTTGCATTTGTCCAATTTTGTGTTATATATAAGTCTTTGGCACTCATGTGTTGTGCCCACATGCCTTGAGTGGGAAGCCAGCTTTGTGAGATACGAGTCACACTCATCTCCTGTCAGCTTTAAAAGGTACTGGCTGGAGGACAAAGTAGCTTGGAAGAAGTTTTGGTATTATCTGGAAAGTCAAAAAAAAAATAAAAAATCCAGGATGTGTTATAGTTGGAAACAATTGGCAGAGATAATGCTGGACTCAGGGAGGTGGAGAAGAAGCAGCCAAAAGGTGACCTGGAGGGAGTGAGAGTGGAAATCCAGAGAGCACGGAGTGTTAGGAACCTGGGACGGTGAGGAATCCACAGACAGGCTGGGAAAGGGGAGAAAGTCAGGAATTCTGCTCTGCTGCTCTCCCTGCCCAAGCTGGATGTGAGTTGCAGGGAGGCTCAAGCCAACAAGCTGGATCTGAGCACCCTTGTCCAGATCCAAGTTTCATCTGCCTGATTTTCCTCGTGTTTATACGGGAACGCCTTGGCCGGCGTCAGCGCTCCTCGGGATGTTACAAAATCAGGGGAGGTGGGATCAGATGTGGCCCAAACTGATCCCCAGAAGGCCAATCCTACAGCACTGGGTTAGGAACTCAAAGGTGAGCCCCCAGTCGTGTTCCCTCCTGCTGGTGCTGAGCTCTTGGAGCCCAGGGCTCCCACCCATTCCTGTTGTCTCCCGAGCACTGAACCCACAAGGGCTGGGCTGGATTCCCCTCGTTGCTCCCTTCAGTCCATCCAGGTGAAAACCCCAGGACAGGATGGGATTGCTTTCCCACTCCTGTGCCTGAAGAACCCCAAGCCAAGCCAACATGAAAATTCTGGATGCTCAGATTTTTGACCCTTCTAAAAAATTCAGGGTGAGCTGAGAACTTGGGCTCTAATCCTGGACATGAGCTTTGGCTCAGATCTGCTGATACCAGTCCTGTCTCTCTTTTGGGGGTGACAGAAGTATTTGAGAGTGCTCAGCTGAGTGTTTTTGTAAGGAATATGGAGAGTTTGGGATAAGGAGATGAGTCACAATTCTGAGATAGTGCCTGGCTCTTACTGGAACTCTGTAAAGCAGCTATATTGAGTCTATGTTAAGGAGAAAGATGAAAAATTATTGAAGGATGAAAAGTCACATTTCTTCATAAAGAGAAAAATGTTAAGAGCTCTGTGACTCTCTCCTTTCCAACACGGAGAGTTTCACAGGAAAGGAGTGATAAAACAACCAAAAAAACCCCAAGGAACAGAAAGTGTGTCTGACATGCAGGGCCAGGAAACAAAATTCCCATTATTTGCTTTTTAGATAGAGATGTTTTGGTAGAGGAGAGATAAAGGTGTGTATTGAGAAAAGACTTTTGTGGCCAAGGCTTGATGAGCATCTTGGATTGGGATTGTTCAGTCTGGAGAAGAGAAGGATTTGGGATGATCTAATTGCAGCCTTCCAATGCCTGGAGAGAGATTGTTTATAAGGAACTGCAGTGACAAGACACAGGGAATGGCTCCCACTGCCAGAGGGCAGGGATGGGTGGGATATTGGGAAGGAATTGTTCCCTGTGAGGGTGGGGAGCCCTGGAACAGAGAAGCTGTGGCTGCCCCTGCATCCCTGGAATGTCCCAGGCCAGGCTGGATGGGGTTTGGAGCAGCCTGGGACAGTGGGAGGGGTCCCTGCCATGGCAGGGGAGCTGGAACGAGATGAGCTCTAAAATCCTTACCAACTCAAACCATTCCATGATTATATCATAAAATACATAATTTCTAACCTTCACTGCTCTCACTTTTGAACCCATTGGAGTTGTGAGCATTAATTAATTTCATAGGATACAGAAAATGCATCTGGAACAAAAGCTTGGGCACTTCTCATGGGAAGTGAACACAGAGGCTGCTGAGGGTGAGCTGGGCACCCAGAGACCACAGACATTTAAAGGACAGCCTGACTTTAAATCCTGCTGATAATTAATTAATTCATTAGGATAGGAGCAAACCCAACCCCTTAAAATCAAGTCTGAAAATAAAGCAGGGAGCAATCCTCGTCCCAGCCTGCTGGATTCCTGAGTTTGGGACGGGCTTGGCAGCAGGGAGGTGACATTACACACAGCCTGTCAGCACACACTCCCAGAGCCCAGGCAGAGCCTTTCTTGTAACAGGTGGAAAAATGTTTGGGAAGCAAAGCTTTCGGAAGAATTACAAGGACCATTCTCTTTGCACTTTATCAGCCACGTTTCCGATGGGTCCTGTGCTGCTGGGGTGGGGTGTCAGATAAACAGGCACCTTGATGGAGCCTTCCTCATCCCCAGCCAGGGAAATACAGGATATAACAGGGGAGAGCAGGTTCTGGAATAGGTGTTGGCTGGAGAGGGCTGTGCTGATTTATCCAAGCTGAGAAATCCGTGCTGGAATTGAGGCTCTTTCTCTGCCTTGCTTTGGAGGGGTGGGAAAAAGGAAAAAAAGAAGCCAGGATGAGGATGGGCTTGTCATGGCTTTGAACAATGGCCTTGGAAATTCCTCTTCTGGTGGCCCATGGGGAATGTCACTCCTCAGGGCAGCAGGATCCTTGTGGAGTCCTTCCCACTCAGGATATTCCGTGATTCCAGAGCCATGGGTGGCTCGCAGGTGCTCCCTGGCACAATTCTGGGTGGTTTTGACAAACATTTGTGGAAAAAAAAAAAAGCAGATTAAAAAGTTATGAGACTGATTTAGCTCCCTCAGGTCAATAATTACCAGGGGTATGATGTAGACTATATTGTGGGAAGATATCCATGATTAATCCTTGGAATTCACCACCACAAGACACCGCTGAAGCCAGAGGAGTTGCTGATTTCAAACCCAGCCTACAGGATTATGTGAACAAGGTTGTGTTTGAGCTGATTAGTTTGGGAAAAGCTCAAAGCCACAGCAGCTTGGATGAAATCAAAGCTTACATGTTTTGGTGCAGGGCTGAAACCTGAGCCAAGGGCTGCAGGGGAGACAGGGAAACCTCTGACAGGTTATTCCAAACTGGGGGTCCTCCTTGGAAGTGTGACACCAGACAAGAGGAAAAACTGCTCCAATCCAACAGAGGAATTATCCAGGAACATGCAGACTGAAACTCCTCGATTCAGGAAGTAGAAAGCTTTTCCCTGCTCCAAAATTTCCCAAGTGTCTTGGGCTGCAGTGACCAGAGGTGTGTGTTCTATCCCCAGCTGTTGGAACCAGGGCAGGGGGTGGGTGTGAGGATATCCTCTGTTCATGGGGCAGCTGTTAAAAACCAGCTGGGGCAGTTTCCTTTATCTCTGCCAGGACCCATCCAGGGAGATCTTCTGCCCATGGGCCACTGAGTCTCATTCCATGGCTGGGGAAATTCCAGCATCCCACGGGAGAGGCTGCAGCCAGGGCAGGAGCCCAGCATTCCCCCCTGGGCACAGTGTGGGCTTTGGCAGCCCAGGGCAGCCTTTCCCTGCATTCCCAGAGGAACCCCAGGCCCAGGGATCCCCACTGGAGCTGCAGAGGGAATCTGCCCCTCCCTGCAGCCCCCTGCCCCAGCAGAGCCCCCTGTGCCCCTGCAGGAGCTGCACCCATGGATGGCTCTGCCAGCACCACCCACGGGGCACCACGGTGAATGCTGACTCTGACAGGGCTTGGTTCTTGTATTACTGCATTTTTATTTTAATTCTAATAAAGAACTACTATTCCAATCCCCATCTCTTTGCCTGAGAGCCCCTAATTTCAAATTATAATAATTCAGGGGAAGAGGATTTACATTCTCCATTCCAGGGGAGGCTCCTGCCTTCCTCAGCACACACCTGCTGTTCAAACCAAGACACCCAGAGAATCCCAGGGACATTTTCCAATGCTTTTGCTCATCCCAGCCTCCCCCCTGCAGCAGATCCCTGCCATGCACTTCAACTTGAGCTTGCCCACGAGTGGCCAGGAGGCTCTGATGGATGCACAGAGTCCTCACATGTCTCCTCAAGCCGGCTCCCTTCACCAGGTGTTTGCTGTGTCTGAGGTTCCTCTGTTTATAGAATCCTTGTTCCATTTGGAAGGATGAAAAATATCACTGGCTTTTATTGTAAACAGCCTTCTCTTCTCTTAAACACTGAAGGGAAAGGTTACAGGATTAGTCACAGGCCTCTCCCCACACCCCAGCAGCACCACCTTGCTCTGGAAACCCAGCACAGCCAAATCTGCCCTGGTGCTGAGGCTGGAGCGTGGTGTGGGTGTGGGAAAGGGGGAGAAATCCCGGGGTCCAGCCCTGTGTGGGGCACCCAGCTCTGGCTGAGGGCTGTTTGCTGCCTGGGGGATCTCTGGAGCTGCCCAGTGCTGGCTAGCAGCTTTCAAACACAAGCTTGGGTGAGTGTCCAGGTTTTATCTCCCCTTTGCTGCCAACAAGTCTCATTTTGATTTTTTTCCCTTTTTTTTTCCCTTCTTTTCTTGTTTTTTTTTTCCCCTTTATTTTTTTTCCTTGACTGAGAGCTCCATCACAGAAAGCCAATCTTTAATAATGACAGGAGCAGAGCCAGGGATCTGTGTCAAAGGGCTGAGAAAGCACAATGAGGGCTGGCCTGAGCTTGGTGCTTGTGCAAGGTGGCTTTGGAGAAGGGATGGAAAGGATGGGATGGGTTTGAGATGTAGAAAGCCAAGCTGGGAGCAAACCTGGGTGGCTTTGCAGAGACCCTGATGTAGACAGAGCTCTCCATGACTTTCTCCAAGAGGCTGGCACAGGGGTGGAAGGAGTTTTCCACATTAAAGGTCACAAAACACTGGCTCAGGCTGCCCAGAGAGGTGGTGGACGCCCCAAAATTCAAGGTCAGGTTGCACAGGGAACAGCCTGGTTTAGCTGAAGATGTCCCTGCAGGAAGGTTGGACCAGCAGACCTTTAAAGGTCCCTTCCAACCCAAACTAATCTGATTTTTTTGGCCATCACCACCAGGGCAGCTGGGCTCAGGGCTCAGATTTCCCCTGGGGAAATAAATGAGCTCTGCAAAGTCCTCCAGCTCCAAAGGGGCACGAGCATCTTGACAGGGCCTCTAACATAAGGCATGTGTGTGTGAGCCGTGGCATGAATCATCAGGGCCTGGAATGGAGCTTTATTTAGGATGCAGAGTCAGAGAAAATTCCACCCTTGCCCCGGGAGGAGGGGAGAGCAGGTGTTTTTTTCCATAAACTGTCCTTAGCCCTAAAGTTAATGGCCATAAATTAAACGGGGCAGGGGAAGAGCAGATGTTGCTCTGGGAATCCGTGAGCATGGAGGTGAAAACTGGAGGTTTTGTTCCTTTTTAAATCAAAATCCAAAGGCATGTCCGTTCCTTTTTCCTTTCTGGCTGACAGCTCACACGGTTTTGAGACCTGCAGCTTTCCCTGCCCTCCTGCCTGGGCTGGGCTGGGCAGGATGCAGGAATCCCAAACCCCACTGCCCTGCTTCCCTCGGGTCTGGGCTTTGCCCAGCTATCCCTCCCTGGAGAGAGCTGCAAGGGATTTGTTGCAGTCTTTTGTTGAAAGTATTCTTGATGAGATCTAATTCTCCCTTTTTCTCCCCCTCAAATCACTCAGTCTCTCTCCTGTGGATCCCTGGGGAAGATGCCCTGGCAGCCTGAATCACCCAGGCACATCCCAGCCTTGTGCTCCCAGAGATGGAGAAGAGAGGAAAAATGTCCCTTGTGGAAGGATTCCCTTGCTCATGGCAGAAGGTTGGGATGATCTTTAAGGTCCCTTTCGACCCAACCCATTCTGGGATCCTCAGCTCCTCCTCGGACCTTATTTCCAGGCACTTTTCCAAGCAGATTTGCCACTTTCTTTCCCTTTTGCTTCAAGTCCAAAGGAGGCAGGAGGGAAAAAAAAAAAAAAAAAAAAAAAAAAAAAAAAAAAAAAAAAAAAAAAAAAAAAAAAAAAAAAAAAAAAAAAAAAAAAAAAAAAAAAAAAAAAAAAAAGAAGGAAAAAAAGAAACCCAAAAGCCCTGGGGCTAAATTGAAGCCATTAGTAGCCTCGAACTGATGACAGGGCAATAAATTACTAATTAACCTTCGGGGCGAGTTCAACACCTTGGGGATAAGTGTGAAAACACGGAGTAATAAGCCCTGACACAGCCAGGCAGCGGCGGCTCCCGCCGGGCAGGGCCAGGCAGCGCTGCTTTGGCTTTTGCGGGAATTCTGCACGGATTAGGAGCAGCACAGTGGGGGCACCGGGGCTGGGACCTCGGACCTCGCCTGCCCCCAGTCCTAAAAATTGAAAAAAACGCATTTCTGCCTTGTTTTTACAAAGCTGCTTCTTCCTCGGGTGTCTGGCTAAACGCGCAGCCACACTTAAAGAAATAAATATATGTATGTGTGATAATCACATAGTGCAAAAGATTTTTGATGCCTGTAAATGCAGATGTGTGGGTATCTCCCTGTGGTTCCAGAAGCAGGAGAGTGTTGGAATTATCCCGACCTGAGCCCGATCTCTGCAGGTTTTCTGTGGTTTGAATTTTTCTCTCGGGCAAGGAGGGGGAAATGCAATCCTGACCACCCATGGAGTGCACGGAGCTCTTGGAAACGAGAACGGGGACGGGGAGCTGTGATTGCAGGGGGCTGTGGCAGGAAGAAATCCCCGTCTCTCTCCTGGGTGATGATGAAGAGGCAACACACGCTCGAGGCACTGAAGGGCAAAGCTTTTCCCACATCAGAAAAAACCCAGGAGATCCAAGCTTTCAGCTTCCTGGCCTCAAGGAGCAGCCCAAAGCCACCTCAATTTGCACAACCCGTGCTCTGAGACCCCCCAGCTTTTGTTGTTAATGCTTTTTAACTCCCCTCCTCCTGGGGTGAGCATTTGCAAGGTTCAATTTTTGGCATCTTGCTGCTGATGGAGCAGGGGGCTGTGCCAATAGAGTTGCATCAAGGTCTTTTCAGCTGTAATGGTGTCTGACAGTTCTGAGAGCAGATATGGCTCAGCTAATCATATTTTAATAGCCCTACCTTGTAGGGAAGGACTGGCTCAGAGTGTACCCAGTAATATTTTAATTTCTGAGCTCTGATGAGCATAATTTTGAGCAGGTATTCAGTTTCTTTGTGTTCTAAATCGTGCTCCCAGATGTTCGATGCCAACGGGCTCTAAAGAGCAACTGCACAAATATAATATTTAATACCCCATGTCAGTTTGGGTGTTCCACTCAATTTCCTGGAGAGATCTTTAAATTCATCTTATTTAGCTTGAGTACCCAATCAGTTCCATACTCCAGCTCTGTAATTCTGCATAACTCAGTTCTCTAATTTCTGGGATGCAAATGTAGAGCAGATGTAAAAGGGGAGTGGAGGGAAGGGAGAATGTTCCTGCACTCTCTGCAGTGCTGGTGGGATCAGGGGAGAAAAAGCCTGTCAGGATTTGCAACAAACACAACCCCAGACGCTTTAGACCCTAAATGAGTGTTTGGAGAGACAGCAGACAGCTTGATGTCCCTAACCCTAAGACATCAGTCTGGGGTGACCATCATGAAGGGAATAAATGCTCCTGTCCCATTCAGTGAGCCTGAGCTAGCAGGCAGGTGGAAAGGGGCCCTGAGATTGCAGGGTGCTGCTGCTGAAGGGGGGTTGGTGGCTTGCTGGGCAGTGGGATTGATGCCTTAAGTTTGAGATTTTATATTTTTCACATTCTGTGCTGTTTTGGTGGGTAGTTCTGGGTTTCATAGTAAATGGTACTGAGCTCCCTTCACAGGGTAGGTGGACAAAACAATTCCTTCTCCAGCTTGGGACCAAGGAGAGCCCATACAAATTTCAGGCCCAAGCACAAAACAATGGTGAAGTGAGAGGAAAAACCAGGAGGATGGAGCTTCATAACCTGAAGCTGTAATTGCACAATTAACTCCAACATGCTGATGGACCAGAACTTATCAAAGTGTGAGCCCTCGTGATCAGTTGTCCATTTTTGTGCATTTTGGGTTCATCTCAGGTGTGCCCAGTGAGGCCTTTTGATAAATCCCTGCTTTATCCCTTTGCTCTGGCTGGTCTCTGTGCCAGCTCAGCCTCCAGAAGGCATCCCAGGCTGGGCAGGGAATGAGCTGTGATCCTCTGGGATACCTCTGAGGCAGCTGGAGCTCATTTCTTGCAGGTTCCCCTGGTGCAGCACAGGATGTTCCTCTGCCAGCCTGTGACCACCAGCTCTCTCTTCACCTTTGGACAACCTCTGGGTGGCCTCTTTGGCCAGCTGGAACACCTCCAGTCTCTGTCCATACAGCTCCTGGCACTATCCTGGGGTTCTCTGCAGTGGGCATCAGCACCAGCAGGAGAAATTCCCTTTCCATGCCCTGCTTCCCACCTCCTGCTCGCTGCTGTCCCCACACAGCACCCCAGCTCTGCTCTGGGGAATTCCTGCCTCAAACCCACCCCAGTTCCCTCCCAGGAGAATCCCAAAGCAATGGGAACAGGCAGGCCAGTGGCCTGGCAGAAGCAGGGGGGGCACAACCCCAGCAGCAGCCCCAGAAACGCTCCCAGGGCTGGAAATTCAGCAGCTGCCACTCTCAGCATTATCCATCACCACGGGCTCTTTGAACGCAGCCCAGTTATTTGACCTTTTTTTTTTTTTTTTTTTTTTTCAAGCTTTAAAAAGAAATACAATAAAAATGCAGTCCTGGCTGCTTCTCCTCGAGCACAACTGACCAAGCACCATATATAGTCTCAACTTTGGACAGCCACGGACTTCCTTCCATGTTTTCCAGCAATTCCCCTTCCTCCAGCTCTCTCCAGGCTGCATTAATCACGGGCTGCTTCAGGGTAAACGGGATTAATCTGCCCTCTCGCCTTTCCCTGGGGTCCAGCAGCAAACCTGGGATGCCTGTGGGATCCTGTGCACCTCCCAGCCTCTGTGCAGAGGAAACAGGAGCTATTTCCACCAGCTCGAGCCTCACAGCGTTTCCTGCTCCTCCAAGGAGTCAGAGCCCCCTGAACACTCTGGTAAAAAAAATCCTCACTTTTCTCCAGGATCCCTCGCCAAAAATAAAAATGTTTTTGCTGAGTGACACATCCCACTTCTTCAGTTTCAAGATCTGGGCAGCTTCAAAAGCTGCATCCTGATCTTTGGGTGTTTGTTCTGAAGTTCAGAAGGTGCTGAGCAGGTGAATGTTTGTTTCTACCTGTTGGCATCTTTAATTTCCTGGGAGTTTCTCCCTTTTCTCCTTCCCAAATGCATCTGCCAAAGGACTCCTTGGAGATGTGCTCATTGTTAAGCAGACAAGTGTAATTCCATGAATGTATTCATAGAGAATTAAAAAAACCAAAATTTTGTGTTTTATCTGAGCTAATCACAGTCTTTCTCTCACATGGACAATGTAGATCCTTCATGTCACATCCTTACAAAAAAAAAAAAAAAACTACCTTAAAATGATTTTTTCTCATCTTTTATTTTTATTTTAATGGGAAAACCACTCATGTTCTGCTACATAAAAGTAGATTTCCCTTCATCTGTGGCCGTGCTGATTGCAAAGCCTGGGAGCTCTTTCATTAAATCACTGGGGCTTCGTGTATTTTTTTCAGAGAACACCATGAAAACAGCATTTGTGTCTCATTACCATCTCTGCCTCCTTGTATTACTTATTTTCATCCTCTGAGTGAAGACCCCTCCTCGCTCAGCTTCGTGGACAAGGGTGGGACTCCAGGGACACTGGGAATCCCGGGATTTCAGGGGGGTTAACCCCACCCTGACTGTCCAAGCCCTTTGACTGCTCCACTGTGAGGACACATCCAGCTCCTAGGACAGAATTCACCTGGGAGACAGCTCAGAAACGGCACAGAGGGAGCAGGGAAAGGCAGCCTGGTGGCCTGGGATGGATGCTCTGTGTGCTCAGGGCAGACGTGCTCAGGGTGATATTCCAATATTCCCTGCTTTGGTCCTGCTGGAGATGCAGCTGAGGTTCCCTCACGCCCCTGAGGTCTGGGGAAGGTGTGGCTGCAAACTGGGAAAGGACCAGGGGTGATCTCAGAGGCCCCAGCTGGGCTCCAGGCTGAGTTTTCAGGATGCTCCAAAGCCACGTTGGTCACTCGCCCACTGTCCCTGCAGGACCCAGCTCTGGTGGCCTCAAAAGCCATTTATTTTTCCTACTTGGAGCAAACACCCTGCTGAAATTGTCACTGTAATTTAGGAAGTGTCAGATTTTCTTGGTACTGACCTTTTGTAATTTTTTTAATTAATTTTATTTTATTTCTTTTTTCATTTTTATTTTCCCCACTCCATCTCTGGAATGTCCCTTCAGCTTTCACCACAGATTTCCCCAGGTCTGGAATATTCTGTTGAAACCTGAGCTCTGTGTCTCCAACCTTCCCCAAGTGTTTCCTCAGACAAAGAAGAAGACACCAAAATTATCCCTTTCTTTTACCTGGGAACCCATTTTATGCACTGAAAATAGAAATATTGTTCTAAACGAGCTGCTCAGAGAGACACATCCACCTAAATACAGATGAAATCACTTAAATATTTTGAAACTGGCAATCCCATATATTTTAATTATAGACTGCAGTGATATTCTGCTGAAAGCAATTACATTGTAGCTCCTCCCACACACACATGGGGAAGTCCTGGGAGTCGTGCTTCACAATAATTTAAGCATTTAAGGCATCATGGATGTTTTTATTAAAAAATCCATTTTTTTTTCCCAGTGTTTTGCAACAAGGCAAGATGTTCATCGTTCTGGACATGAATTATTGAATATGTGAGGGGGAATTCAGGTGGGTGAAGCTGGGTGTGCTGGTTCCTGAAGCAGAAATGCACAAAACCAACATTTTCTCCCCACTTTTTGAATGGCCTCTTGTTTTTGCTGGGAAAATGGCCCTGCCCTGCTTCGTCAGGACTTTTTGAACCTCGCAAAGATACTTCTGTTTAAAATCAGAGAAACCCTCCCCTCCAAAGCTCCAAATGAAAGCTATCTGTTTCCCTGCCTTGGACTGGCCAACGAGCGGGGCTTGCTCGAATGCGGTCGAGACGCTCAGATCCAGTTCATGCTACTGATACCCCTTGCTCTCCCCTCAAAACGAGCCAGGATGAATGGAGCCTTTTGTCGTGAGCAAAGAAACGGGCAGGAATCACAATCATCTCTTTCTAGCCAGGCTCCTGCAGCGTGGGGTGAGGCAAAGGCTCGGCCCGGCGCTGCCGGAGAAGGAAAACAGCAATTTCTGCGCGGTTTCCGCGGCGTGCTGGGAGCTCCCAGCACCTCGGGCTGCTCACTCCCCTTGACTCCGTTCCAGCCCTTCAGCACGGTGGAATTGGGGGGCAGGATCCCACCCTTCACACCCCCTCAGGTGATGGGAGGTGGCAGAAGAGCTCCTGGCTGGCGGGATTTTGCACGCGCGCTTCCCGAGGCGAGGCCTCTGCCCGGGGTGAGGAGTTGCACTTCTTTCCTGTTATTCTACAACTAAGTGCTTTGCACATTTGGGAAATATTATTAAGTAATAGTCTGAGTGACGGGCTGTGGTCGGAGTTAATTTCTTCCAGTTCTCCAAGTGTCTAATTACAGTCTCTTCAGTGCTAAGTGGATGGATTGTGTCGAGTGTGCAAAGACCTCTTGTTTAAATCTAAACCAAAACACACACACACACAGAAAACCCCTTGGCTCATCAGTGAAAGTCAGGGCTAGGGACACAACCCAAAAATCTTCTGACAGCTGTTGTGGTTCTGCACATCTTCCCCCCCTCATGTAGCCTTGGAAGAGGAAAACCCACCTGCAAAGCCCAGCAAAAACCACCACCATAAATGAAATTGTGCCTTTTATACAGCCCCAGTAGTGCCCAGCTGGAAGGTGAGCTTGGCTTTCACTCAGACCCAAGTGAAGATCTTGTTAGGCAAACAGAGGCAGCCCCATTTTCAAGGAGTTATTCCCCACGTCCTTGCAATCCCTGTGGAGGGGATGCTGTGCCTGGCTGTCCATCCCTGGGTCAGGGTGATGCCAAGTGAAAAGTGGACTCTGGAAAGGGTTTTGGAATGATGGGTTGGATCCCAGGGCAGGAGAACATCCATGGAATCTCCAGCACAAGAGTGATTTGGTCAGTCCTCATGGCTGGGGTGTGTTTGGAGAGAATCTGAGGTTGCTGATGGTTGGTGGAAGGGCAGCAGAGGTTTCACGTGGAAAGAGCTCGCAGAGGAAGGGCGAGCTCTCTTTGGAGGAAATTTCCACCTCTGCTCTGGCCAGCTCAGAAAAACCAAACAGATGATTTTTCTGGTTGTGATTTAAAACTCCTGGGGGTGAGGGTGGCAGGGGAGAAAAGAGGGGCAGAGCCTCACGAGGGGCTGAGGGCCAAGCCAGGGACACAGAACCCTCCAGTGCCAGGGAGGCCCCACCAGCTTGGTCCTGCTCATCAACAGCCACATCAACCTTAATTGGGGCTGATCACCAGATTTTTGACCTTGGCCACGCTCAAAATAAGGATTTCATGGTTATGAGATCCTTTTTGGTGGAGGTGCTCACCGGTTGCTCAGAGGAAGGGGCACATCCAGGCTGGATGGTCCAGGACCAGCAGTGGAATCCCCCAGTGGAGCTCAGGTTGTGATTTATTTTTCTTTCCTGAGGTTTGTGACCGAATCAGACGGGGAGAGGAAGTGAAGGTTTGTTCTTTCTCAAGATTTATTTCGTTACATCTGCAACAAGTCAAGAGGAGAACGGGGTAGAAAGGCTTTTGGTTTTGGGCCTGGAACAAAGCTCAGGACTTGAGATAAACAAATGGGGGGAAGGAATTATCAAAGAGAGAGCTGGCCACAGACTTTGTTATGAGCTTTATGTAACAAGCTGAGAAACTTTGGGAACTTAAACCAAACTGAAAGTGCGTGGGGGCAAGAGGAGAAGCAGATGATTGAGGCACCTCAAGGAAGAAAATGGGGATACTTGACCAGGAAAACATCCTAAACTTTGGGTTGGAGGACCCAGCAGCTTCTCAGGTGTGTGGTTGCCCTCTCATTGATTTGATAGCCATGGGCACGCTCTGTTGGCTCCTCCAGGAGGGAAGTGGTGATGTTTTCTCAGTTTTTACATCCCTGATTCAAAACACAGGCACTGCTGTGGGCAGGGATTGTGACCCTGTGAGCTTCACCTCCCAGGTGTGATGTGTGGCTGTCCCCACAGCCAGGAACTGCATCCACACACAAGGTTTTTCTCAAAGTTGGCTGCAAAAATATTCAGTAATTTTGATTTCCCATTTACAATTGCGAGTAATTTTAAAAATAAAAGTACTGCAGAACAACAGTGTCACCCTGTCCAAGTTTCCACTTTGGTAAGTAGGTGTTTGTAACTCCTACCTGGTGTTCAGGAAGGTGTAGGGGCTGAATTACTCTGTGTGGGTCAGTGGAGGTGGTGAAAAATAATCAAAGTTCTGAGAGAGACAGCATTTGTTAAAAGCAAAAAATTTATTTCTCTACAGGGAAGAAAAAAGGGGGGAAAAATGTTTAAAGTTTCATTTCCATGGTGTTAAATTAACAACAGCAAAAGCCAGCCAGAGGAATAAAATGCATGTTAAGGAAATTTAAAAGAGTTGCTCTGAAATGAATGCCAGCTTGCTTTGCTGAGCTCCTGAGTCACCAAAATCCCACAGGGCACCTCCTAAAAAGCTTAGGCTCTCCACAGACCCTCAGGATCAGAGTGTTTCCCTTTGGAATTTGGTGCCCTGGGCTCCGGGAAGGAGAGATAACCCCTCTGGAAGGTCCCACCGCAGGGCTGACAACACCTCCCCGTTACCTGTGCTGAGTGCTCTTATCTCCCTGATACTCCATCAGCCTGGCCAGGGCAAGGCTCCCCGAGAGCCAAGCGGCCCAATTAGCAGTAATTAACGCAGTGAGAAGCCTGCTCAGTGCTGGGGGGGAGCAGGTCCGTGTGTCCTGGTCCCTCCAGAGGAGCTGTGGGCTTGGGTAGCCCTGGTGGGTTTGTGCTCTTGGCTCCCTTCTCCTGCTGGGTTTGGGGGCAAAGCCTAAAAATGGGGAAAAAGGGTGGAGATGGCTCGGTCTGGACAGGGAGAGGGTGTGGGAGTGCACCTCCACACGGGTGCACAGGCTGGAATTGCAGTTTGGGCTTCCCAAATGTGGTCTGGCAAGGGATGGCCCATGGCAGGGGCTTGGCCAGGGCTGCAGCTCCTCGCTGGGGCGGGGATTCCTCAGTTTGGTGGGGAATTTGGAGAGCTGGGAGGTGTGAGTTCCTCTGGGACAGAGGTAACAGGGATTTTCTACAACCACAGCCCCCCCGAGATGCTCCAGCCATCAGCACATCCCGTGGGAGAGGAGAGAAAACCCCAGCCGGCAGGTTCAGGATAATTCCTGAATGCTGCCTGGCTCCTCTCTCACTCTCCCCATTTTTTGCAGCAGGTTTGGCTTTGCCTGCCCTGTCTGAGCACTCACCCTCGGGGTGCGGGCTCTCCTGCCCCCAGCCCAGCCAGGGATGTCCCTGCTCCTCCTGCAGGCACACGGCTCAAACCCAGCTCCTCCAAACGAGCAGTCCTGGGTGCTGCTGGCCAGAAACCTGCAAAGCAGAGGAGAAATGGCTTTGGTGGCAGAACTACAAATGCTCCACAAAGCACAGCTTGTCTGGGGGCTTTAATGTGGTTCTGTGCCGACTTTTGGTCCCCTAATTCACAGCAGGAGCAGAGCAGAGCTCCGTAGAGATTGAGCATGGATCCCCTGCTCTGGGTTAATGGGAACAATTACAGAGGTTTCTTCTTTTTCTGCTGCCAAGCTGTGATATGAAATCACTCTCTGGGTTCCTGTTTCCACAGGAACAATTAGTTTCATGCCTTTTTGGTCTTAGACATCAATGAAGTGTTTAACTAAATGAAGGCCAACACTTCATAAACTTATTGTCTCACGCAATAATCAAGTAGCTACCAAGTGCCACAGCTAAATGCACTTAAAAAGCAATGAAACCAACGCCACAAAACGCTCTGGAGCGTGTGAATATTTATTGATCTGATAGAAAACATCACCCTGGAGCCAAAAATACCCCAAATTCCAGCCGTGGGTGTTGAGGTGTTAGCGGCTCTTGAGCCAAGCCGCCTTTTCTCAAAGGGTCTGGGCACCCTGAGCCATCTCCAGAGAGGCTTTGGGGACCTGCTGGGTGGTGCTGACGGATTTCAGCTGGCCCATCCTGTGGGCAGAGCCGAGCCAAGGGCAGGGGGCTTGCAGGAGCTCGGTGCCTGAGCTGCCAGGGCCGTGCCTGGTGCCCACAAAGGCTCCGCATATTTTCTCCTTCAAACAAAATACACAAAGAGTCCACGGAGGGGAATTCAGGGCTCTGCCCGCTCCCTCCCCGGCACATCTGGGAGCCTTTCCCTCGCAGAGCTGAGCAGCTGCACGGGAGGGAGGGAGAGAGAGGGAGACCCCCGTGCTCTGCCACGGAGCAAAGCCTGAAATGGGATTGGAATTCCGGGATGCTGCCCTGGGACAGGGGCAGGATGGGACAGAGGGGCAGCTGGGCTGGGTGCAGGGCAGGAGTGACTTCCTGGGTTTCACTCGTGAAAATGAGCCACTCAAAAGGCCCAGGGGCAGCTGGAGTGGCTCATTTTAATGAGTTGTTAAGGAAGAATTCACCGTGCAACCCTCGGTATTGGACCCCGAGTTCTGACTTCAGTGGGGAATGGATCACATCCTTTGTTGATACCAGCCCTCAGAGAGGAGGAAATTGTGTTTTCCCCTTCATTCCAGAAGGATTTGTACACGAAAAGAAATAGTAACCTGATTTTGAGAAAATCAGAATTTTTCTTGGAGCATTCCCTTCTACCCCTTTTCATTCTCTTGACTGGAACACGTCCTGGCAGTGGTGTCACCCAGAGCCTTTCCCAGTTCCTGATGGACACTCAGACCACGCTCAGTGACCCTTTGCACAGCTATTTCTTGGATGAAGCCTTTTAGTTGGCCCTTCCAGCCAAATGCAACAGAGATTTCACAGAGAAACTTGACATGAAATCATTTTTTGACGTGATCCTGAAGAACATTTCCACACAGGAGGGAATGGTTCCTCCAGAACCTCCAGACCCCCTCTGTCCACAGCTGTCCCTTCTGCTGACAAGCTGGCAGGTGCTGAACCACCTCAACACAACACAAAATCTGCTGTGAAGGATGAAGGAAACACACAGAGATGTTTCTCCATCCATTCCCTTCCATCTGACAGGGCTGTCTCTCCCCACGTGCCCTGCTGCCATCTGATTTTCCTGCCTATTTTTCCTTCCCTCTGGCTGCACCAGGAGCTAAAAGCAGTCTTGTTATCCTAGGAAGGAACCAGGGATGAAATGATGCCTGACAGGGCTGGGTGCCACCTCCAAACCCTCCTCAATCCTCTTGGATCCATTAAAGCAACCAAAAACAGGGTGTGATGCCACCAAAAAATGGGTGTGATGCCACCAAAAAAAAAGGGTGTGAAGCCACCCTCATCCAGGACACCTGGAAGCTGGAGCTGTGGCCACACCTGATGCAGATTTCCAGCAAATCTGGAGAGGGGAACAGGCTCAAGTCTCCAGTCCATGGCCAGTGTAAACATGTCCAAGAAATCTCCGTGCAGAGCCAGCCTTGAATCTCTCCCTGCTCTTCCCCAACCTCCTGACCTTGCAAAAATCCAGCTCTGGGGGGTCAGAGTGGGCCTGGAGCAGCTGCTGATTCCTGGGATTAGGGCTGGGTGGCCCAAGGGCTGGACAGTGCAGCATTCCTGCTCAGGGGCTCTGGTGGAGATAAGGCAGCCCCACACTGTGAGGAGTTCCCTGGCAGGGAAAATTCTGCAGCATAAACCCCTTGCAATCTGTCAGTAGTGGCTTGTTTTGGAAAAAAAAAAAATCTAATTTTGTAGAGCTGGTGTAGAGCACCAAGCTGGGCTGGACCACAAGCCAAGGCTCAGCCCCTGCAAGCCCAAAGGCACCAGGATGTGCTGAGCTCATTTATTCCAGCTTTGCTTAACCCTGGCCCAAACCCTCCTGGTTTTGCAGCCTTCTCCTGCTTGGATTTCAGTAGCAAAGCGAGGCACGGAACAGCAGCGTTTCCAGGTGAGAAAATCCATGTGAGATGCTCGAATTTCAGGGGTCAGAGCTGCCAAAAAGGAGCCCAGAGCTGCTGGTGGACCTGCCTCGAGCAGAACTTTGGGCTGGAGCCCTCTGGGTCCCTCTGGGTCACGCAGAGACCTCCTGAGCAGGTTGCAGGAGGGGGTACCAAGGCAGCAGAGCCTCTCCTTGACTACACTCCCACTTCCAGTCCTTCAGCCTGGTTTTTCTTGGACGTGCTCTCCTCTTTTGGCTGGAAGAGGCCACCTGGCAGCAGCGATGGGACCTTTCCAGTGGGCTCTGGAAAGCTGGCGCTGTCTGAGCACCAGCAATGGCTCCAAGTGCTCTGCCAGCACTTCTGCTGTGCCCCCAGCAGCAGCCAGGGCTCGCTGGGAGACACGAGAGCTCCAATCCCGGCGCTGGAAGCCAGGAAGGGAAATGCCAAGAACAATAAGCACAACAATGCCATGAATTTCCTCCTCCACGGAGCTGAAGGAGAGTGACAGGGAATATTTTGATGGGCCTGAGCAGTTCGGAGCATTGGTTTCACTTAAGAAATTCCAACTGCTCGTGTTTTGTTTCTCCAAGGGTTGGAATTGCTCTCGGGGGCATGAATTGTTGGAGGGGATCCTGGGCTCCTGTCTTGCTGCTCCATGGGCTGCAAAGCAGTGAAGCAGCTGGGAAAAAGGAGCTGAATCCCGGGGAACTGGCTCTGTCCTGCATCCCCTTTCCCAGAGCACACCCCCCACGTGTCATGTGCAAACTGGATGCACCTGCTGGAGGAGCTGCGTGGGGGCAGGCGTTATCCACCAGTTATAAATCCTGGGGCTATCAACAGCCTTCAGTAAACATTTGGACAATCCTTCCTACCTCTGGCTCGTCCAAATATTTGCATCACACGGGGCTGCTGCCCGTTTCCTGACATGCTGCACTGCTAAGAATATCCTTGGATCCCAGGTCGGTTCCAGCTCGCTGTGATGGATGGACTTATTGGATGAAATAAATGGTTCGGGGAGAAAGAAAGGGAAAAAAAAAATAAAATCTGTCTCCTGTTAATAAATCCAGGGCAGGATGGAGTGAAAGAGCTTTCAGTGGGGAATGGTGTTTGTAGGAGCTTTTAGGATCTGGTCTGGAGCACCCAAGGGTTAACAGTGAACAGCTCTGAGCTCTTTGAGTGGTCTCAGGTCTTCATCTCCTGGAGGAATTGTTGAAGATGTTCCTGAAAGCCTTTCCTTCCTGTAGGGTTGGGAATAGTCCCAGCCAGCTTCGGATATAAAATAGGAACCTGCTGCATGAAGCCAGGTTCGGTGGCTCTTCCTCCAGTGAATCCTCCAGATTCACTCTTCCAGGTGAACCACAGCAGGAATCACCAGCTTGTAACATCTGTGCAAAACATTGCACGCAGCAAAGTTGCCAAACAGAAACAAATGATTTTTTTTTTTTCTCTTAACACCAAGAGAGGAAAACAACCTGACCTCTCCTTTCGCAGTTAAAAGGGTTTAGCAGGTAATTGGGTGTAGCATTTAAGAGTTCTAAACACAAAATCTGTGTTTTGTGATTTAAGACCTCTGTGCTAAATAACGACTTTAGGAAGATTAAGCCTCACAACACAATAATTTTGGTCTTTTGCTAAAGAGCTGACGGCGCTGGGGCTTCATGGCTGAACACACACCAGAACAAGCCAGTGGATTTTCTGATAGAGTAGTAAAGAAAATAATCAACCCTCAGCTTAAGTGCAGGATAAACAGCAACCTGGGCTAGCGGAAGGTGGTGGAAGCCACGGCAGATGAGTTTGAAGATCCCTTCCAACCCAAACCACCCCACGAGTTTATGATAAAACTGCTTAGGGCTTAAAGTGGCTTTTGCACTGCAGCTTCAGCTCGGACTTCTCGTTTTAATCTTCTCCCCTGCCCACAAACCCACGTTTTATCGCCACCAAACCCACCACAAACCAGCGCAGCGCAGCTCCCTGCCGGGAGCGAGTCGGGCCGTAAATGCGTGTCCAAATCGCGATAGAACCACCCGGGTTTGCAGGGTTTGCTCCCCCCCGGGTCATCCCCCTCTGCCACCCGCCAGCATCTCAGCCCACGGCGCTCACCGCTGCCTTCTGGGAAGCCCCGAACTCTTTTTTTGGACAGACTAAACAAGCTGTGCGAGGTCTCTGCGGCTCGGAGCCGGTGTCAGCGGGGAGGGCGAGCGGCGCTGCCGGGCCGGCCGGGGATGTGGCGGCGGCACGAAGCACCTGTTGGGAGGCGATGTAGGGCTCGGCCGAGTGCTGACAGACAAATTGGCAAGATTAATAAGAGCAATCAAGGCTGTGTGGGCTCGAGCTGTGAGCTGACATTAATGTGACATCACTTTCATCTGCTCCTTGCCTCTCCCCGCGCCGCATCCCCGGCGCTCGGGGCGAGCAGCGCCGGGAGGATGCGGGGGTTCCAGCCCGGGGGTGGCCCCGGGGGGTGGCAGGGTAGGGGACAGCTCGGGGGGTCTCCTTCCCGCACCTTTGGGGCACCCCCGGTGTGCCCCGGCATCTCTGCGGGGCCTACCCGGCTCTCACAGCTCGCGGTGATTTGGGGCGGCTTTTCCCTCAAAGACGCCTCTGCTCCGCTGGGTTCGGGTTGGGGTTTTGTTGGGGTTTTTTTGTGTTTTTTTTTTTTTTTCCTGTCACTCCTACAGAGTTGTTTAATGTCACCGAGAAAACGCAATGCTCGCCCTCCCTCTCTCAAAAAAAAAAAAAAAAAAA
>VXBS01008844.1:228526-256572 GCA_013400255.1 Sitta europaea | reverse complement strand
TTTTTGCCGGCCAACACCCAGCGGGCAAAAAAATCTCTCAGAGGGATTTTTTGGAACTGTTAATTTTGGTTTTTTTGCCTGCATAAAGACTGCAGGATCAGACCCTATGCAGAGAGAACAAGGCACTTTGGAAAGAGACAGCCATGCTCATCCTGTTATTTATTCTACATTTCTCTTTTTTTTTGTTGTTGTTGTTGCTAATAATCGAGACACGAATAGTCTCAGTTGATCAGTATTAAATCGGGGAATCTCTGTTGGCAATATTTGCCATATAGATTTGTTTTTTTTTAGTTAACCTTTGTAAATTTGCAAGCGACCGTGGTCTCTGTGTAAAGACAATCCTCCATATGTTTTTATAGAAATATATATATAATGAAGGATTATTCCCCTCCCTCCCCTCTCTATTTTTTTTTTCGCCCTGACGTTGTACAGTTCGGTGACACCTATTTTAATTCTTTCTGCACTGTATAAAATTGTAATTATGTGGGTTTGTTTTTTGGGGNNNNTTTTTTTGTTTTTTTTTTTTGGGTTTTTTTTCCCCTTTTTTTTTTTTTTTTTTTTTTTTTTTGTGTACTTTTTGTCCCTAAAGAAAAAAAAAATCCCGAAATAAAACCTGTATGTTATTTGTACATGGGCTTCACGATTGTATGAGCAGCAAATAAACGAGCATGCGGTGTAATTAAGCTTAATTAATGAGGAGTCCGCGAGCGCGGAGAGGCCGGCCCTGCAAACCCTCGGGCAATAATTCCCCGTCCCGGCACAGACTCAAACCCGACTTTTTGGGTTTTTTTTTTTTCACCTTGGCGGAGTCCTGGTCGCCAATTTCCCTGCTGGGAAATATTTCAATTGAGGATATTAAAATGCAGAAGGAGGAAAAGCGGCGGTGCTTTTTAGTTTTAGTTTTTTTATTCTTAGGATTATTCCATTTTTTTCCAAGGCGAAAGGAGCTGTTTGACAGCTCGCTGCCTCTCGAATTCCAGGCGTGAGGCTGCCGGGATGGAGCCCGAGGCTCCTTTTTTTCCTCCTCCTCCATCCCGGGAATTTTCCGGCTCCTTTTTTTCCTCCTCCTCCATCCCGGGAATTTTCCTGCGGCACCTCCGCCGGCAGGAAACTTCCCGCGGGCTTTTCCCCTCGTGAAAAAGAAATCAAAATTCATAAAGCTGATGGAAATTTACCCAAATTAACGCGAATTATTAGGAATAAATAAAACAGGAAATAAAAATTAAGCAGATCGACTGCACCATCTCCGCAGTGATAAATCTGCATTTAAATATCGATATTTTCCTGTGAAATTTGGGAGGACTGGGGCTAATTCAGGATCCTCCAGTATCCAGGAATTTTTGCTTTAATTCGTGGGCCAATCTGTCTCTATCAATATTCAATATCAATGCCCGTAAAAAAGAGATGCAGGCGAATTAATCTGATTATGTGGATGTGGATTTTTGCTTTTTATAGAGGGAAATTTAATCACTGCACACTAATTAGCCCAACTCTGTGCAATCAGCTTAATTGAAAGCCAAGTTCGCTGTAACAACAAGGGACAAATTTGTAATATTATTGTAATTAAGGCAAGGCTTTATTAGAGTTGGAGATGACCTTTTCAGAGTCGGTTTTTTTATTGTTTTGTGGGGTTTTTTTGAGGAGCATTGTGAGGTTTTGGGTGTTTTTAAAAAAATTTTGATAATGTTTTTGGGTTTTTAAAATCTCTGTTTAGATCTCTTTAAGCCAGCAGCAATCTGCCTGCAGCATTATTGGTTTTCCTCATTTTTGTGCTTTTCTAGGCTGATCTTTCCCACATCCCTGTTGATGGACTTGCCTCCATCCTTTTAGGTACAAGCTGAAAACAGAGGGGTTTTTGCTCCTGAAGCAAAAACCCGTACTAGGTGTGGCTGAGATAATGGTGCAGGTTAGGAGTTCAGCTCCTGCAAATCCCACTGTCACTCCCAAGGTTTGTTTTCACAGAATCCCAGAATCCCCAGGTTGGCAGAGACCTCCAGGATCAGCGAGCCCAGCCCCTCACCCAGCCCCTGGCACCCAGAGCCACAGCCAGGCTGGTTAAACACCCCAGGGATGGGCACTGCACCCCCTGCCCGGGCAGAACATTCCAGCACTTGATCACTCTTTCCATGAAAATCTTTTCCCTGATACCCAGCCTGTACTTCCCTTTGGGTCGGTTCTGGCTCCTGGTTTGCATTTGGTGCTGCTGGAGGCTGGGAAGGGTGGGCAGCACCTCGGGCCCAGCTCGCTGGGGTTCCAGATCTGCTCCCCAACGAAGCCTGGTGTGATTCATCCTTCTCCCTCCCGTGGCTTTCCAAACCTGGAAAAACAGAGCCGCTGCATTCCGGGGACGCCACATATTCCTCAAGCCACTGAGCGCAGTCTAAACAGGAGCTCTCCATCCCAGAGCCCTCCAGCAGCCAGGAGAGGCTGAAACCCCCCAGCTCTCCATCTGCAAAAGCCCAAAGGGGTCTTCCTGAGATTTTTAATCCCAGGGGATGGCAAACCGCCCAGCTCTCCATCTACAGAAGCCCAAAGAGGTTTTTCCCGGTATTTTGAATCCCAGGGGATGGCAAACCCCGAGCTGCTGTCCCAGGTTTGTGCTTTTCCAGGAGTGGCTGGGCTCTGAGGGGAGGTGAGGAGGGATAAACTTGCCCAGAAATGCTGTGGGAGCCCTGAGAGAGTGGGCTTGCTCAGAAATGTGGGATTTGCTGAAGGAAAGGCTCAGATCTGGCTGGGCTCAGCTGCTGTGGCTCAGCATCAACTCCCTTCTCCTCATCCCTCACACCCCAATCCTTAGGGAACACAATTTTCTTCTGGGGTTTTGCCATTTCTGTTTCAGGAACCAGCTTCTCATCGTGTGCAAGCCCAGGAATCTTCGACAGGGATGAAATTTTGGAGTGTGGTGACAAACAGGGCCTGCTGTCTCCAGCCAGGTTGTCCCCTCTGGATCAGGGGACATTGGTGTCCCCAAGCCTTGTGCAGGGATTCTGGGGACAAAGCTCTTCCCTCTGCTCCTCCCAGGGTGTTTCCCCCCATCCACCAGGGAGCCAGGGCTGTGTCTGCCACTGTCACCTGCTCGTGGCCTCGTGTCCCCAGGGACACACAGCCCCACGTGGGGGCACAGCTGGGGATGGGACAGTGCAGGGGTCCCAAGAGACCCCTGGCAGGGGGGATGTGGGGCTGGGTCCCCTGGGGGGGGGACACACATTTTTGAGAGGCTCCATGGGGACCTGTAGCTTCTTTGGGAGGCAGTGTCAGGGTAGGAATGGTGGTGAGGGTCTCTCAGGGATCCTGGGGGTCTCTCAGGGATCCTGGGGGATCTCTCAGGGATCTTGGGGTTTGGAGGACCCTGGGGGGTTTGAATGGATCCTGGAGGATCCTCCTGGGAGCACCCAACTGGAGGGATGTTGGGGACTGAGGGATCCTGGGGGGATTTGGACAATCCCGGCTGGGTTTGAGGGATCCTTGGGGGTTTGGAAGATGCCAGTGGGGTTTGGATTATCCTGGGGGTGTTGGATAATGCCAGAGGGTGCTGGATGATCCCGGGCCTGGTGGATGATCCTGGGGATGCTGGATGATCCCAGCGAGATTTGAATGGTCCTGGGGATGTTGGATGATCCTGGTGAGACTGGATGATCCTGGTGGGACTCAGAAGACCCTGGTGGGTTTGGGGTGACCCTGCTGGGTTCTGATATCCCCGCTGTGTCCCGATATCCCTGTCGTGTCCCGCTATCCCTGTCGTGTCCCGATATCCCTGTCGTGTCCCGATATCCCCGCTGGGTCCCGATATCCCTGTCGTGTCCCGATATCCCTGTCGTGTCCCGATAGCCCCGCTGTGTCCCAATAGCCCTGCTGTGTCCCAATAGCCCCGCTGTGTCCCGATATCCCCGCTGTGTCCCGATATCCCTGTCGTGTCCCGATATCCCCGCTGTGTCCCGATAGCCCCGCTGTGTCCCGATATCCCCGCTGGGTTCGGGACCGGGGTCGCGCCGTTCCCTTGGCGGCAGCGCCACCTGGCGGCGGCAGCAGGGACCGCCGGCCGCGGCTGTCCCGAAATTTGGGTTAAATCGCGTCAGACCGGGCCGGTTTGGACCCTTCCCCACCAGGTGGATGCTGAAAGCTTGGGCTTTTCCTTTATTAATTAATTTTTAAAAATGTATTTATTCTGATTTTATTTTTCCCTTCTGGCCTCGGGACCTGTGAGGGGGAACATCCCTTTATCCCATCTTCACACCTGGTGAAACTCCTTTATGGAGCCCCTGTGGATCAAACCTTTCCCATGCCCAGGTGGGGCAGAGGGGAACACTTGGCCTGGAAAAGCATGGAGTAATCCCTGGATACAGGCAGCTGATACAGGATGCTCTCAGATGGGGTGGATCATCCAGATTTGCAGAAAACCTTGGAGATTTAACCGGTGGGAACAACATCTGGAATCCTAAATGGGTATTTGGAATCCCAGGGGAGGAATTTGGCACCACATTCTTAGCAGGCGTAAAGGCTGAGATCCATAAAAATCAGTGGTGCTTGATTTCTCCCTCAAAACCAAAAAAAAAAGGGATCTATGCACCTCAGAGGATCCAAACAACAGCTCCTGTCACTTTTGGAAGGGGATTTGGATTTCTGCAATGCTTTTGGGAGGCCACACCTGAACATCAGTTCCCTTTCCAAGGAAAAGGCAGTGCTGGGATGCTCCAGGGCTTTACCCCTGCCAAGGAATCTTTGCCACAAGGACTCATCCTCACACAGGTGGGTGAAAGGAGCCCCCTGAGGAGCAGGAGCTGTCCCCAGGGTCAGAAGCACTCTGCTGATGTTAGAAATTCCCAGAAATTTCAGATTGGCTCCACAAGGGATGACATGCACGGGCCTCCCTTGTTTCCTTAAGTAACTTTCCCTGTCAGAATCCAGTAAGGAATTAAACCCAGAATATCAATATCAGTGGTTGGACTGGATGATCCCAGGGGGTCTTTTCCAATCTAAATGATCCTGTGGGTTTATTATTAATAAAAGACAACAGAAGGAATAAATCTCATTGAGCTTCTGGCTCAATATCCAAACTCCCATTAGCACAGGTGCCCAGGGGATCCCTGGCAGTGCCCCAGGCCAGGCTGGAGGGGGTTTGCAGCCACCTGGGACAGTGGGAGGCGTCCCTGGATGGCAGGGGGTGGGATGGGATGAGCTCTGAGGTCCCTTCCAACCCAAACCATTCCATGACTGTGATCTCAGGTTGCTCTGATTCATTCAACTTCTGACAAATATTCCAACTCCAGTCTTAAAATGAACTAAACGTTTGCAGGGGAGGTGCAGATCCTTTGGAAAATTTCCCTGAGGGAGTCACTGTGCAATCAATAGGGATTTCCTTTCCTCAGACACCTCCCCAGGTGATCTCAGAGAGGCCCAGGATCTCTGGAAGCAGCCCCAGAGAGCAAATGGCAATTCTGGAGGTCAAACCACCTCGGTTTAATCATGGAAAGGGACGTGGGGACACTGGCAGTGCCACTTGGCTTCAGCAGTGACAACACGAGCCTGAGCACAGACCTTCCTTTCTCTAAAGCAGCAAGCCTCAAACCCCCTGGAATGGCACAGAAAGTGCAGCTCTGTGGCTCAGCTCAGCTTCAGGCTAATTACTGCAAAAATAAGCAAACACACCTGGGAAAGCAGGAGGACACGGCCTGGAAAGTTCTGCAGGGACTTTGGGCTACCAGGAGTTCACTCGGAGCAGAATTTGCTGCAGCAGTTGCAGGGAGGGGAGGGAAGAAAAGTCAAGAGCAGAGCAGCAGCTCCAGGCAGTGCCTCCTCCAGAGGGAGGGAAATGCCACACTCTGGAGCCTGAGCAGGGCAGGTGCCTGGAAACACTCGGAAAACACGAGATCCCTCTGGAAAAACACAAGTAGGACTCTTGTCTGAACAATTATTCACTCTGAAATCTGAAGGGCTGGTAGCCATGGATATGGGAATGCTTAGAAATGTGGCAGCTTTCAGCACATGAATGTTTCCCTTCTTTCCCCTGCCCTTTTTTTGATCCTGCCTAACTGCTCCGTGTGTTTGCTTTATTCTTTAAGGAAAGGTAAACCTGGCTTGGCTCACAGGGTGGGATGGGTGGATGGGAACACATTTGTGAGACTTGGAGACCTCTGGACGGAGGAAAATTTTGGAAAAATTGGAAAAAATTTGGAGAAAAATTTCTGGTTTATGTCCTGTTTTACAGCAGGAGCTGGGGTTTGTCCCTGGCAATTCTGGAGCAGGAGGAGCAGTGGGATCAAAGGCTCCAGGTATCCCCTGGGAGACAAAATGCCTGTTGGGAACATCAGTTCTGTCACACAGAAAAGCTCAAGAAGGGCTTGGTTGGGGTTTTTTTGAGAACTTTTGCAGTTTTTGGCCTGTCCTCCTGTTGTTTTCCAAAGGGCTGGGAATCACCAGTTGCCTCCAGTCTATCAGGAGCCATTTCTGTAATGTGGATGTTCCTGGGGCAAAATTCTCTGAAAATTTTGGGGAAAAAATTCTCTTTTGTGCCTTGTCTCCCAGAGCAGGAGCTGGGCTTTGTGCCTGGCAGTTCTGGAGCAGGAGGAGCAGAGGGATCAAAGGCTCCCAGAGCCACCCCAATGCTCCAAGTATCAAAGTGCTCATTGGGAACATCAGTTCTGTCACACAGAAAAGCCCAACAGGGGCTTGGATGGGGTTTCTGGAGAACTTTTGCAGTGTTTGGCCTGTCCTCCTGTTGTTTTCCAAAGGGCTGGGAATCACCAGTTGCCTCCAGTCTATCAGGAGCCATCTCTGCCTTCCCCTCTGTAAAACGTGGATGTTCCTGGGGCCGCAGCAGAGATGGAGCAGAGATAGATCCATATCCTGAACTCATTTCTCCCAGGCACTTCAGTGGGATGCCCAGCCCAGAACAATGGCAGGATACACGACCCTAAACATTTCTGCAGGGCTTTGAAAGATGAAAAGCAGGGACTTTGCTACCTATGTCAGAGGAGGGGCAGGGAAACGTCCCATGATGTTTATAGGAGCCATCAGGGACATTACACATGGGAACATGGGAAATGCTGCCCTTTTCTGGGAGGGAGATAATCTTTAAGAGATGGCAACCAGGAAATCAAAGCTTTTTGGTACACAAGAGCCTCCCAAGCAGGGGGGTTTGCCTGAGGAACGTGGCCACAGCCACAGATGTTTCCTCCAGAGCCAGAAGTGCTGCGAGGGGCTGTTCCTTCGGAGGAACCGGAATGAGAGAAATCCCTGCACATGCTTTTCCTCCCCCTCCTCACCCCTGTGGAGAAAAAAACACAGCCCCAGTGCTGGATTTTTCAATGGAAACATTCCCCTAAAAGCTGTTTGTTTCTCCCTTTGGAGCAGTGGAAGATGATGAAATTAAAAAAAGCATACAAAAAAAAAAAAACCCCAAAAAACCATGACTTGGAGACAGTGTTTAACCAACCCTTTCCTGATTTTTTTATTGGGATAATTGGATAAAACCTCTATCCTTCCAGGCTGCTTGTTGGGAGGGGATCAAGGAGATGCTGGAGGGCTGGATGTGGACCTGGATGTGAGATCCAGGAAAAAGCCTTGATGGTGAGAATTCTTTCTTTTTTTTTCTCCCCTGGAAACAAATAGTCTCTGACTCTTGTAACTCAGAGCCTACCCAGCAACCCAGCTTGTTTACTGTTGTCTTTGGTGGCTTGAAGCTGTGTGGCCTTGTCCCTGTTCCAGGAAATGCACGGACAGGGCTGGCTGAAGGAAAACCCTCACGCCTGAGCAGTTCTGGGGGTGGCACGGAGCCACCTCGCCCTCATTGTTAGCAGATTCCAGCCTTGCCTCCCTGCCCTGTGCCACACACCACGCTGCCACTGATGGCCTCCAACAAAAACCCCCTCCAAAGTCACCCTCTTCTCCCTCGTGGAGCTGGTGGAGGCTCCAATCATGCCAGGCTGGTTTTCCCTCTGTTTTTCTGCCTCAAATGAGGGCAGGGAGAAAGGGAGAACAGTCCTGGGAAGGTCATGTCCCTCATGGAACACCTTGGTGGTGGACCCCAAACTCTCCCAGCTCCAGGGGTTCACTCCAGACCAGCATCTTCCCCCTCAAAAAGAGGGAAGAGCAGCAACAACAGCTCTACAACAGCATCCCAAATGTTTGTGCCATGAAAGGAGCTGGAAAGAATGTGCCTGCCCACATGACAGGCGAGGCCATCGGGCTGTGCAGAGAATAGAGAGCCCTCAGTCTGAGCTTCTGGGAACAAAGTTGGCCCAGGAAAGCATTTCCCATTGTACTGCTGAACGTTTCTGCTCATGTCACAGCTCTGCTGCTGCACCCAGGGCTGTGCTAGGCATCCCTGCACTCCCTGTTTAAAGCAGAGTAGAGATCTCCCAGCAGCAGTTCAGATTTTCCTGCAGCACCCAGGCACTGCTCTGCCACTGCTGATGGTTTTCTGAGGAGTCTCAAGCAGTAAAAGTGGGCCAGGACCCACCTGAGATGAGGCACATTTTGTGTCTTTAGCTACAGCAGGTACAGAATGAGGAATTCTGACTTCAGGAAGTATTCTGCTCTTTCAGTCAGACAATATTTCATGGATTTTATGGTTTGATTGTTGGTATCTTGCTCGGGGTCAAAGGAAAACAAGCAGGCTTCAATTCCTCGAGAGTTCTTAGGAGCTCAGAACCCAAGGATCCAATAAAATCTGTTGCATTTCAGAGTTTTGTGGACTCACAGAAATCCCTCCTGACTTTGCTCTAAGTGATGCCTTCCTGAGCATGCAGAGAGCCTGGAACAATAGTTCTGAGAAGGGCAGTCTGCCCCATTCACTTTTTCTACACAATCTGCTGTTTTCTTTAGGGTCAGCCCACAAGAGAAAACCCACATCATACAGCTGGAGACAGCAGAAGGCCATGCAGGGCTGTGCCTCCGCCACTCTTGTGTTTAATTAATTAAATTAAATTTAATTTAACTCCATGGCAGTTTGGCAGCTGGCTCTGAAAAGTCTTTTAGCTGGAGGAGCAGCACCAAGAGCCCCATCCCTGTCTCTGTTTCCCTGACTCTCCAAGGCAGAACTGCACTGATTTCAGAGAGGGATCTACTGAGATGGCAGAAAGACCTTGACACTTATTAATCACCTGGATCAAAAAGACAAGGATCACTGCAGCATTTTTCCAGTCCATTCAAAATGTCAATAAGCTTACAGTAATTATTTTCCTTCCTAACTACAGTTCATAGAATCATAAAAGCTGAAGAAGAGCTGCAGGATCATCAAATGCAGTCTGTGACCCATCCCTACCTTGTCAGCAGCCCAGAGAGCCACGTCCAGCCTTGCTTGGACCCCTCCTGGGCAGCCCCTTCCCATTCCTGACCACCCTTTCCAGGAAGAAATTCCTCCTGATTTCCAACCTGTTGCACACCCCTAGTTAGAATCTCCTCATAGCATGGTTTGGAGTTTAATTTTCAACTGGGAAAGCAACAGGATATTGGGTAAATACAGTGAAATGTGGCCTTGAAAAACATGACAGAAAAAAGTGACCGGCTGGAAAAAGCCAAGAGTTTGGACACTGCTCACCTGTGGGCTTCACCCAGAACCACAACTGCAAACAGAAAAACATCCAGATGTTTGTCCAAACAAAACTGGCCCCTGGCTGCAGGCTGGGCTGACAGGAAAGGAAGCAAAGTTACCACATTTACAGAACACATCAACAGAGCTGCACCGAAACTTCAGATGGGAAGAAAGGAAAGAAGGCAGAGGATGTGACTCCCACAAATGTCACCAGAAAAGGGTGGTTCCACCTGAAATGCAACAGGGGCAGTTTGAGATGCTGGAAGTTTTCCTTGGCAGAGTCACTGGGTTTTAAACTGTTAAGGTCATCTGGACATCTTCAGCAGAGCAAGAAATATCCCAGAGTCCAAAGGAACAGCAAATGATCCCATTACTCAATTTGCCATCATTTGGAAGGGGCAGGCAGGGATGGAGAATTATTTTTTTGCTTTTCTTTCCTGTGCTTTGGAAGCTGATGATGCAGTGAATGTGTTTAGGTAGTAACATAACCCTGACTCTCAGCCCTGAAATGAGACCCAGAGGGTTGTGCAGGGCTCCTCTGAGTTTGGACTCAGTGATACTGGAAATCATTTGGAGCTGCACAAAGGATGGAATGGAACCAGTGATTTTTTCCAGATCCTTTGCTGACTTAACAAGAAGCTCACAGAATGACAGAATGGTTTGGGTTGGAAGGGATTTGAAAGATCATCTTGTTCCAAGCCCTGTGCTGTGAACAAGGACACTTTTCACTGTCCCAGACTGCTCCAAGCCCTGTCCAGCCTGGCTTTGGACACTTCCAGGGATCCAGGGGCAGCCACAGCTCCTCTGGGCACCTGCCCACCCTCCCAGGGGAGAATTTCTCCCTAAAATCCCATCTAACCCTGCTCTCTGTCCCTTTGAAGCCATTCCCCCTTGTCCAGTGTCCCTCTCCATGGGGAGAAAGCCACAAGGAGCTCACCCCCCAGCCTTCCTTCCTCCAGGCTGAACAACCCCAGCTCCCTCTACCTTTGCTCCCAGCAGAGCTGCTCCATCCCTCTGCTCATCCTGGTGCCTCCTCTGCACTCTGTCCAACAGCTCCAGGTCCTTCCTGTGCTGGGATCCCAGGGCTGGCAGCAGCTCCAAAGCTTTCCTTGAGCCCTTCCCTACAGAGCCACATGACAACGATGAGAACCTTTTATTTAATGCTGAATAAATGTCTGACCCTCGAGGCATAATAAGCTGCTTAAAATATACTTAACAGTACTCCCTGGCTAAAAAAAAAAAAAGTTTCCAACTCTCACTTTAAAGAAAAAAAATCCATTTAGATGCTTACTTTGACTATGTGCCCAACATCACTGGCAAAAGTGCTTCTGTTTAGAAAGGATGGCTGGGCCAAAATTCAACTTGTTTTTCAGGAATAGGAAACCCAAAGGGGAGAAAAAAAAAGGTAATAAGAGCCCTAGCAGATAAATCATTACTGGCCATGACACTGGGAGGGAATGCTCAAGTCCAGGACACTTTCCCCTGGAGAAGTTGTGTGGTGCTGTCCCACCCTCCTCACTGGTGATGGGGAAGAGCATCAGGGATGGTGACAGAGGCACAGAGGCTTTGCTGCAATCTCAGCAAATTCCCAAAGAATTCCATGCCAGACTAAGCACCAATAAGTTCTGAACATGGTGTGCCTGCTTTTCATTTCCACTAGAATAATATTAATGTTAATGCTGTTGCACAGAGGCAAAGGAATCACAGCCCATTATAAAAGACAATCAGGAAAAGCAGCAATTTTATAATTACTTGATCCATCAGAAAGGCAGTTTTGGGAAAAGTGGGATTTGCTTTCCTCTGAAATAAGAAATATCAGGTTTACCAAGGGCTGATTTAGCAAAAAGCTGAGAAAAAGGTTCCCATCTTTCCCACCTGATGTTACCAGCTCTTACTAGAACTAAGCCAGTGTCTCCACAGCCACTCTTCAAGGCACAAAAAGGACAATCCCCCTCTCCCTGGCCATTTTTATAAAAAATAAATTTAAAACTTCCAACAGGCAAAGCCCATTTTTTAGTAAACACAATTGTTACCCTTAGGACAGATTTCCTGCTGCTGGCTTTTACCCTCACAGGTATAAAGGGGCAGATCTGCCCTTAAATGACTGACTGGAACCACCTTGCTGCAGGTGCTAAGGGGCAGGGCTTTAAGCCAGGCTTAACAAAAACACCAAACAAAGTGTGGGTACTTTGTGAGCAATTGTTTATAGAAAACAATTCTGTCACCTCTGTGAGGACAAACCTTTACATGTCCAAGTGCAGAAGTGAGGAAAGTTTGTGCAGAAATTTCATTTTGTTAAACCTGAGGGTTACTAAAAACCTTAAAACAATGAAAACACCTTTTTTTGTGGTTTTTTTTTCCCTTCATCTTCACTTATGACTATTGATTTCCCCTTGCCCTTTGCCCCTCTGGCTCCTGGCCAGCTCTACTCTCAGAGCATTGCCCCCAAGGCTCAGGCCTTGCAAGGAGGACACAGCTCTGGCTGCAGACCCCTGATCCCTGTAAGTCAGGAAAGCCCTGTGCTGTGCTCCCTGCCAGCTCAGCCCTGCAGGAACCACCTGCAGCTCCCTCAGGGCACTTTTCAGCTCGCTCACCCTCAGGCTGCCAGGCAAATTCCCCACATACACCGTGGTAATTGTGGCAGATCCCTCGAATTTGGGATTTACAGGCTCATTTCCCACTGGAGCTGCCCGTGGTGGGGGGTTTGCAGCCAGCACCTTCTCCTTTGAAGCTGCTGTTCTGCTGGGGTTGGCCAGCTCATCTTGGAGGGTGACATCCTTGCCAGCCTGCTTCTCCCTGCAGCGAAGAGTCTTTAGGATGGGGATTTTTCCCAGCATCTCAGAGGTGACCTAAAAAGGAGGAAGATGGATATAATTATTACAAAAGGATTCCTTGCCTTCTAGAAAAAGAGAATGAGCGTCAGGGTTTGTTTGTGCCATTAAAAAAAAAGAGAGGAACCTGCTGCCACACAGAGTGCCAGAGCATTCCAAATGTTCCTAATTGCTGGCCTGATTGGGAAGTCTCTCCCTAAATACACACTGCAGGACAAAAATAAACATGTAAGCAAGCAGCACAATGTGGGTCCAGCAGGCAAATCCCAACCAAGTCAGGACTATTCCAATTTGACATTTCTTTATCTGAGTGCTTTCAGATCTGCATTCTCCTTGTTCTCCCTCTGTGTTTGCTTTGACTGAGGGCCTGTGCTCCTGCCCTGGCAGAATTCTACACAATCCCTGCCCTGGCACAATCCATCCCAATTCCTGCCCTGGCAAAATCCATTCCAATCCATGCTCTGGCAGAATCCATCCCAATTCCTACCCTGGCAGAACTCAATACAATCCCTGCCCTGGCAGAATCCATCCCTGCCCTGGAACAATCCATCCCAACCCCTGCCCTGGCACAACCCATCCCTGCCCTGGAACAATCCATCCCAACCCCTGCCCTGGCACAACCCATCCCTGCCCTGGAACAATCCATCCCAATTCCTGCCCTGGTAGAATTCAATACAATCCCTGCCCTGGCACAATCCATCCCAACCCCTGCCCTGGCACAATCCACCCCAGTCCATCAGACACTTCCATTCTGCAGAGCTCCTGGAGCTCCTGTCCCCAGAACAGGATATCCCGT
The DNA here is from genome assembly GCA_013400255.1 of Sitta europaea. Lineage (NCBI taxonomy): Eukaryota > Metazoa > Chordata > Aves > Passeriformes > Sittidae > Sitta > Sitta europaea. Next base: position 243,413 of record VXBS01008844.1, on the reverse strand, counting down.
GGGCTGGGTCACACAATGGTGGAGGCTGCAGCGGGAGCGTGCCTTGGAGCAGGGCTCCTCTGGATGTGGGCCCAGCTGGAGGCACATCCCCTGCTCGGGGCACATCCCCTGCTCAGGACACATCCCCTGCTCAGGGCACATCCCCTCTGTGCCATCCGACCTCCCACACCAGCCCCAGCTCCTCAGATCCCACAGGGATTCCTGGAGCAGGGAATGGAATAGAAGCACTCGGCCACTGCACCTCCCACTGTGAGCCCGTCATTCCTTCCATCCATCCACCCATCCATCCATCCATACCCTGGACCCAAAGAGCTTTTCTGGAAGGGCTCTTCCTCTCAACAGCTGAACCCCATCCATGTGAGGCATGAGCTGCCCCAGGCTGCACTCAGACCCTGGCAGGAAATGCAGTGGTTCCCCAGCTAATGTGGTCGAGCTCTTGGCTTGCACACTGTGCTTGGAAGGAGCAGGAATTCCTGCTTGGCTGCTGGACAAGTCCAACATCCATCAACACCAGCTCCAATGCTGAAATTTAGGGAGCAAAACAGAGCCTGGGGTTGCAATGCCTGAGCTAGCAGAGAGCCAGGCTAGTAGCCCAGAATGAGAGTGGGCCACTCGAGCAGGCTGGTCTGAGCAGCACCAGTATATCCCAGCCAGCACATGCCTGCAGATGTCCCAGCTCAGCCCTCACTCAGCCCAGAGCCTCTGAATTCCTGCTCCTGCAGGCACAGTCACAGCCAGGCTGCATCTGCACAACATCAAGCTCAGCTCTGCAGGGACAGGAGCCCAGCTCTGAAGTGACTCGAGGAAAAGCCAAGCCAGGGTGGGGACAATGTCAGGGTGAGGTGACAGGAAAGTCCCTCAACTGAATTCTCTTAGTGCTTCCAGGGCTCATCTTCTGAAGAGCAAACAAGCAGGTTTTATTTCAGGCAGGAATTAAGCAAAAATATGATTCCCTAAAGCCTGTGCTAGTTCTGCTAAAACAACATCCAACAGCCAGGACTTGCTCTGGGGACTTGCTCCAGGAGCCTCCACACGCAGAAAGGTGCAGACCATTTTCATATTTTACAGAGTTAATTACCCCGTGGATTCTGGGGCTGATTTGTTTTTCTCAGCCAAGAATTCCAAGTGCTGTGTTTGACAGCAAACTCCCCTTCCCTGAGTGATACAACATCAAACCAAGAGCTGAAGGATCTCACTTTGTTTGTACTGGCCAACAATTAAGAACATTTGTTGTCCTCTGTCAAATTTCGATGTGAAATGTAAGCTCTATGCTAATTAAACCAAACAGGAAAAACATTTTTCTGTTCTCATGCAACCAAGCACTCCTGGCCCCCAAAGCACAACCTCAACCTCTTCCTGAGAACAGCTCCTTTCATCCTGAAATGAAACTCAGTTGCCCAGGCACGGGTTGGGCGTTTGGTTAGAAAGGGAAACGCTACCAAGGGCAAACCCTCCGGGTTTGGGAGATTAGGGCAATCAGAGATGGGCACTGAGAGGATAAACTCAGCAATTCCCAGGCTTCCAAGGACAATCCAAGGGCAGGATTTAGATAATCCAAGGAACAGCACAATCTCTGAGAGACTTCCACCAGGCATGTCTTCTTCTCACTAAGCAGATTTTGGCATCAGACTGAAGCTCTTGGAGCTACTGTTTCAGGCAACCTCAGGAAGATGGAAGGAAACAGCATTTATGTTTTAGGAGGAATTTCTGCACAGAAAGGGGGATTAGACATTGGAATTACTGCCCAGGGAGGTGGTAGAGCCCTCAGCCCTGGAGGTGTTTAAGGCAAGGCAGGACATGGCACCTAGGTGTCTGGTTTGGGATCAGTCACGGGTTGGACTTGATGATTTTGGAGGTTTTTTCCAACCTCAATGATTCTGGATTTTTTTCTAAGGGCTATGAATTATTTCCTTTAAAGTTCTGATCAAACACCTCCATGAAGTGATTCTGTCATTCCCTTAAAATCCAGCCCTGTGCAGACACAACAGCACCAGACCTTCACAGCACCAAAGCAGCAAGGCAGCTGATCTGGGACTTGCAGTTTTCTGCATTAGCAAAGATTTGTAAAAAACATTAGACAAGTTCTGACACTGTCAGCTGACACCCTCCTGTCACAAGAGGCCCAGAGGATTTACCTTGAGGGCTTTTTTCTCTGGAGTCTAGGAGAACATTTCAGCTGGGTCAAACCTGCTAAACCGTTCCCTATTTTCTCCCACTTTTCTGCTATGGAAAGGCAGAAACTCCATTTGGGCTTTCAATTCAACAAACAAATCCACTGGGGTTTTGGGGGTGAGAACTAAAAGGGCAAAGGGGGCAGTGGGTGGCAGGGGAGAGGAAAAAGCTTGTTCTGCTCTGTTGCAAAAGAGCAAACAAAAGAACCCTGTGGTAGTACAATGTGTTGCTAATTACTATCATGCAAAAAGTTCCTTTTGTCCTGTGAGCTGGGGAGGATTGCAAGGATTTATTTCCATGTGGAGAGAGGCCAAAGATATTCCTCCACTCTTTCAAACAAGCTGCACACTTCTGGGTGCTGTGCTGGCTGGTCAGTGCTCCCTCAGCCTTGCTTATCCCTATCCCTGTCTCCTGCTTTAGGCTAAGCCAGAATTTAAGGGACATTCCAGCCCAAGTCTGGTTGACCCAGCTGTGTGAACATGGACAAACCCAGCACTAGAAGCTTCCCCCATCCCTCTAAAGACAAGGCCAAAGCATTTACTGATGTTTTTAAACTTGGATTGAGTGTTGGGATTTAGCTTTGGTAGTGAAACCAAAGCTGAAGAAGTTTCCTATTAACCCCTGACCACCAATTCCCAGAACAATTCCACATTTCAGTCCTCTGGGGTTGGCCAACAGAAGGGCTCGAGGGTCTGTGCCATAAACTCTGAAGTGATCTGGGTTAAAAATAACTCCACCAAAGGCAATTAATCATTGATTAATCCTGCTCACTCCCTGCCATGACTGGGAGAGCCTTGGGGAAGGAGGACAGCAGGCTGGATAAATTCTTCTGGCATACAATTACTGGGAAAGGAGCTGAGGAGGGAAATGTGGCCCTGGAAAGAAACCTGAGGACAGCAGTCCTGGATGCTGAGTGCCAACACAAATCCCCCAGCACTGAACCCACAGCTAGGAGAGCTGGTCTGATCCCCAAATGTGGGGGCAGAGGGACTCCTGCAGCATCCCTGCTGGAACACCAGGGCCCTCTCACCTCTGCTCCCACTGCTCTGTCTGCCAGGATTCTGCTGGGGAGAGGGAAGGAAGTGTTTGTGCTCTGCCAGAGTGAGCAATGCTGGCCCCTGAGCCAGCCCAGGGCAAGGCAAAGAGCACTGAGACTTCCCTGGAAACACAGCCAGCCTGGAGTGAGGCTGGGATAATGGGATAATGGGATGGGAGGCTGGGATAATGGGATTGGGTGGGATGGGATTGGGATTGCATTGGATGGGGTTGGATGGGATTGGATAGGATGGGATTGGGTTGAACACAATTGGATGGGATGGGATTGGGTTGGATTGTATAGGATTGGGTTGGATGGGATGGGATTGGGTTGGATTGTATAGGATTGGGTTGGATGGGATTGGACTGGATGCTGTCCTTACCCTGCTATTTCCTTCTGCTTCCCACAGCTCCTCACCTCACTGACACAGGAACACCTGGATCTTGTGAGACCCCACCTGGAATCCCCTGCTCAGCTCTGGTGTCCTCAGCATTAGAAAAACATGGAATGTTGGATCAAGTCCAGAGGAGGCCATGAAGTTGGCAGGAATGGGACACTTCCCCTGTGGGAACAGGCTGGGAAAACTGGAGCTGTTCAGCCTGGAGACAGCCCAGCACCTTCCAGGCCTTGAATGTGCTCCAAGGAAGGGACTTTCCTCCAAGGAGAGGGACTGTTCATCAGTGGAGGACAAGGGGAACGGCCTCAAAATGGAAGAGGGGAAAATTTAGTTTAGATAGAGAGAAGGAATTCTCCTCTGTGAGGGTGGGAGACCCTGGCACAGGTGCCCCTGGATCCCTGGCAGTGTCCAGGGCCAGGCTGGAAGGGCTTGGAGCAGCCTGGGACAGTGGAAGGTGTGCAGGGACATGGAACAAAGTTCTCTTTGAAATCCCTTCCAACCCAAACCATTGCAGGATTTTAAGATGGAGCCTGATCCATCAGCCCTGCCAAAAACGTGGGCAGAAGGTGCTTGCAAGGTTCATCCCTGCCCCTCCTCAGAGGCCTCTGACCCCAGACTGTTCCAGACCTCCAGCACAGACCCCACTTGTCAGGCTGTGTCCTCATCTCCAGGAGCTCTGAGCACACAGGGATTTGAGCACAGACAAGGCCAGCACAGCTGAACATGTTATCATCCATTTGCACAAAATGTCCAAATATGTGCACACAGTCCAAGGGCATATTTCTGGGAGCTGGCAGCCCGTGGAGCCTGCTGCTGTCCCTCAGGAGAAACTTATGCAACCCACACTTGGAATGCAGCTGCATTCTGGGCAGGCTGCAGCCAGGCTCAGCTCTGCAAAGGTGTTGAGATGTGGGACCACGTGTGGAAGCATTCCCAGATCCCAAAAAACACTCCAAAACAAAGCCTTGGCTACACTGACTGCAATTTCCTTCTGCTTAAGGATTTGCCAGCTTGGATGGGTGAATTTTTTGAGCTTTCCTTTCCAAGTGTTCTATCACAGCCCCAAATCAAAGCTGTTTGTTGTCATCTCTGCCACTGGGATTTCCCCTCAGTTCATTTCATATTTCATTTCATTTCAGGACAATTCTTTTTCTACTGCTATAAAATTCTCAGCAAAAGAATCATTTCAAAATCAGAAGGAAATGCTTGCTAAAATACAGTGATTTTTCCACCAATTACTCTCATTTCCCTCTTCACGAACCCAAATATTTTAATTTGTCTGTACAGTTTCAATTTAAAATAAACACAGCACAAATAACTTGATAATTGGGACAAATATAATAGCCAGTGTCCCAGATAAAGATCACAGTTACCCATAGAAAATATTAAATGACAAACCAAGTAGCTTCATGGATTTACAGTTCCCAGAAACAATGGGTTGGATTTTCAAGACAAATGAAGCCAAATAATTCTCCACTGGCATCTAAATAAAGTTTTCCAGAGTGCTCAGCTCTCAGCAGCTCTTGCTGCCCTCCAGCCACTCAAATTGATGTCCCAAAACTCTGACCCCAGAGGCACAAAACATCCCCAAACACCCCCCAGCATAGCAGGTTTGGAAGGGTTTTTTGGGGAGTGCTTGATAATGATTCTTTGGTATTGAAGATATTGTGACTTTTCCACTTCCTTGGAAGCCTTTAACCAGCACAGAACACCCAAGAGCACTCCAGGCAAAGGCAGCACCTCCTTGAAGGTGCAAACAGAGCCATGGCTGAGTGTGCTGGGTGAGCCCCTCCTCCCTCTGCAGCTGCAGCCCCACACTGGGCAGTACACACCTGAACATCACCCACACAAAAAAAATAAAAAGCTAAAAAACCTATGTGAAGATCTGCATTTCAGGATATATTAATGTGAAAATCATTAGATCCATTTTTGAAAATTAAACTGGGTAAGTCCTGAAGCTTGTTTCATGATTAAACTTACAGCATTTCCTCAGTTTCATTGAAATGCATTTCAGTGATGCAAAATTCAAGCTGTAGATTAGGAGCTACAGTAAGCATTATCCACCACACATACATTACATTACAGCTGTAATCCCATATTTGCAAACACCTGGATTTCCAACTCCTAAACTCTGTCCTGGCCTGATCCAGCCCTGCTCCTCCAGGATCAGCTTCTGTTCAGGATGGATTTCCCCCCTCACACATCTCCACAATGAAGTGAAGCTGCTCTCTGCTGACAAAAGCCCCTCTTTAGAAGTGCCTGATTTATTTACTCACTGCCTCTTGGCTCGTTTAGTTTTGCTCTGAGGAACAGGAATGCACCAGCAAAGCCAGGATTTGAAGGAGAAAAGGATGAAGAGAAAATGATGGAGGAGCAGCCAGGAAAATCCAAAGGACAAACACTTCAATAGCCCCTATCAAATCGTGCCTCTTTCAGCCCCTGGTGATTAACCAGACCTCCCACCTCCAAACCCCTCTGAGCAAGAGCTGAACATCCAGGTATCACCACAGGCACAAAAACCCCCAAATGTCACTCATTTCCCTGGGGAATCATGGGAATTTCTCCTTCACAGAGACACCACACTTTGTTCTGGTCCCAAAAAGACAGAAAAATGATGATGAGCCCTTGCTCTGGCTGGTGTCCTCCAATATTCCTATTTAATCCACACATTGTTAAATCAACACTCAAATATTCGAATAAAGGGTCAATCTGGGCTCCATTCTCAGTGAAAGCTGCAGAAAATTCAGTTTCTGCTAAAGGATAAAAAAAAAAAAAGAAATAAAGAAGAGTCAGCAAGGCCACTTACTGAGCAGTCTGACACCAAGGCAGACAAACTGATCAAAAGTATGTTGGCAAGATGGATGGAGCACAAGGGGCAGGCCTTCAACACAATTACATTCAATAATATTCTAAAAAAAAATTACAATTCAAAAATAATTCAATGGAAAAAATGCACTAGGACAGACAGAGCTGTTATTTATTTATTTATAACCTCAAATCCTCAACCACAGGCTGGGTAAAATGCTCTCCCACCATTGGAATAAAAATAGTCCTGGCTAGAATTTGTTTGTTGTAGATACATTACCTAAAGAAATTTAACTCTTTTTTGCTGGCTGGCAAATTTTAACTGACAACTTTTGATTTCCCTGGGAATATTCCCTTAAAATTCCTCAGTTCCTGCAAGATGTGGGTGCACAATTCCTCATTTCAGCATTCCTGCTGTACTCACTCATGCAGGATTGTGTCTGCTCCCTAACTGGATGATTTTAGAAATGAAAGGCCAATGACAAAGAAAAAGTTTTCCCAGCAGGAACCCCCAGTAAAACAATTCACTCCAGGCTTTTCTGAAACTATTTGGGAAGCTGAGGAAGTTTCTGACACTGGGCAGGGGGAAAAGGCCAAATCCATCACAGAAAAACTACCAATAAATAAAGATTCACATTTAAAATCTCTGTTCTTTGCTGTTTTGTTTCACTTGACATCTGCTCTTGCACCAAGTATTTCTAATTTTAAAAAATTATTTATATATAAAAATGGGGGGGTTTATCAGCAGGTTCTTGGTACCAGGAAGCCACCAGCAGCAAAGGTTTGAATTTTAACTTGAATTAAGACTGAACTTGCCTTGTGCCACATAATTCCCTGAGGTTTTGGTCGTTTGCAATTAGTCTGGATAGTCCTTGTTGGAGTGAGGATGTAATCCACAGTTAAATCATGATCAGCCAGCAGCTCCTCTGCTATGTCAAGCACCTACAAGGCAGAGATTTGGTTAAACAGCTAAACCCAAATTCCCTCCAACTGTGCCCCATTCCTGATGGCTTGGCACAGGAAAATCCACCCAAGACAATGGGAATAAAGATGCCAAACCAGCATCATTCCATGTGTCCTCTCCAGCCAGAGCAGGAAGAGTCCCAGAGCTGCCTCCCAGCTGCAGATCTGACCATCTGAGCTCACCTGGCAGTCGTGCACGATGGTGACCACAGGAGTGTCCTCCTGCACTGCACCCATGGACACCATCATTGCATATTCCATGTCTGCATAGCCTTCCCCTTTGCCAATCCTCCAGCCTACAGCACAGAAAAGTGGGGAAAAAACCAAACAGCAGAGTGGAAAGTTGTTGTTAAAATGGTGTAATTAAACTGAGCAGTCTGCAAGTTGTAACTCTGGAAAAAAAAAAAATCAGATCAGCATTTTTCCCAGAGTGCAACTTTCCTTGAAATCAGCACTGAAATGAAATAAAACATCAGTTTCAATGACTCCTAAAAGATCCCAGAAGCTTCCCATTCAGCATAAACCAATTGCATGCAGTTAGCACAGCAGTTTATTTAGCACTTGTATTTAGAACCTTCTATTCATGTCCAACACAGGTTAACGAGGGTAAAGAGGAGTCTGGGTCACACATAAAAACTCTGTTATTTTAGGCAAGGGATAAAGTCAGTGGAAAGTTTTTAAGCACCAGCAGACTTCCAAAATACTAGAAAATGCAAAATCTGATCCTCAAATAGGCACTGAATCAGCAGGTCTGACACATGTCCTGTTCACAGAGATCTCTGAGCAGGCAGATCCCTTTAAAACACAAATAAGTGCTTGCCTCAAGAGATTTCCTGAAGCCCTGAGCCCACTGCTGGGTACTCACTGCATCCTGCAGGCATCTGGGAGCAGGGGTTTGTCCCACACAGGGGCACAACCCAGGGCCACAGCTCAGCTCCAAGGGAAAACCTGGCCCTGCCACGTGGGGTGGCCATCCTGACACTGGCTGGACTCGGGATCTTCCTGCTGGAAGTGTTTCCTCACCTTTTTCAGAGACAGCCACTGATCCCACCACAACCAAGTCCACTTGTGCTTTCCCATCCAGCCCCACAGGCACGCTGTAGTCTTCTGGACCCTGCAGGAAAAAAAAACAAAAACAAACCAACAAACCAACATTTGAGGTTTGCAGAGTGCCCAATCTTCCAAGCACTGAGGCAGAAATGCAGGATATTTTGATAAATCCAAGTGTCTCTTCCATGTTTAGCCAAGCTGTACATGTCTGGGAAGTTATCCCCCAGGGAATCCTAGAAATAGATTCCCTACTACAGTGACAAGAATTTTGGCACACTGCAAGGAGAGCTGAGGGAGGTGGGCACTTTTAGAAGCAAGGTTATTTATTTAGGAGCAAAACCTGATATTTTGAAACACTTTTTTGGAAACGTGTTCCTAAAAATGAGGGTAAGTGACACTTCCTATTTACACTTCCCTACTCTAGTAAAATCTTGAGGAATAGCAGAGCAGTACAAAAGCTTCAATTAATTCTGAAACACAAATTAACAAGTTAATTTAGACACAGACAGCTACAAAGAAATCTGAAGTTACATGAAGTGATACAATTATTTCTTTTCTTCCCTTCTCTCCCTGTTCAACCCCACCCACTCCTCTTCAATCTGTTCTCATTTTAACAAAAATGCCATCCAGATTGCAGAAATTAAGAATTATGTTAACATGGGTTCTTAAATATTAGAGGTTTAGAACTATTAAAAATTATCTTGTGATTCAATCACTCCCAATATATGTGTACAGCACGCTGTAAATGCTCCTCCACACCAACTCGACTTGGTGCTAATTACAAATTAACAATATTAAAATCACAAGGAAGAGCCAAACATTTTTTGTGCAGAGCACAAACCCCAAGAATTCAGTAATTTGTGGCTGACTATCAGCACTAATGCCCATCAGGCACTCCCCAGCAGTGTGGGAAGGATTGTTTGCACAGTGCTTTGTAAACACAAACTGCCAACAGCATTTTTTCATTAGTGGGCTGGGGGGAAAAAACCAGACACATGGTGGTAAGAGCCCAGATCAGACAGCAGGCCAAGAGAAAGGTCTCTTTCAAAAGTGCTCTTCAGCTCTGAACAGCTTAATTAGTTAATGACTCCAATAGACCTTCCAACAAAGAAAGTCACTACTAATTACCAGCCATTTACAACCTCAGTTGTTTATGGGCTTGCTGCAACACTTTATTGCCTTTAGCAGGAGATAAAGGAGGAAATAAATCCATGCTGAAACCTCTTCAGGGTGTACCGGTTGGGTTTTCAGGGCAAATACAGATGGCTATAAAAGCTGCCAGGGCTCTCTGGCCAAAGCCTTCGGCTGTACAGAGATTGTAACACGAGAGGGCAGCAAGAGACCGCGCTGCACACCCGACCTCCCCACGTGGGGGGCCTCGCTGCAGGCTGTGCTCTAAAAAAACCTCGTCTTTCCTAAGTGCTAACACCTTCGAGCACTGAAATAGCCCCCAGACGGGTCAGCAGCTCCAAACTGCAGAATGTAGGAGCATGAAGAAGGATCTAACTCGCCTCAGGTCGCTCATGATTTTTCCAAAAAAACATTGACAAATATCAGTACTGTCCTGCCAAAACGACATTCTGCCCTGATTTCAATGTTATCAATGGCAGTTGTGTACACAAATCCAAGAATGACAGGAAGGTATTTCAGGTTTTCCAACTTCCAGCTGGGCCATCCTAACCCCACACTGTCCCACAAGTTAATTCAGCCCTCCCTCATCCCACCTGAGACGTGGCACATCTTCTCAGGATCTCCTTGGTTGCTCCTGGAGGGGGAACAATCCTATTGAACAGTCCAGTCCTCAGACGTGGTGTGGGAACCAGCAAAGTCTTCCTTGCCTGGGCAATGACACAAAAAGGTTCATTTTACACTTAATATTTTTATTGTCATACAGCAAAAACAGCATGGCCAAATATTTCATTTGTTATGCTGTGGTTAGTGTTGTGTAGTACTTGTATGATTAATTTCCTCCAATATAGATGAAAATTCCTCCAAAATTCCATGAAAAGGTTTATTGAAGAAATAAAAGGTAAGACATACTTTTGAAGGTATATGAAGACATACCTTTATAGACATCCTCTCATATAGACATCCTCTCTAAACAGACATCATCTATGTCTCTAAATAGCTTTATAACAGTTTCAAACTGACAATGGGCAGGGTTAGAGTGGATATTAGGGAGAAATTCCTCCCTGTGAGGGTGAGGACACCGTGGCACAGGCACCCAGGTGGATCCTGGACCCCTGGCAGTGCCCAAGACCAGGCTGGACAGGGCTTGGAGCACTCTGGGCTAATGGCAGGTAGCCATGGCAGGAGGCTGGAACTGAATTACCTTCCAAATCCCTTCCATCCCAAAGCATTCCAAGACACCCATTGATCCGAGGTCCCCACACCAGCTGCACATAACAGCTCCACAGAGGCAGTGCCAGGCTCTGCTGTGCCAGAAAATAGAGCTGTGGCATAGAAGAAAGTTGGTGTGGTGCCGGACAAGATCCTCCAGCAGCAAAGGCAGGTGTTCCATCTCCAGGGAATTGTCTGGCGTCAGCAGTGCAGGAGCAGGATGAGGAATATCTCCCCACCTGGGGTCAATCTTGCAAGACAATTCTTGTGCCGGGTTACCTGCAGAGCCGCCAGCCGGGCCCCCTCCAGGGGTTTGTCGGGATCCACCTTCACCTCCCGCGCTCTGCCGAACGCCTCCAGCTCCCGCAGAGAGCAGCAGGCCTGCAGGGAGCCCTGAGCGAGGGAAGCAGCCAAAAGGACAGGATTTGCACTTACTTCCAGCGTTAGGAAGCGGGCGTTCCTCTGGGGAGCATCGGGGTTTATTTTTACGGTGCGGGCAGCCCGGAACGCCGGCAAGCCCAGGAGCCTGGTGGCAGCGTGTGGGGCGCCCTGTTTGCACAAATACCAGCCGGTCACCCAGGAGCACACCGCTCTGAACCTGGCACCGCCAGGGAGGCTGATTTCTGCTGAGTTTTTAATTGAGGGGCTGTTAATTTGTGTTAATCCCCGCAGATGGACAGGCATTGAAGCAGCCTGGCATGGTGGAAGGTGTTCCTGCTGGAGGAGCTGAGGGTTCCCTCCAGCTCAAACCGTGCTGGGTGTCGGTAACTGATGGGGTGGGTTTGTTTTCTTTAATTCCAGGGCTGCCAGGCGCTGGCCGGGGACACTGGGGGAAACTGGGGGGGAACTGAGGGGAACTGGGGGAGAACTGGAGGGGACTGGGGGGACTAAGGGAGACTGGGGGGGACTGGGGGCGAGCTGNTTCCCGCGCGCTCTCCGCCGCGCCGTGACGTCACGCCACCACGCCCCTCACTCTCCCCTCAGCCATGACGTCACCACCGCGCCCTCCCGGCCGCGCCCGCCCCTCCGGTGATGTCACTGCGGGCAGGCCACGCCCCCTCCGTGGCACCGAGGGGCGGAGCCTCACAGCTGGCCACGCCCCTCCGGCGCGCGCACGGCGGTACGGCGGCGCTGAGGGCTCAAAACGCCTCGAAGGCAAAGTTGAGGGAAGGTTGCTCGGGGCCCGGTTTATTTCTGGAATTAAACATAAAAAAGGCCGTGCTGGCGCATTAATGTGAGATTTACCCCCGCATTATACAAATAGCATGAGCTTTCCATCACGTCTTGTGGCTGGGGGTAAAAGCCCATCTCGCTTTTTGTGAAATAATCCCTCGCATTAATGACTTCTCCATTTAAAATTGGCTGGTGGTGAATAAAACAACATCCAGCCTCCGCGTGGGTTCCCCAGTCTGCCGGCTTCCCGAAAGTTCACTTCTTGCCCTCTTTCAACTGGATAATAAATGATTTTTTCGCATGATTTATTATTTATGGAATTAGTGTATTGGACTAAAACTTCCCTAGGAGGAGGGAGGGCGCTGAGAATCGCGACATGGATTGGATGGAGGGGCCATGGGAACAATGAAACAACGGAGGTTTTATTTTAAAGCGTGGCAGGACGCGGGGAAACCTCTTCAGGGCCCTGTGGATCCCTCCGAGCTGCGCCTGTGCCAGCCCAAAAAACCAAAACAAATTCGGGTGCTCCTCCCCGAGCGCTTGCAGATGGAGCTGGGCAGATGCAAACTCCTTTTTCTGAGGAGTTTTTTCCTCCACGGAGGCCAAGGCTCTGCCCAGTTCAGGGATCTTTTCCCCTCCAGCTCGGCGCGATTCCCAAATTTGGGTTAATACCTGTGTATTGTGAAAAATGCTGCGGTGAGGCTTCGCCTTTTCGCTTGGAAACATCCAAAAATAAAAAAGGTTTGGAGCGCTGGTGCTGTGATGGGGTTTGGGAAGAGCCTTTCCTCGGAATGCTGCTGGAGCGGGTGGGAATTCTTCCAAGCACGGCGGACCACCCATGTGGAGCTGGGCCGAGGGGTTTGAAGCTCATTCCTGCCCTTCCTACTCCCAGAAAGTGCAGGGAAAACTCCTGGAATACTCCTGGAAAACTCACAGGAAACTCATGAAAAACTCACAGGAAACTCCCAGAAAACTCTGGGAAAACTCCTGGGAAACTCCTGGGAAAGTCATACAGAACACATGGAAAACTGGAAAACTCCCGGGAAGCTCACAGGAAACTCACAGAAAACTCNCCTCGGAATGCTGCTGGAGCGGGTGGGAATTCTTCCAAGCACGGCGGACCACCCATGTGGAGCTGGGCCGAGGGGTTTGAAGCTCATTCCTGCCCTTCCTACTCCCAGAAAGTGCAGGGAAAACTCCTGGAATACTCCTGGAAAACTCACAGGAAACTCATGAAAAACTCACAGGAAACTCCCAGAAAACTCTGGGAAAACTCCTGGAAAATTCCTGGAAAACTCACAGGAAACTCACAGAAAATTCATGGCAAACTCATGGGAAATTTTCGGGAAACTCCAGGGAAACTCACAAAAAAATGCATGGAAAACACCTGGGAAATTCACGGGAAACTCACAGAAACTCTAGGGAAGCTCCCAGAAAACTCATGGGAAACTCATGGGAAAGGCAAGAAGAATGCTTGGAAAACTCCTGGGAAACTCCTGGGAAACTCCTGGGAAACTCCTGGGAAACTCATGGGAAAGACAAGAAGAATGCTTGGAAAACTCCTGGAAAACTCCCGGAAATCTGCCCGGGCTGGGGCCCAGGCTCTGCAGGAGCAGTCTGTGGTTTGGGGCTGGGTGTCACTTCCGAGGATTGGCTTCCACGAAAGAGGGCCCGAGCTGCTTTCTACGAATCAGTAAAAAAAAAAATCCTTAAAAACCCAAGGAGTTTGCTGATAAAATGGCATTTTTCCCTGCTGGTTCAGCTCTCTTGTCCCCACGGGGCTGAAATTTGCTCCAAATCCCTTTTTCAGGGTCTTTTCTGTCGCTCATAGGGATGTCGCTCTTTTATTTGGGAAGCAGACATGGCTACCTTGTCTTTGTAAATTAAATCAATCTCGGGATGTGCCTGAATCGCTTCTAAAATCCATTTTTACCATTTGATCTGCTGAATCAAATGTTTTAGTGAGAGAGGTTAAAAAAGGATTTTGAAACAAACAGAAGGCAGCATGTTCCCTTGAAACACCTGCAACTTGTGAAAACACCTAAAAAAAGGGAGGGGCAGATGAATCAGATGAATCCAAACCCTGGGAAAAATGCAGAAAGAAACTCCTTGTGCTGCAGGAGTCATTCCTTGGAACTGCAGGCTGAACATGCCAGGAAAATCAGCCCAAATTCACCCAAAAAGGAGCTTTAAACCAGCCATAATGCTCTGCTTGGGGTTCAAGAGTGAAAATTTTAAAAAGGCTACAAATTTTAAAGGGAAGCATTTTTAATGGTGTTTTCATTAAGGAAAGGAGTGTGAATTTCCATGTGTGAATAAAGCATGTGTGAGTGAATTTTTGTGTTTATGAAATAACCTGGTGAAGGAAGCTCCTTAAGGCAGGTGGGGCTGGCCCAGGCTGGCCCGTTTGAGCCCAGCAATGGCTGGAAAACTGGGATGCACCAGCCCCCTGCAGCCAGAGGTTCCTGAAATTCCTGTGCATCAATGGGTCTTGGCTGGACTGGTGCCATGCCTTCCTTCCTTCCCTTCCTTCCCTTCCTCCCTTATTTCCTCCCTTCTTTCCCTCCCTCGTTCCTTCCTTTCCCTCTTTCCTTCTCTCTTCCCTACTTTTCCTCTCCCCCTGCTCACTTATTTTCCCCACTCATCCTCTCTCAGTTCCCACCTCCATCCTCTCCTACACTTCTTCCTCTTTTCCTGCTCAGTCCCTCATTGTCCCCATCTCTGTCCCCTGTGTTATTTCTGTCCCATCCCCTGTCCCGTTCCCTGTCCCATTCCCTGTCCTGTTCCCTGTCCTGTTCCCTGTCCTGTTCCCTGTCCTGTTCCCTGTCCTGTTCCCTGTCCTGTTCCCTGTCCTGTTCCCTGTCCTGTTCCCTGTCCTGTTCCCTGTCCTGTTCCCTGTCCTGTTCCCTGTCCTGTTCCCTGTCCTGTTCCCTGTCCCGTTCCCTATTCCG
>VXBS01008844.1:211763-224008 GCA_013400255.1 Sitta europaea | reverse complement strand
AAAAAGAAAGAAAACAAAAAGATTAAAAAAATTATATATATATATGTCTATCTAAAAGTGGCAAATTTTATATGCTAAAGTATAGGGGGTCTCAGAAAAATAAGTTATGGACCAATGTCACAACGACCATTTATACGTTTTAAAAGGAAAAAAAAAAAGTTTATAGATATATATATAAATATATGTCCTGGGTATTTTTTGAGTTCTCTGTTGTGCTGTAAAAAATATGTGGATTTCTAATCAGGCTGATTTTCAGAGCCATTAATATAATATTTAAAGTTGAGTTCACTGGATTATTTTTTGTCTCGCCCAACGGTTCCTAACTTCCAAATTAATGACAAGTGATTTCTTCTTCTTCTTCTTCTTCTGTGTACAATTATGCAATAGATTTTCTTTCGTTTTAGAGCTGTTCTTTTCGCAAGACGAGGAAATAATTTATTTTTTGCTGGTGGATTTTTCTTTTTTAAGGAAAAAAAATAGACAAAGTATCTGATACTTTTTTATTATTATTTACGACGTGTGATGTTTTGTATAATAGATTTCACCTTTACCATTCCTAAGGACTATTTGCTTTAACCTGCTTCAAAGTTCGTTTGTCTTATGTGGTCCTAATTGTTGTACTTACCTTTAAAATAAATCCATGCTGGTTTTTTCTGCTCCAAGTCTGGCGCTTCTCTCTGTTTAAACTGGGGGGTTTTAACAGATTGTTTTTTCCTTCCTTCACGCAGAAAACGTGGCTTTTTAAACCAAAATGATTTTCCTGGAGGTTTCTGAGGTTTCTTTCTTGGAGAAAAGGTTGAATTCACGGGACGAGCTGCAGGGGATGGGCGGGGGGAAGGAAAAACACCGCGGGGTTGAGCCCCCTCAATCCCGAATCCCTGCCAGCGTGAAATTTGGGGAGTTTTCCCAGGCCGGGACGGGGGAAACAGGGAAAGCAGGAGGCGCAGGGAGGGAATTTGTGCTCCTCTCTCCCCGTCCTTGCGAGCGCGGCCCTTGCGCGGGGCTCCCGGAGCCGCCTCTTGCCAGGGCAGAAAATAACCCCCCCCAAAAAATCCTTTTTCTTTATTTATTTGGTTTTCTTGAAAGGAATTCCGAGCGCCTGGGAGTGGGAGCGATCATTCCAACCCGGCCTCGCTGCGGACTCTTAGGAAGGTGGAAAGTTCACTCGAGAATCATTTTAGTTTTGAAATCCTCTCTTGTCGGAAGATTTGGCTGATTTTAATTTTCTCTTCGCCTGTTTAAGCTCCCGTTCGCCAGGCCGGGCACTGCCAGATACTCTGGTTTTTCCTAAATCGTCCTTTAACCTGTCCAAGCAGCTTTAATCCGGGGCAAACCGCCGGATTTAGCAATGCTGGAAGCCTGGGGATGCCGGCAAAGCCTGAAGCAGAGTTTCGGAGGTTTTTGGAACTTTTCAAACCCAGCTCTCCGGAGCCAGGCTCCTTTCCCAGCTGTAAAATCACATCCAGCCAGCATTTCCAGGGGATAAATCCCAAACGTGCCCCCATCCCGCCTCCAGCACCCCCCAGTGCCCCTCAAACCCTTTTTTTTTTTTTGATTCGGGAGGGGTTATACCCACGTCAGGCTGTTGAAATCGATGATCTAAATTGATTTTGACCGGTTAAATTTCGCCTGCGCCTGAAAGCTGGCAAAACCCACCGAAACTCTCTATTTAAATGGGAAAAAAATGTCTGAGCCTCATGTCTGAGCCTCACTTGATCTGTATTTTAAGGAACATTCTCGTAAAAATACTCCCTGCCGTTTTTCCTGGCTCTCAGAGGCTGCTTTTTATTTAATTTTATATTTCTTCTCTATTTTTTTAAATGAAATAAAAGTCAAAGTGCTCTCTTAATAAGAAAAAATACAGAGTGTAAGAAATTAAAAAATAGGGGGAGAAAGGGAGTAAAATGGTGAAAATAAAATAAATAAATAGGAAGAAAAGGGGGAAAAAAATGGGGAAAGAATTTTTCCCCTGTCCAGACCCTCTTCCCGTGGGATTTATTTTCCTGCGTGTATCCCGGGGATGCTGTGGAGGGAAATGACTGAAGTCAGGTGCCTGCCGTGGGGTTTTCCCACACGTGTCGAGAAATCCCGGGATCGCCACTGCTCCCACACCTTCCCCCCAGGATTTGGGGACCCTTTTCCTCCGGCGGGGTTGGGATGCCGTCCCGGCATTCGGGACACCCCCAGGGCTCTGCAGCCTCCCCCCGCGCCGCTGCTGGACAGTTCCTGGGATCCCTTTTCCCAAAATAAACCCTGCTTTTTGGTGTTTCTTTCCCCACGGCACGGGATCTGCGCCGCTCCCGGCCCCTGTCCCCACTTCCCGTCCCTCTGGAGAACTCCTGCGGGGGCTGCGGGCATCGACCCCTGCTGTGAGCCCTCCTGCCCCGGCCAGGCACCCCACGGCGAGCCCTCTGGGGTGGGCTGGGGTCCGAGGAGCCCTCTGGGGTGGGCTGGGGTCTGAGGAGCCCTCTGGGGTGGACTGGTGTGGCAGTGGATCCCTCTGGGGTGGGCTGGGGTCACACGGAGCGCTCTGGGGTGGGCTGGGGTCACACGGAACCCTTTGGGGTGGGCTGCTGTGGCAGCAGAGGCGAGAGCCCCGTGCGGGGCGCGGGCATCCTTTGGTGACTCTGGTTAAAGGCTGCGATAGGGAGCTCGATACCGCGACCCGTGTCTGTCGCGACAGGTGACTCCAGCCCGGCCGGAGCAGAGGGGAAGGAAGGAAGAAGTGATGGAGGAGAAAGGCACGGGGTAACTTTTGAAGGCAGCCATGACCTGATTTGGCTCTGCAGCCCTCGGAGGAGCAGCATGACCCCCAGCCCCTCTCCCCGCCGGTCGGGGGGGCCAGCCTTGGCCCCGGGGGTTGGCTGGTGCTGCTGCGTGGCTGGTGGCCCCGGGCCGGGGCTCGGGATGGCTCCGGGAAGAGGATGAGGATGGTGGATGGGTTTCATAAATTTTTGTCTTATGTTGCCGTTCATCACCAGGTTTACAAACCTGTCCAAAACCCTGGGCGGTTTCGGTCTCAGGGAGAGGAGCCAGCGGTTTTTCCATCTCGTCCCTATAGTCCAGTCAAGGGAGCGTTTCCCTGGAGCTCCAGGCCCCGGTGAAACGCATTCCCTTCGGGAATCCCCCCAGGCCTCCGCACAGCACAGCCCGAGCTGTCCCGTCCCTCCCAAGCCATCCCACCTTTCCTAGAGCTCGTGGGGAGGCGCCGGCCGAGAGGTTTTTGGGGAAGGCCACGAGCTCTTCTGTCGTTTGGGAAAGGACTTTGCAGAAAATCCACCCCCGGCACTGGACGGCCGGGAGAGAGGGGAACACATCCCTGATCGCGGGGCTCGGGGCGGGCAGCTCCCGCCGGGAGATCATTCCTGAGGGAGCCCAGGCAGGGCGCAGCAGAGATGGGGAGCTCTGATTCCCGTTCCCACTCCCCCCAGGCCGGGATTCCCCCCAGCCCGGGGTGCAGCAGGGATGGGGAGCTCTGATTCCCATTCCTGCTCCGGCCTGGGGGGATTCCCCCCAGAATATAAAGTCCGCCAGAGGGGGGGAATATAAAGATTCAGCAGGGATGGGGAGCTCTGATTCCCATTCCTGCTCCGGCCTGGGGGGATTCCCCCCAGAATATAAAGTCCGCCAGAGGGGGGGAATATAAAGATTCAGCAGGGATGGGGAGCTCTGGTATTTGCCCTGTTCCCTACATCCCTGGGTGCTGCAGGAATGGGGAGCACTGGTTTACACCCCTGTTTCCCCCAGGCAAGGAGTGGGGTTCAATGATTTACACCCCCTCTTCCCCCGTTTCCCTTGATGCAGCAGGAATGGGGAGCACTGATTTACAGCCCTTCTTCCCCGTTTCCCGAGATGGATCAGGAATGGGAGTTCTGATTCACAACTCTTCTTCCCTCCAAGGTTGGGATGCTGCAGGAAAGGGGAGCACCGATTTACA
Source organism: Sitta europaea (assembly GCA_013400255.1). Taxonomy (NCBI): domain Eukaryota; kingdom Metazoa; phylum Chordata; class Aves; order Passeriformes; family Sittidae; genus Sitta; species Sitta europaea. Next base: position 220,071 of record VXBS01008844.1, on the reverse strand, counting down.
TTCCCGCTCTCCTCCATCCCGGGCTGCGGCAGGAAAGGGGAGCTCTAATTTTCACCCCTTCTTCCCTGTTTCCCGGGTTGGAGCAGAAATGGGGAGCTCTAATTCACACCCTTTCTTCCCCCCAAGACTGGGATGCAGCAGGAATGGGGAGCACTGATTTTCACCCCGTCTTCCCTGTTTCTCGGAATGGATCAGAAACGGGGAATTCTAATTCACAACCCCTCTTCCCCCATCTCACGGGATGCAGCAGGAATGGGGAGCACTGATTCCCACCCCTTCTTTCCTCGTTTCCCGGGATGCAGCAGGAATGGGGAGCACTGATTCCCACCCCTTCTTTCCTCGTTTCCCGGGATGCAGCAGGAATGGGGAGAGCTCATTTTCTCCCTGCTCCCTCCGGGGGCTCCGGGCGGGACCTCTCTTGGCCGCCGCTTTAAAAGGGGCTCGTCAGCCGGAGAGGAGGGGAAACCCAGCCAGGATCGCGTTGTTTGTTTGTTTTTCTCCCGTTTAGGGAAAGAGCGACGGTACCAGCAACACCAACAAGAACGCCCCTCGTTCCCCAGCCCCCCCGCAGCAGTCGGAGCCTCTCGGAGGCTGATCCAGTGTGGATAACGCAGCTGAAGAGCTCCAGCCATGCCGCCGGCAGGAAAGGGATAACAGGGATAACACGCGGCACATGAGCTGGGAAGAAGGAACGGAGAGAAAAGCCGCATCCCCGCCTCCAAGGATTTCCCACCGCCGAGAGGGGAAAACAAGGGAGGAAGCAAGAATTTTCCTGGGGGAGGGAGCTCAGGGAGAGAGCGGGAGCCCGCGTGACTGTCTCCTGCCGTACACGCGAGTATTTATTATTTTACTAATCCGCGCCTGGCGTGTCTCAAGGAGCGGGGGACTCCCCGAGGTGGGGAGAGGAGGGGGCTGAGGGGGGGAAGACCCTCGGCCGGCTGCTCTGAGGATGCGCCGGGCGGGTCCGAGCGGCCGCGCTCTGCTCCATCCCTCCCCGGCGAGGATGCTCCAGGGGCGGGGAGGCTGCCCCGGCTCGCTGCTCCGCAGTGCCGAGAGGCGGGGGAGCCCTCAAATCCCTCCTTTCACCTCTCTTTTTATTTCTTTGGGGGGTTATTGCGCTTTTGGCCCGGCGGGCGGGTGCTGCGGCTCCCGCGGGGCGCGGGAGGGACGCGGATTTGCCGGCGAGGGCGGTGTTAGAGGGGCGAGCTCCCCTCCCACGCGTGGGCCCAGCCAGTGAGAGGAGGGACCCCCACACCCCCGCCCGAGAAGCCGCCTCCCTGCGCACCCCGGCTGCGTTTCCCAGGCTCTCCTGGCCTTTGGCGGCTTTCAGGACCCACCCGGAGCTCCACAGCATCGCGCTGGGTTTGACCCCGGGGATGGAAATCCTTCTCCCGACAGGGCAGCGGCACTGGGCGATGAACCCCACGGGCGAAGGGAATTTGCAGGGAAATCCGGCGATGGGGAGGCGGGGACATCGCCAGGACCGGGTGGTGCTGGGGGACACCCTGGAGCTCGGCTTTTACCGCTTCCCCTGCCAGGTGAAAACCCCAGCAGGCTCGTGGGATATTTCTCTTTGAAGGAGAAAGGATTCCCCTCAGGCCTCTTCTTCCCTCCCTCGGAGAAAAGATGCTCCACAGAACAGAGGGTGCCGCAGGTCCAAGCCCGCGGGGGGACTGGGGGGCACTGGGCGACACCTCCGACTGCATCGGAATCCCTCGGGGCCTCGGATTGAAGCTGTTACGTCAGTAAACTAAAAAAAAAAAAAAAAATAAAAAATCCGACAACAGAAAACACAGCCCCAAACCTGGACGTTTATACAGAAAAAGAGCATCACAAATTCCTAATGTAAGCACCGGCCAGCTGTGTGCACTTGTAAAGTTGTTATAATCCCCCTCCTTGTTATAAACAGGAAAGTACATAATATAAAGCAACAGGCCCGCATTCACAAATACTGACCCTCCTCCCCGGGCCTGCCAAATTCCCCTTTTGCCGCTGCCTCCCCCGGCGCAGCGCTGCCTGCTCAGGCTGGGAGCGGGGCTGGACCGGGGGTCCCCCTTCTCCCGTCCCTGGGGGTCTCCTTGGGTGGAAAACCGGGATGTGCAAAGGACCCTTCCACACCTGAGCCCCTCTTCTTTCCTCGCCGTCGCAGCTCTGCCTCCTCCCCTCACCCACCCCTTTCTCTTCCTTTTTTCTTTCCTTTTTTCTTTCCTTTTTTTTTAATTTTTGTGTAGTTTAGCGGCCCAGCTTTGCTGCGGGGATCCCTGCCCGCTGCTCCCCAGCTCCAGCAGTGCACATCCTGCTCTGCTGTGTGTGCTTACAGCGTCAAAGGGTGGACGTGATATTTCAAACATCAGATCAGTGCGTTTATATATTGGGTGCCCGGAAATTTTTCCAAATAAACACAGCTTGATTCGACTTGGGTGGGCAGACTTATCAACAGACTAATTCTATAAACAAATGAAGGAATAACCCGGAGACCATTGGCTGGTACCAGCGAGACACGTGGAGAGAGCTCGGAGTTTTGTAGCAATGAAATTTTAATTAATGTGGGTGGGCTGAGAACACAAACGACTGTTTATCAGAGACAATTTATTTTCCAGCGCTAAGTCAACATATAATAGCAAACTTACAACNCGCCCGGGGCAGCCCCCAAGGTGGCCCGGGACGGCCCCGCCGGCTCCCTGGTGGCCAGCGGAGGCTTCGGGCCGGCCCTCAACGCGTCGCTCATGCTCGATTCCCAGGTGCACGGGAGGCTTTATCACATCGGCATCCCTTTCCTCTCCTGCTTCCCGCTGCACTTCTCCGAGGCGGTGTTTAATTTCCAGTAGGTGCCCCGCAATTAACGCCCTCCGGCCCCGAGCGCTGCTGCGGGGGGAGATGGGACTCAGATCTCNTTTTTTTTTTTTTTTTAAGAGCTATGAAGCAGGGACAGAGGCAGAGCGAGCTCCTTCAGGCAGGGCTGGGAGCTGAGCTCGCACAAACAGCTCCCCGGTGCATTCATCCCACGTTCCTGCCCTGCCCCGTCCCTTCGCTCGGCTCCGAGGGGGAAGACGCCGAGCTGCGATGAGCCACATCTACGGCAGCCACCTCTCCCCCCTGGGCAGCCCGTCCATGGTTTACCTGCCGGCCGCGCTCGGCTTCGCCCCCGGGGCGGGGATATCCCGGCAGGACCCCCCGCAGAAACCCCNCCCAAAACCAAAAATCACAACCCCCCAAAGCGATGTTTTAAAGGTGACTCAGGATTTCAGGGCATTTTCAAGGCGCGTCTCGCTGCGGACTCTCTTTGGCGGGTGCGTCGCCCCCCCTGCCAGAGCGGCTTTGGAAGGTAAAGCGGATTTGTTTCCCCGTGGGCGGTGGAGGTAGAGGCAGCCCCCGGGGGAGTGCCCACGCTGGCCCCCAAGCCCCCGTGGCCTTTGCTCTGCACCTTTAGTCTCTGCATCCCTCAGGTTCCTCGCACCAGATTTCTCTCGAGCTCTTCAGGTCTCTGTTTTCTNCCGCCACAACCTCTCGCTCAACGACTGCTTCGTCAAAGTGCCCCGCGAGAAGGGGCGGCCCGGCAAGGGCAGCTACTGGACCCTGGACCCGCGGTGCCTGGACATGTTCGAGAACGGCAACTACCGCCGCAGGAAGAGGAAGCCCAAAGCCGCGGCCCCGCCGGACNCAAAACCAAAAATCACAACCCCCCAAAGCGATGTTTTAAAGGTGACTCAGGATTTCAGGGCATTTTCAAGGCGCGTCTCGCTGCGGACTCTCTTTGGCGGGTGCGTCGCCCCCCCTGCCAGAGCGGCTTTGGAAGGTAAAGCGGATTTGTTTCCCCGTGGGCGGTGGAGGTAGAGGCAGCCCCCGGGGGAGTGCCCACGCTGGCCCCCAAGCCCCCGTGGCCTTTGCTCTGCACCTTTAGTCTCTGCATCCCTCAGGTTCCTCGCACCAGATTTCTCTCGAGCTCTTCAGGTCTCTGTTTTCTTCTTTTATTTTTCCTTTGAAAACCAAGCCCCATCCCGGGGGGAGGAGGCTGAGTTTTGTTTTGCCATCAGTACCCACGGGTATTAATAATGCCCATAATTTTTGCCATGAATGTTGCAGGCACATAATAATTCCTGATATTCCCCACTGGCCCAGAGTGGGTAACTGGAGCTGAACTCATGGCAGACCAAGCAATCCAGGCTCCTCCTGAATATTCCTGCTTGCTTTCATCCAGCATGGTGTGGAACTGGTTGCTTGCCCAGCACTGGTGCTTTGGAGTATCCCCACAGAGTTTCTGCTCATGGATGTGTCCAAAAAGAGGGGATGGATGAGCAAATACAGAGATTTATCTGCTTTCCATGTCTTACTGGTTGCTTCTGATCAAAAAAGACTCAGGCAGGGTTGTAAAGGCTGGGACAAATACCAGGAAAAAAAAAAAAAAAGAAAATTTTAGAAACATAGTCGGTTTCTTTTTTTTTTTTTTTTTTTGTAAAGAAGGAAGAATCCTGACACATTGCAAGAAATCAGGAATATTTTATATTTTTGTTTTCCGTAAATAGAGGCTTTTTGTATATTAGTGGATAAATGCCCTTTTGGAAAAAAAATATATATATTCTCAATTTTCATTATGAAACCAAACCTATATCCAATAAAGGTATTTTTGTTCAGGAGTGTGTCTGGTGTGATGTGAAACACCCCTTGGCTTGTGCTGGAGGATGGAGGAGTGGGGCCTGCTGCTGACACCGTGGGCCATGGAAAGATGGCAGAGGCTACAAATTGGCTCCTGGGAAATCACCTGTCCCTTGAAACTGATGGAATCTTACCCAAAATGATTGTTCCTCCTTCTCTTCCCCTTCTTTCATCCCACCCTGTCTCTAAAGCAAAGTTTGCTCTTAAATGAGCACCTGGATATTGGAAATGTGGGGGTCTCAGGTGAGCTTTGATTCAGCTTTTGCAGAGGAAGGTTGGCATCAATTCCTTGATATTTGGACCAGGGCTGCTCTTTCCAGCCCAAGGCAAAGAGCTCTCATGTGGGGAAGGACAGAAAATCTCCAAAGGAGGAGAACTGTTATTTAACTTCCCCAAAAAATAGGATGCTCATAGGCAGATCCCTGGACAGGCTGGAGCATCTCAATGCAAAGTGGAGAATTAAAAAAAGAGAAATTTTATTTTTTAAAAACACATTTGCAAAATAGACTTTATTTTAATAAACCCCCTCATTTCATCCTCTTTCTGACAGCTGCTGTTTGAATATCTATTGATTTTGTTGTTTAAAGTTCTGGCACTGAGTTAGAAAATGAAGAAACACTTGCAAAATGTTGTGAAGGAGCCACTGCTCGGTCTCCACTGTAATTCCCAGGGCTGGGAGGGTTAAAGCTCCCTGTGTGCCCCCCTGGCCCTGCAGTGCCACTCCTGGGTGGCATTAGGGACAGGTACCAGGTACAGAAGGGGCCACCTGGCCAGGAGGTTCCATTCCAGGCTGGCCACTGCCATCCCTGCCCTCTTTGGGGGCTGGGGGGTGACATCACCCACGGGAAGCTGCAGGGGGAGGAAAAGGAGCCCAGCAGAGCCCAAAAACTCTCCCTCCACCCCCTGCGTGGTGCTTTGGGCTCGGGGTGAGCCGGGAGGTTGGTGCTGCCTCCCAGGACTCGTCTGATGGATCTGCACCAAGCCCTTCTCACAGGGAGGGATCCTGTACCCCTGCTGTCCCATGGAAAGGTTTTACCCCCCCAAAATTGGATATTTGTGCTCTCAGTCACCACTTTTATCCTGTGCCTTCAGCTCCTCTCTTTCCCTCTCTCCTAACTTGGCCTCCCAGCTGTGACACCCTCAGTTGTGTCACCTCTCAGCTCCTATTCCAGCCCCCAAAATACACTTCTTTGGACCTGCAAACAGGGCTTTTATTCCTTTCCTACTCACACATGTGGAACCTCTCCCTGTCCGAGCCCTTCCTGCACAAGAGCAGTTTTTTAGTGGTCAAAATAAATGAGTCTCAGTTTAATACACGGCGCGTATTTTTATCACAGACGCTTTTTTTTGGAAACCCAGCTTTTTGTACGCAGTGGGAATTTGTTTCTTTGCGAAGCTTTGCTTTGACATTTGATCTTATTTCTGTTTTGGTGGAGTGGAGTGGGACCAAGTGCAGCTGCAGCGTTTAAAAGCCGCGCTGAGCTTGATTTTGGTTTTGCTCGAGGGAGCGAAATTAGTAAACCTAACGTGCTCTGCACAAAAGTGACACTAACACCAATGAGCTCAGAACCCGGTGAGCAGTTCTGAGGGGCAATTTGGAATTAATTGGGATCAGGCCAGTGCTGTAACAGAGGAGGAATAGCAAGAAAAAGGGTCTTATTGCCAGCAGGCTGGATGAGTAACCACACACGGCTTTTGCGCGTCATCTGTTTACAGAGAGGGGAGAAGTCATGGTACAATAAAAACATACAATAAAAACATACAGTAAAAACATAAAATAAAAACACACAGTGAAAACAACAGCAGAGCAGTGAGTGTGCAGTCAAGACACCAATTCCTGCCCTTTGCATGGGGCTGAGCATCCTTTGATCCTCTCCACATCCAGGTGAATTTTGTGCAGCCAGCGTGCCCTGGAATCATCAAGGGACTGACAAGCTGCAAGGAGTCGGTGCCAAGGGTTTCACACCTGCTTCCCAAGCCAAAAAACAGCTGCCAAGCACAGAAATGCCACCCAGCATTTTACTCATGCCTGGAATCTTCCTCCTCCTGGCTTTCCCAACCTCTCAGGGCTGGCCATAAACACCAGTCTGGAATACTGGGGAGAAGTGGAGAAAATAGCCTGGGATGCAGAATAAACAGCACACTGCCTGTGTGGGCGATGGAGATGCCTTCCCCTTCCTCTGCAGAGGAGTGACCTCTCCCAACCCAGCAAGGTTTCCCGTCGCCAGGCTCTGCAGCCAATTTTAACTCCTAGGAGCAGGGGAGATCACAGAGTGGGAGAGGCTCCCAGAGGAGTTGTTTGGTTCCCAAGGCAGCTTTGCTCCAAATGCCAGTTTCCTATGAGGGGAACTGAAAATTTGGCATATTAAAATAATTCCAGAGTTTAATTTCTCATAAATGGGGCTTCCAGTCTTTAAATAGGCTCAGTGTGTGTTCTCCTAAAGTTGGTCCCATAGCAGGTATAAAACATAATCGAGTATTTCTGCATGAGCAGAAGACACTTGCAGGATTTGTCACTCGAGGTGTGGCTGTCTGTGCCTGATTCCAAGGTGACATAAATCCGAGGGACTTTGTAGCCTCTTCTCTTTCCCCCACCCCGTTTTAAAAATTAATTCTCTTTCTGTTCTTTGCCACGGAAAACACATAAAGGAGGGATCATCCCTTTCCACACCGAGACCCACTGGCTTCCTGCTGGCTGCTCCTGAGCCTGGTGTGAGGAGCAGCCAATTCAACAGCAAAAAAGGGGAGAAGGATCTGCTTCCTCACTTGATTCATACCCACACCCTCAGAGGAGAGATCTCCTGGGAGACAGCGCTCGGGATATTAAACAGATCACATGTTTGATTTGAAGTGAAAGACCAAGAAGACAAGATCACAGAATGAGAGAAGTTACAGATGGAAAAGGTCTACGAGGTTATGCAATCCATCAGTCTGGACGTTGCATAATTGCTCCCCACAGTATATTTTTAGTGCTTTATCCAGACAAATCATTAAGTGCTTTAAAATGGGCCAGATTCCTCAAACGCAGTGCGTGCTAAGTCACAGCTGATTTCCCTGAGCCTCGCAGCTCCAGTGTCCAACAAGACACCGAGAGGAAGTTTTGTGTGGTCAGAGAGAACAGAACGGGCTCTTCCAGAAATAATCCAGGCCTGCTTCGCTGTCCCTCACAGGAATCTCTCCTAAATTGGCTGAATTAGACCTCTAAAATCTCATTTTCGGATTATAGTGAGTAATACCTTATTACTTATTCAGATGTTCGCTCAGGCCAAAGTCAAACATTGCTCATGTCCCTGCGAACACGATTTGTTTTAAGCCAGCTTCAAAGCCGGCTCACCAAAGCGTAAAGAATGTTTATTTGAAATATAGTTGCTAAATTTAGCATGAGCTCGGTTAGCCTAAACCTTAGCGACATTTTTAGAGAGAGCACATTGCGAATCAGGAATGCATGGAGAAATAAATAAACTTTCCCACATTTTTGGAAATCGAGGGAGAATCTGCGAGCTCTTTCTCGCACGGGCGATTTCCGTGGGTTGGAGGACGCGGGTTTCCCACTGAACAGGCAGCTGGAAAGGCACAGTGCTGCTCGTTTTCACTGCAGTTTTATTTCAAATAATGCTCCCTCAAGGAGGAAACAAAAGCTGTCAGCTTTTTTTTT
>VXBS01008844.1:149477-211737 GCA_013400255.1 Sitta europaea | reverse complement strand
TTTTTTTTTTTTAATAGAAATTACGCAGAGCACCGACGCGTTTCAATATTTACCCAAGCTCGTTGTGAAGAGCCGAGAAGCAAATGGAGCTGGGCTTGGCCACGAGCTGCATCCAGAGCAAATCTCACGTTTGCATTTGGTCTTGTGACCTTTCCTGGTGATTCTGATACTGGATTTTACACCCACCTCTTGCACATTGGTTGTAGCATCCCCCAGCTGGATCCTGAAATGCCAGCTGGCCCCTGGGTTGGTCATTTAGACAGAGAATTTTTATGATTTTCCTTTCCACCTTCCTAAGCTTCCACAGCTTAAAGAGGCACCTCTGGGTCACCCTTGCCTCAAGTGACATTGACTGAGAGACATGAGCAGAGCCACGATGGGAAGATGAACAGACACATGATAAACAATTAAATTCTCTTTTATCAGGTGACTTTCCATCATCTCCCTCCACCCTTCCCAGCCTTTGAGTGTTTCTGCTCCTAAAGGGGCAGGATTCCAGCTGTGCCCCTCGTGGGGCTACAGGGCACGAGGGATGTGTCCCAGTACCCCCAGTTGCCTTTGCTGGGGCTGGAACCAGCTCCTCCCCAAGCACACAGGTGGAATAAGGGGCATGGAACAAAACACAGGCTTGATTCCTTTTCCTTGAGTCCACGGTGAGCTGGACCCCCTAATTCTTCCCTACCTATCTCCAATTGCTTACTGAGTTTCTGTTTTTGTTAGAAGAGCAATATGTAATAATAGTTGTTACAATAATTGTATTTCTGTTTTTACATCTGTAAAGATTAAGTTAAACAGTATGAAGCCCATTAAACTATTTCATGTCATGCTGCCATAAATTTCCTCCATTCCCATTGCTACTATTATTCCAGAGTAAACTCTGAGATCAAGCTGCTGCCACAGAGAGTTATTTATAGGAGCTCATTCATCAATAAAAACTTCAAAAGGAATCTGTTACTCTTCTATTGGGAAGCCAAAGAAAACTAACATAAAGACAACCCTGTTAAGAAACAAAGCTAAGGAGACCACAAGACATTTAGTTAAGGAAAATCCTGATTTCTAACAAATGCCATGCGAGGAGGGGAAGAGGCAGAAAAAAAAAAAAAAAAAAGGAAAGATTGTTGGCAGCATGAATCCTTTTAAGTTGTTTCACTCTCATTGGATGGTTAAAATAAACTGTTAAACAGTTGTATTTGGCCTGGCTCAGCCCCCTCATTAGGCTCCATGTGATGGATTTGGGATCTCAGAGTGTGTGAGGAGCTCTTCATCCCCTGCAAAAGCTGGGGTTGTCCTGCCACGTGTCCCAGCTGCTGCTGCACCCACCCACCAGCACAGGAGGAGCCCAACGGGAAGGGATGGCTGGGCACCAGAAAGCATCCACCTCCACAAAGGTAAAGGGGAAAAACAGGAAAAGTTGTGTGTCATGGTCTCTGCTTTCTCTCATTTCTTGTTGTGCCTTTCTCTGCACACCTGAGCTGTGCAGGGCTGGCCTGGGTGGTCGTGGTGGTCCTGCAGGAACTCCAGTGCAGCAGAGCTCCAGTGCTGCCCTTCCCTGTTCCACCTGAAAAACATCCTGGGAACAGCTCAAGGGAGGGGATTCTGCTCCTCTGCTCCCGTGAGACCCCGCCTGGAGTCCTGCTCTGGTGGCCCCAGTATAAGAACATGGAGCTGTTGGGAAAAAGCAGAGTTGATAAGGGGACTAAAGCACCTCCTCTATGAAGACAGGCTGAGAAAGTTGGGACTGCTCAGCTTGGAGAAGAGAAAATTGTGTGGAGATCTCACAGCACTTTCCAGTGTCTGAAAGGGCTACCAGGAAGCTGGAGTGGGATTCTTCATCAGGAACTGGAGTGACAGGACAAGGGGGAATGGCTTCACAATGGAAAAGAATAGGCTTGNTGTGCAGGGCTGGCCTGGGTGGTCGTGGTGGTCCTGCAGGAACTCCAGTGCAGCAGAGCTCCAGTGCTGCCCTTCCCTGTTCCACCTGAAAAACATCCTGGGAACAGCTCAAGGGAGGGGATTCTGCTCCTCTGCTCCCGTGAGACCCCGCCTGGAGTCCTGCTCTGGTGGCCCCAGTATAAGAACATGGAGCTGTTGGGAAAAAGCAGAGTTGATAAGGGGACTAAAGCACCTCCTCTATGAAGACAGGCTGAGAAAGTTGGGACTGCTCAGCTTGGAGAAGAGAAAATTGTGTGGAGATCTCACAGCACTTTCCAGTGTCTGAAAGGGCTACCAGGAAGCTGGAGTGGGATTCTTCATCAGGAACTGGAGTGACAGGACAAGGGGGAATGGCTTCACAATGGAAAAGAATAGGCTTGGACTGGATACTAGGAAGAAATTCTTCTTTGTGAGGCCCTGGCACAGGGTGGCCAGAGAAACTGTGGGTCCCTGGCAGTGTCCAAGGCCAGGCTGGGTGGGGCTTGGAGCAGCCTGGGATAGTGGAAGGTGTCCCTGCCCTGGCAGGGGTGGAAGGAGCTGATTTTTAAGGTCCATTCCAACCCAAACCATTCCTGTGATCTCTCTCCTTTTGGTGCCTGTGTCATTAACAGCTCTGCAGGAGTGAGACCCTGAAGGAGCAGGCACTCAGGATCAGATTCATCCTGGGAACAGGAGCCTCCAGCTGGGCTTTTGGACAGAAACCCTCCCTCATTTCCATCACAGGGATCTGAGCCCTGAGGACAGCAGAGCCCTGCAGCTCCTGGCATGCACTGAGGGACATTTCATGGTCACATCCCCCAACACTGAAGCTCAGGGGGGGAGGATTCTGTTCCCCAGGGATCTCTTTCCATCCTTACTCATGCAAAGCTGGGCAGGGCACTCTGCATGGATTCACCTCCATCAACCCCCATCACACAACAGCTCAGTTTCTGCTCTGAGCTGGCCATCAAAATTATCTCCAGAAACTGCCAGGACACAAAACACCTTCACAGGGCTGGAACTCTCAGCCTCCTGAGGTTCCAGCTTTGGAGGAGCTGGGTAAAATCTGAGATTTAGGGAATTAGAGGAAGTGGAATTTCACTTGCAGAAAACACAACCTTTGCCTAAACTGTCCTCTCCACCCTCACCCAAAAGGCTGCTTTTATTTTCCTTACAACCTGTTCTTGGCAGTGCAGGTGAGCCATCCCTGCTTTCCTTGTGCTGAGGAGTCACAGCAAAAACTCCCAAATCCCAGTGAAGTGACTTAAAAGCAGCCCCAGTACTTCTTCCCCAAACTGGGGTAGAAGATAAAGAAATCTGCCAAAACTCCTCAAATCAGGGGCTGAATAAATCTCTTTGCTCACGACATCTGAAAGAATTACCCTCAATTTTGCCCATCTTTGCCTCGCTCCAAATTGATGCTCGTGTAGCCAGTCTGAATCTGATGTAATTATGGTTGTTCAAACAGAGTGGCAGAGCCAAGCCAGTCACTGTGACTCCACCATGCCAAGAGAAAAGTTTTTGTACACTGTTACAGCTCAGATTTGGAATGGGTCTGAGCACCAAACACAAAGATTATTAATAAACATGCAGTGTCTGTCTGTACAAACCAGCTTTATTCCCATTTAACTGTAGTTACTGTTAAATAGAATTGGTTTGTTATGAAAAGGGCAAAGAGAAGCCCTCAGTTGTTGTGTCTGGTTTCAGATTAGACACTACATAATTTCTGAGTAACAATAACAGCAATTGTGACCCACTTCTCATGGAGTATTTTTCACTGATTTCTCCTAAAGTGCTTTGCAGGGAAGGTCAGTAGAAAGACCCATTGTAAACATGGGGAAATCTCCTGATTATTTGTTTTGGATGGTTAGAGAGGAAATTGCATATGCTTTCATGGAAAAAAAGAATCCTCTATTATTATCCTCTGTCCTAAAAAGGTGGTGGTGGTGGGGAAAGCCTGGTGACTCTGATCTAAATTATCCTAAAGCAAATTTCTGGCAAACCAAATGAAGCCAGACGACTCTGGATTTAATGAGAGTAAATAGTAGCAGACTGAGTTAAAGCTTGAAACAGGGCACTCAGCTGCTGCTCTGCACTGCTTTGCTGCCTGTCTTGAAGCCTTTGATTGCCCAGCTTTGTTTTCTTAGCTAATTTCAGAGATATTTTACTTTGCTTGAGCATCAACAGGTCAACTGTTGGCAAAAGCAAGTGGCAGAAAGCTGTAGGTGTGCTTTATAGGCAACTAGGAAAATAATTGTGTTTAGAGTGTGAAATTCAACCATGTAGCCAAACTTGCCTGATAAAGCTTGAGGCTGAGCAGAGCCAGCCCAAGAGCAGACTGAGATGTGATTCAGCCCTTTGAAGTCTCCTGATCTAATTCTTGTTGTACCCATGCATGATTTCCGTTGCTGGGGAAAACAAAAATCCCATCCCGAGTCCAAAAACCCCAGGTGCTCTCCTGTGTCTCTTGGCTGTGGAAGCTCCTGGTGTGAGTCCCTGGGAGCCCAGGGGAGCAGGAGGGGGTGTCTGGAGGGGGTTCTGTCTCTCAGGGCTCAGCCAAGCTTCCCTGAGTGTTTAATTTGCACGGCAGGCTTTGCCTGGGCAGGCACCTACCGAGCTTTGCTGGGTTGGCCTCCCAACCTTGCTCTCTCTGCCTTTCATCAAGACAGGACTCGTCACACTCCACCCTGGTGGCTCAGCAGAGACCTTATGGCCTTTCCTTGAGTTTCCAAAGGTTGGGGTAGGTTGTGAGAGAAGCTGGATGAAGGGAGGCTCCCATTCCCACTCCTGCTCCCCATGGAGCCAGCTGCTGTAGGGCATTCTCTCGGGGTTTCCAAGGACCCAGGAGTGGTGGACAAGTGGACACTGCTGGTAGATTGTTGCTTGTCCAGCCAAATAATATCAAGAACTGGTGACTCCATGGCCTTTTCCAGTCATTTGTTAAGATTTCTTCGTCAGCATCTCCAAATGAGACACATTTCCCTCTGCTCTTACCCCTGTTTGATTTAAAAGGCATCTTTTTTTTCTTCCATTAGAAAAAGGAGATCAATGGGAGGCAAAATATCTTTCAAATGTCTAAGAAATGAAGTTACTCCTTGAGAACCTTAAAGCTACAGGAGAAAAGTGAAGAATCAACTTTGACACACATGACAAATATTGAAAGGGAGCTGAAGCTGAAAGGCAACTCCTCGAAGACTTTGAAAGACATTAAGAAAGTACATGAATGAGTTGGAATTCTTGAAAGAAAACCTCTCCCAGGCTTCCTCCCTTGGCTCAGAGCCAGGGGCTCTGCGTTTGCCTCCCAAACTCTCTTGCAGTTACAGTGTCTGAGGGAAAATCCATCTCCTCTGATTTCCTAAGGCTGGCCAGCATCAGCAAGCCGATGAGCTGGGGGCTCCTGCCAGTTCCTTCTGGGGGCTTGGGGCAGCCCTGGGAGCCCATAAATCCTGCCTTGGCCCCAGCCAGGGTAAGACCAGCAGCTCTGCTGTGGCCCAGAGGGTGAGCAGCAGGGAGCTGTGCAGACCTTTGCCAGGCTCGGGGCTGCCTGGGCTGCTGGTGTCCCCTGCAGAGGGCTGGGCTGCGAATCCAGGGCTGTGCAGAGCCCCAGGTGGATTCTGGCACTGACAGGTGAGTGGGGAGTGTTCCACAGCGAGGTGTGAGAGCCTGGGAGCAGAGATGTGGGACCCCAGGCTGCTCTTCAAAAATGTGTTTATGGCAGAGGAGAAGTTACAGCAATCTTTAGCTAAGATTGAGACACAGAGCCACACCTGTGAGCTGCCAGCTCCAGCCTAAGCCATGCCTGAAGCCACCTCTGCTCTGGCTACCATGCATTAGATATTTTTATTTGTTGAATATTTCAATACATAACAATCAATCAGCATCATACACATTCCCTTTACCATTACCTATAGCCCATCATAACTGCTAATATTACCAGATTATGGTGGTAACTAACCAATCACATGAGTTAGTATGTTATATTTTAAGCTTAAAACTTGTCTTTCTGTTTTTCTGCAGTGACTTGGTAAAAACATGTTTCCTGTTTGTTTATGCTTTTCTGAGATTTATCTTTACTTGATAAAAACATGCTTTTGTTTGTAGAAAACTTATCATTTGCTTTGAGTTATAAAATCTCTTTTCAATTCATCTCAGCCTTTGTCCAGTGACCACTAGCTTTATTTTCAGGATCTTTTGCTCTTCTCTATCAAAGCTTGCTCTCATTTCTAGAGAACCTTCTGCTCAGCATTCATATTTATAAAACTGCCCTGTTAAACTTTCATCTTCCCAACAGTGAGGGTTGTCCCTCCAGGAGATTCCCTCTGGTCTTAAGGAATAATTGAGAGTGAATCAGCCACCTTCTGTCCAGGGCAGCTGCACCCTCAGCTGACGAGGGAGCCTTTGTGTTCTGGGAGCAGAACCTCTCTCCTGGGTGGCCTGAGCAGAGCCTGGCCTCTCTGCACAGCTCTCCTGGCTCAGGCAGGCGTGGGAGCTGAGCCCTGAGTGGTGTCCAACCCCGAGGATGTCCTTATGGACCACGGGAGCTCCACATGTGGAATCTCCAAGCCCAGGCTCCTTCCTGTGCCTGCACACAGCTCTCACACGAAGCCCAGCACCCCTGCCTCACACAGCAGCACCCCAACAGCCCCGAGGAGCTCCACAGCCAGCTGAGAGCCCTCACCCAGCTCTGCAAGGGCAGGGGAGTGCAGGAAGCGGGTTTGGGGTGGGACAGCAGGGAGGAGGCAGAGGGATGTGGAGCTGAGCATTCCCATGGTGGCTGCAGCAGAGTCGGTCCCAGGACTGGGCTGGGTCCTTTCTGCCAGCCACATTTCACAACCAAACCCCAACTAGTTTTACAACCAAACCCCAACTAGTTTTACAACCAATCCCCAACTAGTTTTACAACCAATTCCCAGCTAGTTCCCCAGGAACAGCCTGATGGGAGCCGTCCCAGGCTGCAGATAACGCCGTGAGCCAGCCGCAATCCCAATTTCACAGCTGTGCTGAGACAGCCTTTAAAATCTCCGAGACAGAACTGGCCCTGTGCAGAGCAGAAATTGTAAGTTTTGGCCCTGTCTCTAACCTTTGGAGAGCTGCCCAGCTTCTGACAGTCTGTGATGATGTCTCTGTGGAGGAAATCCTACGCTGAAGAAAAGCATGTTGCTTTCTCCCAAAGTTATATTCTCCCTTTCATTCGGCCACCATAAAGGACACTTTGTCATCTTGGCAGATCCTAAATATTCCCTCTGAATTTTATGGGAGGCAGATACAGGGACAAAAATTAAGGATTATTCAGGAGCGTTATTTATGGCTAAGGATATAAGGGATTTGAATGGAAATAACAATTAAACTCAAGAAAAAATTCACACTACAGGTCACTGCAATCCCAACTTTTCCCCTCGTGAACTCAAGCCGAGGAGGTTTTCTTCCCCTTTGTGATTTAGGCTTTGCTAAACTTCTCTGAAAATAGTTCATATATCACAGAGAGGAATTTCCATGGGGAGCATAAATACATCTGTGGAAAGAAGGGAACATTTCTCCTTGTCTCTGGGAATGGATGAGAAAGAAAGACAGTTGACGCCAGATATTAATGATGAGTGGAGGAAACCATCCAAAGGAAAAAAACTACTGAGAATACTGAAACTACCCCAAAGTCACAGACCTATAAAAATCTACTACAGAACAATGACTTTTCCACTAATACAGGCTTAGATTCAAGAAAATATTTAAGCACAGACTTAATCTGGCCCCAGTTTGGAAGAGCTCTTGAGTTAAATGGGTGAATTTCAGCTTTGTGGATGTGTTTTTCATCTCTGGGGATCCCAGCTGGCATTAAACATGCCCACAGTTAAATCCAAGCTTAAAGATTTTGGGAGGGGAGATTTTTTCATCTAGTGGGACCACATAACAATTTTCAATTTCTTTGGTCCTGCAGGAGTTTGTATTAAATTCACAGCTCAGGGGACAGCGTTGAGGGTGTTTTGAGCTCACAGATTTTGACCAGAAGGAAGTTGGATCAATCTGAAGGAAATACAAACCACACTACTCAAATATTTGTGGTTGATACACTGAGATATAGCCATGGATCCGGTGTGTGTGTGGATAAATGGACACATCCACACCTGTGCCCCACAGGCTGCTCACATCCAGAGCCCGACAGCTTTTAACAGAGATTTTGTGATCCCTTGGTGGAGAAAAGGAGACTCAGGGGTGCCCTCCTCACTCCCTGCAGCTCCTGAGAGGGGGCTGTGCTCAGCTGGGGTTGGTCTCTTTATCCAGACAGCACTGACAGAACCAGAGGGCACAGCCTCAAGCTGCACAGGCTGGAAATTAGAAAGAAGTTTTGCATGGAAAGTGTAATAAAATATTGAAATGCTTTGCCTGGGGAGGTGGTGGACCCATCCAGCTTTGGATTTTAGCACTTCAACCCTGCCCAAGATCCCTCGGGGGACGAGCTGGGTGTTGGAAGTCTGGACACAGAGAATTTCAGGCTTTCTGTGCTGGCAGAAAATACACAAAGATACACTGCATTTGACCTGGGGCCATGGGAAAGGCTTCCAAACCTGAGTGATAGCACTGAGAATGTGAGTGTGGAGTTGAAAAGGAGTGTGTTATATCACAGGGTGAGACATTTAGAATTTTAAGGTGATGGGTTAAAATAATATATATGTGAGAAGACAGAGAGTTTAGAGTGTAGTCTTCTTCTCCTTCTTCATAAATTCAGGTGATTTTGTTTGATTGGTGTGAAGATCCACAGTGAGGGACATGGGTGGCTAGTTATTGGATTAAAAATTAAAATAAATGTATTAACATCTCATAATTGAGCAGTTTAGACTTTAAAAACCCCTTGAAACTTCACTCCATACTCCATTTTTACCTTATCAACTGGGTGGCTAGTTACGCCCACAATCCGTGATAAGAAAGAACAAGCGTCGAAGTCCGAACGCCAATTCTGCCTCTCGTGCTTTCAATCCTAACCAAAAAAAAAAAATTAAAAACAAAACAAAGGAAAGAGAAACCAAACAAAAGAGTTCTGCACAGCTGGGCTCCGTGTCAGCCACGGGGACGTGGCCTCTGCGTGCTGCAACGTGGCCCAGGGACGGCAAAGCCCGACACGCCGGGCGCTGGGATTTGCCATAGCTGGGTGAACACTTTAATTGGCTTATTACCACATCTCCACGCTGACACCAGCAGCACTAAGGGCTGTGTAAACACACTGGGACAAACGGCACTGCCAAGGTGCTGCAGGCAGGTGGGAACGCCTCTGGGAGCCCCACGGTCGGGGCTTTGCATCCCTGAGGTCCAAAAAGGAGCTGGTGGGAGGCAGGAGGGGAAATCTCAGCTCTTTTCTGAGGGTTTGTGTGGTTCACACCAGCTTCACGTGGCCTGAGTCTTCTTCAGAGTGTGAAAAACAAAGTTTGCTTTCCTGGTAAGGTTTAAAGATGTTTAATAAAAGCCATAGGAGAAACAATAAAGCAAAGATTAAACACTGCCAGCTGGGTGTCTTTGGCCACTGCCAAGAGCACCCCAGTGTCTTGGAACCCCCCCTTTTTATCCTGTTCTTCAGGCATGGACTTGTGCACATTCACTTTTCCAGGAACTGCTCTGCATGGCCACTCCTTGGGTCTGTCAAGCATAATTCCACTTTTATTTGGTTTTTATCATCTTTTTGATTTGGGCTTTGCCCCTTTTTTCACAAGTGGTGAATGCTGAGAGTCACTTGTGCCTCTTCTGGAAGTTATCTCTTCAGGCAGCTGAAACACACTACACCTAAATTCCAAACTACAGCAAAACCCCATTATACATCTATTCAGGCAGTTAAAACACACTAAAAACTACAGAAATAAACATCATATTTATAACATTCATTCCAACATTTGCAAAAAGCCAACACCAAAATATGCATTTATAACAAGAGCATGCTGGGGCTGCACTGATGTGTCCTAACACAGCGTGGACACCTCATTCCCACCACAGCCTTCTGTGGGTATGGGTGTGCTGTCACCCCAGCAGGTTGGATGGGCTCCACAAACACCCCCAGCCTTGCTGCTGCTGCAGCCACTGGGGCTCTCATCGCTGCTGGGGTTTCTCCTCCTTCCCTGGGCTTCCTCCTCACTCATGGTCGAAGCAAAGGACTTTTATTTATTTTTTTTGGAAAGGGTTTTTGGGCCACTCGCCGTGCCCAGCGCTGTCCGGGGGCAGCAGCTCCCCCAGCATCTCTGCTCCGAGCCAGCGCCAATTTTTGGGTGATGCTGCAAGCTGTGCCTGCTGTCCCGATGAGGAGGGGATTAGCAGGGCGCTTCAGAGCGCGGTGCAATCGCACTCTCACCCCGCTGGCAGGGCTCGGTTTGCTCGGTTTGCTCGGGGCGAGCCTCCCGGGACGGGCGAGAGGATCCCTCTGATGGTGACGCCGGGTAGAACAGAGCCCGCACCTCCCGTCCTTTTGTCCTCACACATCTGGCATCTCCTGCGGGAGCCAGGGCAGCTTGGGATTCAGCCCCCTCGGCCTCTTGAAGGGCGGCAGGGAGCTGGCACCGCTCCTCTCAGCTGGGGCTCCTCTGGCCGGCTTTGGGCTCCTGCGCGCCTTGCCCTCCAGCCGCCCCCGGGGGATGCTGCGCTGGGCTCAAGGACTGCCTCTGTCCTCACAGCCACAGGTGATGCCTCTCCTGCACACACGAAATTACCTCGGGGGATGAATGCCTTCACTCTGCTTGTGGTGCAGCTTCTGAGTGCTCGGAGCCTGGGGCACAGGAGTCTGGAGCCGGGGGGGTCGGTGCCCACCCCTCCTCCTCCACTCCTAAGTGGAAAATTATTGTTAAAGATTATAAATGCTTTGAGAAAACAGCACAACAGAGAAGGAATCAGATTCCCTTGGCTGCTATCTCAGGGAATACGGTGTTGCTCTAATAGATTTATTTATTTAGCTTTACTACCTGGAGCTGCTGTACCCTCGCTCCCCTCTGCAGAGTCAGAACCGTGGGGGAACAATGAGCTCAGAGATCCCTGACCCTGCTCCAGGCACTGTAGGATTCACATTTTGCAGGCTCTGACATGGAACCCAAATCAGCCACCTCTGGGAGAAAGTTTAAGGTTTTTCTTCCAAAGGTGCAGATGGTGCAGGAAATGGCAGGGGGTGTTTCCCACAGGCACAATCAGCCACTTCAGGTGATCTTTAAATCAATCCTGTCTTAAACTTTCCCTTTTTTTTCCCCCTATTTTCACTAGCTCTCACTAAAAATCATCCTCTACCTTCCTCAATTTCTGACAGCTCATCTGCTGACCAAATCCTGGCTCTGGGGATGTCCTCTTTTCTCTGATTTAATCACTCTTCTTTCTGGCAAGTGGGTTTTGAAGAGAGAATGAGCCATTCACTTAGAAAAAAATGAAACTGGTGCATCACAGAAGATAAATATTGGGAACTGGTTTATCTGGTTTGGAAATATATTCTGATTTTCTTCTCCCCCTGTTCCTGGTGAAGAGTGAACTCTTGTCTCTGACGCTGCTCTGGGCTCTTCTCATCTTGGCTGGGACTTAGAAGTGAAGAAATTGAAAAAAAAAGCCCAGAAGAAAAACAAGGGAATGTTTTGAATGTTAGATGCTTTTGGTGGGATGCCAGTGAGAGGTGCTGGGTGAAGGCAGGTGATTAAGGGTTTGCCTGGCTCATCCCCAGACATTTTGTTCCTCCTAAATCATCTTTGCCTCTCCTGAGTGTCCGGTGAACTCAGAGCTTGTCTGTCTTCAGAAACACCACAAAACCTTCTTATCTGACAAAGGTTTCCTTTGCCAACTGGAATAAAATTCACAGGATCGAGTCACCATCACCTCTTGCCATTTTGACTCATGATGATATGGAAATCTGATTTATTTTTTTTTTATATATTTAAGGCTGTTTTTCTGCCTGGAGATGTCTGGGGATCCCAAACCAGGGCTCAGCTTGTGGCATTTAAAAGTGGGCTTGCAAGTTAAGTCTAGCCATCAAGGTGGAACCTGCTGCCACAAGGATTTGAGAAGTTCATCCCAAGAACATATTTTTTTTCTTCACCTTTTATTTTCTCCTTCATTTCCCTTTCTTCTCTCCTCCCTGTTTTCTCAGCCCTGGTGCTAATAAATTAGATTATCACTTGCTCTAGACCCTTTCATCCTTCAGAGAGCTGCACTGGAAGCTGAGATGCTGCCCCAGTTGGAGGGTTGTGATCTTTTTTAAGGCAAAGGGAGGGGAAAAAAATTTGATTCTCATTCTTTAGAAAACCCTTGTTTGAAGAAGTCCCCAGGGTTGTATGGTGTATTCCAATTTTCTCCCATTTACCTGGGAACAGCAGCTTTACCCTCAGAGTCAGGAGGAGATTTCTTCACATTCCCAATTCTGACCAAATGGGGAATGAAAATAAAAGCCCTTCCCATTGTTTGTCTGGCTGACTCTAATTCTCAGCATTTGGGCACTGCCAAGCAGATGACAGAGAGACATCAGCCTGCAGGTGCTGTCACACCACAGCCACTCTTGGCACTGGCTGCTTTCCTTCCCCACCTCCCCAGATGTGTTGGAGCTGCTTCCCGGGGGGCTCGGGCCAGGAAAACTCATCAGAGCCCAGCCCAGCCCTGGGGAGAGGGGGCTCACCACCACGTTTTCTCACCAAACAGATGCTCAGGCCAATAAACAAACACTCCAAACTACCCAGCTGCTGGAGATTTTGGGGGCAGAGCTCTCACCAAAAGCAGAACTCACCAGCTGTGCAGCTTTGTCAAGTAGAGGGGATTCTGTGCTGGTTCTGTGCTCCCATCTGATTAGGTGAGAGATTGTCCAAAACCAGCCCCATGATCTCATCCAGCCAAGCAGGAACAGTGCAAAGAAGTGAAAAATTAATGTGAGAAGAGAGAGAGATCCAGGAGACAGGGGGAATAAACCTCGGGAGCACCGGATCCACCGATGGCAAGAATAAACCTGGAAAACCAGAGCTGGGCATCGTGTGAGCTCTGACCCTGCCCCCTCTGCCAGCACTGGGGACCAGGGCAGGCAGGGAGGCTGGAGGCTCAGGGTGGAGCTGTCTCTGAGCTGGGATTTTCACTCTGAGTTTATGATTTCTCACAGAATTGTTTTACACCTTGCATTTCGGGTGTGGGGATTTCTTCTTGAAACAGGGAAATGGGAAAGTGCAGTTTATTTTCTTATCTTCTGCAGAGGCACAGAGAGGATGGATCCCTCTTACAGATGTCAGCAGAGTGGCAAAGAAGTCCCCAGATTTCTGCTGATCAAACTATTTAAAGTTTTATGGGCCAGCAAAATTCTGCCAACTGGATATTTATGTTGTTAAACCAATACTGAGCTAATTGGTGTTATTACAGTGGGAACTTCCTTAACCAATCACCTCTTACCACCCAAGCCTTACAATATTCCATGTTAAAACCTCTGTTAACCTTTGTAACTACTTTGGCTTTGTCTATGACTTTTAAGCTCTAAAATTAAACTTTTCTCTCAGCTTTAAGTTATAAATCCACATTCTCACTTCTAGCACCTAAACTTGGGAGCCTCTCCCAAGGTTTCAAATCAAACCCAGTCTCTAATTCTAAGTTTTAGCTTACCAACCTAATATTCTGAGATTTCTCAACACTTTTGGATTCCAACAAACCTGTGCACACTTCCAGAGCAAATTGTGCTGCACAGAGGTGACACTCACCTGCAGGAGAGAGCAAGGGCTGGGAATTCCCAAATCCCAGTGCAGGGGGATGGATGGGAAATGACCTGGACAATGAGGAGAACCAGAAACTCTCTTCCAGATAAAAAAAATTCTGTTTTAACCCAAAATTTAACAGAACAAACAAAAAAAGAGCATTTTCGCATTTTGAAACCTCAAATCTGCTTCTTGAAATCGCAGCAAATCCCCAAGTTTATTGTTGGAGTGGAAAGTGAGGGATAGGGAGATTAAAAGATCCAACCACAGCCACAGTTGGCAGCAGAGCTCAGAAAGCTGAAAACTTTTGTTAATTGAGTGACAAAATAATTCCTGTGCTTGTGATTTTTGTCTTGAAGGAGAGTTGTGAGAAAACCCAGCAAATATTACAGGAACAAAATTCCTGAGACCCTTAAATACCTTATTCACCCACTTTTGGTACCTGTAAAATCTCCATTCAGCACCAGTTTTGTGCCATTCCTCCTCAGTTTAGGAAATACTGATAATAACCAGCCCATGCAAACAGAGAATAAATGAGAATTTTTATCCATTATATATTTTTAATGTTTACATTGCTCTCAGAGGCTTTGTGGGTTGCCTACCCAACAAGAAGGAAACATTCAGCCAGCAGCAGTAGATTATATTTGCATCTTCAGCAGAGATGTTTGTGAGATTTGCAAAAAAGATCGTTGTGCCACAGGAGGGAACAGAAAATCGGCACACTTTTGAACACGAGACAGAAAACAGCAGGAGAAGAAGGGTGGAAAGTTTACACAGAAATTACTTCTGAGAATCTGACACTGGCCAAACGAGAAACACATTTCCTTGGTGGAGCAAGGGGAGGCGCCAGTTAGAATGGACGAGGGAGAAAACGATGAATTTCCTGAAAAAGGGACAAAACCCAAACGAGAAGCGTCATTGGGAATGCGGGGAAAAGCAGCCAGGGAAATAAGAGAGAGGTGGGAATTCCTGGAGGAGCTGGGGATGGGGGGCAAAGCCCAGCTGAGTCCAATCAGCTCTGGTGCTCCTCCTGTCAGGGGCTGCTGCTTGATGGGTCTTATCTCCAGCATCAGCCGCAGCCAGCCCGGCCGTGCTTTAATGAGCTGATAAATGAGACACGGAGAGAACATTGTCCCTTCAGAGAGCCCATTTTTCAAAGGGAACAAATGGCCTCTGGAGCTGCTGGTGGCTGGGGTAAGGGATGAGCTGTCGGAGGCAGGGATTTTTTGGGGGCATGTCTCAGACGAGCTCGGAGGGCAGTGGCAGAGGCTCTGGGATGCGGCTGACCCCGGGTCCTGGCTGGGTCCCGTGGTTTGTCTTGGGATGAGAGCGTGAAAAACGAGGTTCACTTTCCTGGTAAAATTTAAGAAGGTTTAATAGAGACAATAAGAGAAATAAAATAAAGCAAAGGTGAAATGGCTGGGTGCCTTGGTGCTCTTGGAACTCCCCCTTTTTATCCTGTTCTTCTTGTGCACATTCACTTTTCCAGGAACTGCTCTGCATGGTCACTCCTTGGGTCTGTCAAGCATAATTCCACTTTTATTCAGTTCTTATCATCTTTTGATTTGGGCTTTGGTCCCTTTTTTTCACAAGTGGTGAATGCTGAGAGTCACTTGTGCCTCGTCTGGAAGTTATCTATTCAGGCACCTAAATTCCAAACTACAGCAAAAACCCATTATACATCTATTCAGGCAGTTAAAACACACTAAAAACTACAGAAATAAACATCATATTTATAACATTCATTCCAACATTTGCAAAAAAGCCAACACCAAAATATGCATTTACAACAAGAGCCTCTGGGGATGTGTCTGCTGCTGGATTTGAAAATCCTGTCGTGGAATCCTCATGGAGTGGTTCAGTTGGAAGGGACCTTAAAGCTCATCTCACCCCCTGCCACTGTCCCAGGCTGCTCCCAGCCCCATCCAGCCTGGTCTTGGGCACTTCCAGGGATCCAGGGACAGCCACAGCTCCTCTGGGCACCCTCTGCCATCTCCCTACCCTCCCAGAGAAGATTTCCTTCCAGACATCTGCCTTTAAATTTCCCCTCTTTCGTTTTGAATTTCATTGGTGTTCTGATTTCAGAGAAATCAGAGAGCCCCTTGTCAGTCTGAAGCCCCTTGGTTCTGAGCTGATGGATGCAGGGAATTCTCCCACACCATCCTAAAATATTGGAGCTGTCTATGTGGCTAATTACATAGTGGGAAATATTTCCTTGAAAATGTTGTGATGCTTCATCCCGGTGATAGAGCAAACAGGGCCGAAAACCATTTTGTTAGATTGGATCTTGGGAAGGAATTCTTTCCTGGGAGAGTGGAGAGGCCCTGGCACAGATTCCCAGAGAAGCTGTGGCTGCCCCTGGATCCCTGGAATGTCCAAGGCCAGGCTTGAACTCCCTGGGACAGTGGGAGGGGTCCCTGCCATGGCAGGGGTGGCACTGGATGGGCTTTGAGACCCTTCCAAGCCAACCCATTCCATGATTCTAAGACAGTGCAGTCCCTACTGGAGAGGCACAGCTTCATGGCCACACTTAATTTCCTTCCAATCCACCAAATTCCTGTAGCACTGGGCTTGAACAACGTCAGGAAGATGATGCAATGGCTACAACAAAAGCTGCAGTTATCCTGAAGGGATTTCCATGGAATAATATTCAGCAGACACAATCAGCAGAATCACTGAACTGTTCAAGTTTCAGCCAACATGGGCAATTAAGAAATCTTACCAAGAAATGTAACTTAACTCCTTATTAGCTCTTGGATCCCTATCAGGAACACTGTAAAAAAAAACCCCCAACAAACTACAAAAAATAATATCCAACAGCATTTTTCAAATTAGCAGCCTTGAGGGCAATATAATCTAAGTTCAGCCAGAGCCAATCGAGTAGGAATAGCTAATTTAGCTCAAGGAAATTTAAGAATCCCTCATCTCCTCATCAGCAGCAACTTGCTTGTTAAAGGAAGACAAATGAAAAGGTTAATCAGCAAAGATTCACACTGGGGGATTGCTTGGAACGATTCCCTCCTGCCCGGCAGCCCTGGCTGTGAGCAGCCGGCTCCCCCCAGACCCTGGGGGCACAGCTGGCCCCGGGAGCCCTGCCTGGCTCGCAGGATGTGGCCCAGCTGGCCAGGGGGTGCTCTGGGCACTGCCTTGGCTGCTCTCTGCTCCCCCAGCTGATGGATGTGCCCAGGGTTGGGTGCCACGCTGGTCCTGGAGCAGGTTTTGGCTGGGATGTCGTGCACTCCTGCCCTCGGAGCTCCATGGCCAGGTAAACAAACTGTAGGGCTTTTAAAGCCTTGCTAATTTTTCTTTTTTTTTTTTTTTTTTTTTTTTTTTTTTAAACGGGAGAACCAGCTCTGGCTGGTTCTATGGACCAGAGATTTAAAAATAGCTGGGTTCCTTCCTGTCTGAGGTAGAGAGAAAGATATAAGCCTGATTTATTGGCTGTCCAGTGGACTTTATATTCAATTTCCTCTTGTCACATTCCTATCAAGTAACTGCAGGAGTGCAGCAGAGACAGGGTGAGCCTTTACAGAATAAATACATTCATTTACATGATGAATACCCATATTCACGTGGATTACAGTCCCTCTTCAAACACTCCAACAAATAAATACCAGCCAAACATTGTTAGCAGCAAATGGGTGGAGGAATGCAATCTCACCTATTTTAACTCAGTGTTTAAATTCACGTGTTTAATTCATTTTGGTAGGATGGAATGACTGTCCTGCCACACCCAATGGAATGAGGGATAAATCCTGATTTCTGGAATACAACCACACCTTTCCTTTCCTCCTTTCTTCCCTGTTGTGCCTGTGCTGCCTGATGCTGCTCAGTAGAGTTGTTAAGGTTGGGAAAGGCCTCTAAAATCCTCACATCCAACCCTCAGCTCAGCACCACCACTAAATCCTGCCCTCAACGGCCATATCCACAGGTTTTTTGGGCATTTCCAGGGGTGGTGACTCCACCACTTCTCTGAGCATCCCACGTGTCCTGGGGCAGGAAAACCTCCTGGTGGGATTGGCTTGGGAGACTTGGGAGCCAGACTTGCTCAGAAACAAAGGCTGAGGAAGGGAAAAGAGAAATAAATATATTTTTAAAAAGTTAAATAAGTGAGATTTAAAGCTTCTCTGCAAGGCCACATCCCAGTCTGGGCCAAGGTTTGCACAATTTCTGCTGGTGGAATGCAGAAGTGGGTTTTCCTTGTGGGATGTTTCCACAGAGGTGAAATCTTTGATGTTCAGAAGGTCCAAGAGTTTCTGCTTGGACCATCAAGCAGGGACAACACCGAGAGCTCCATTCCACATTTCCAGGGGTTCCAGTAGCTGCCCAAAGCTCCCAAAAACCTCACACTGCACACACAAGCAGCTCTCACTTTTCACTTTCATCATGTGTTAAAAATTTTTCTTCTTTTCAGAGAAAACTTGGCCTTTTGAAAGGTTTATGAACTCACACGTATTTATGGAACTGGGACAGGGCACTGACACGAAATGTTCTCAGGATGATGGATTCAATCCTGTCTCCAGGGAAAAAAATTAGGAACCCAACCAAGGAAAAACACTCTGGAAAACTTCACATCAAACAAGGGAAGGAAGGAGTGAGAAGAAATGAAGCACATTTGAGATTATGAGGAGGGGGTTAGTTCATGTCTGAGTTTAGTCTGATGCCCTGGTGATGGCCATCAGTGCAAGCAGCATGGGGACTGATTCCACTCAGGAATTGCTCAGGAACAATTCCAGCACCAGGAGGAAGGCCAGCACAAGGATCACTGCAATGGTCAGTCCTGGGCATTGAAATGCATCCAGCTTGATTTGCTCCAGCAAATTCAAAAATCCTTTCCCTGCCTCGAATGAAACACAAACAAAGCCTTCGCTTCCATTGCATATTCTCCTGTGCAAGAATGTTATTTTAATTTCCCCCAAGAGCTAAAAAAAGAACCTTTTTCCCCCTGTTTTTATTTGATATACATAATGTAGGCTGGCAGTATTAGTGTAAGTGTTTTCTATTCATGGCTTTCTGAAACTTTCTGCTAGAAGTCTTTGAAATCAAACACCCTTCTTTTTATCATATATTACTTCCTCCCTGGGAACTATTCCCTCTCTGTGCAGTGATCCCATTAGGCTTTTAACTTTCAGATGTAGAAAAAAACCAAAAAACCTACCCCAAAAACCTGTGATAAAAATGTATTGATGTTTGAACACCATCCAGCACGGGCAACTTCAAAAAAACAACACACAAATTTCTTGAATGGAAAATGGGAATTTGATTTGCTGGGAGGGGAAAAGCTTTTCCATAAGCAGTTGTGATGTTTAATGAGCCATCAATTGATTTTTGGGCTCACTTGGTACCACTGATGGTTGCAACAGCATTTAAAACAAAATTTCCAAAGGCATGGGCCATGATTTTATGGAAAACCACAAGTGACACAAGTGACTTGTAGGCTTGGCCATGTCTGCAGAGTTGTTTATTCTTGCAGCACTCATACAGCCCAGGATGCCTGTGGTTCCTGCAAACTCTGAGGTGGTATCAAGCAGGAAAAACTAAATTTGAAGGACTTAAAATTATTGGAGCTTGAAATTCTGAGCTGAAATAGATTTTTTTTGGTGTTCGAAATGCTTCTTTGGATCAAATTTTGTGATATATTTGTTTTCAGCCTCACTCAGTCTGTTCTTTCACTACTGAGTGTTTCAGTGGACTTGGAATATCCTCGTTGAGCAGGTTTTCATATTTATGAGATAGACTAAATAATAGAAATGCTGTAAAGCAAAAGCCATGGATCTGTTCCATCTGAAATCAGCAGGGCCTGGGCAAGTGTTTGGGATGTCAGAGAAACCCCTGAGGCTGCAGAGATGAAAAGGAGGAAGAGCAGAGGATTTGAGGTGTCCAGACTGGATTATCTCAGCATGCTAATTACTGGGGCAGGCAGGGTTAGGGGTTTCAGGGATTTACACCTCTGGAATGAGAGGAGCAGAGGACACCCCTCATCCTGGGCTGGCTCTTCATTGCCAGGCTGTATAAATGCCAAATTTCTGGCAGTGGTGATGACCCCAAGGTGTGAGAGCCATCCCCCCTTCTCACTGCACCCTTAATTCACCTGATTTATCCCCACCTTGTCTTTTCTCCTGCTGGAGTTCAACACTTCCCACAAGAACCAGCAGATCACACTCACTCCTCATCCTCAGATGTCAGTGTGACCACTCCAGATTCCCCACCTCAGCCAGGTGGGAATCAATCTTGGGATGCTCTTCCTGTTCCTTGACTGGAAACTCATCCAAACCCTGCCTGGAGGAGCACAGGGAAACCCATTAATTAATTTACCACATCCCTTTCATGCCCACCTGCCCCCAAAACTCGTGCAAATACAGCGATAATTTAGAGAAAAAAACAAGTTCAGGAACCTCCAAAGTGATTTTATTAAAATCAAACCAACTGCTGGTGCCTGACATAATTAAGGGTGTTTGGTTTGGCTCTGCACAATGAAACAGCCTCACATAGAAAAGTGGTTGCAGCTTTTGTCCCAACAAATATGAAGCATCATTTATTCTCCACCAGCTCGGTACCAATCCTCTTCTGTTCAAATCTTTCAAATATTTCTTCTTTTTTCCCCTTTTCCTGGCCCTGTAGAGCCAAAAGAAATGTTTGACAGGTATTAATTTTGAAAACAAATGGTAGATTTTCAGCTCAGCTGCTGAGGAGAAGGCAGGGAAAGAGCAAATTGCAGCTTGTTTTAATTGCAAACTGGGAATTTTATAAACAAAATCCACGCACGTATCATTTATAATCATGATCCAGGCCAGAGCAATAATTATGATAAATCCTTTGTCAACCCTACTAAGAAGTCTTTTATGAAGTAGTAGGGAATTAATTCACATTCTAGACAATGGCTCAATGAAATGCTTTCCAGCTTCTCTGACATATGGAATTCCACATGGGCTGCAATCAGATGTTCCCCAAATCACACTTTTTCCTTGCTAAACTCCCTGACAGTTTAACATAAACAAGCACTGAATTCATTAAACTGCAATTTTTAAGCCTTCTAATTAACTGAAACAGCTGAAGTTTGACTCTTCAAACACATGTTAAAGGCTTAATTTTCAAGACATAAACCACTGGGAGACCTGCAGTTTATTAACTTTTGAGGTGCTCAGCAGAGAACCTTCCCTCGTGTTGTTCTTCAGCGTTCTGCAAAATGTAGGTTTACAATATTTCAACATAAGGCAATTAACAAAATACCTCATTTTCATAATGAAAGGCATTATTGCTTTGATTTGGAAGCAGAATTTTTGACTCTGGGCTCCCTGATTATTTTGTTCAGTCTTATCAGACTGTTTTCATTGCTCCATTAAATGTCCAGTGGCTCCCTAAACAGCACTTAACTAAACTAAAGTTATTTAGATACTAAAGGTACTCAAGATTATTCTTTAAAAATCAGGCATGCTTCTGCTCCATGAAGTTCCTGCCACATTCAAGACAGTCCATTCAATATTTTGGATGCAGCCTTGACCCAGGAGAAGGGAGTTTTAACCCATTAAAGTATTTTAGTCTTTGCCATGATTTGGGAAATGTGCATAAGTTTTAATCCTTCAGTCTTAAACATTAAAAACCTCGCTTTAAACTGAGAGAGGGAAGGTGCAGATTGAATATTGGGCAGGAATTATTCCCTGTGAGGGTGGGCAGCCCTGGCACAGGTGCCCAGAGCAGCTGGGGCTGCCCCTGCATCCCAGGCTGGATGGGGCTTGGAGCAGCCTGGGATGGTGGAAGGTGTTGGGGCTGGAACTGGGTGATCTTTAAGGTCCTTTCCCACCCAAACCATTCCATAATTCTGGAATTCCTGCTTTACTTTATTGCACAGGAATTGGGAAGGTCTGGAGCCTGACAGTGCAACATCATCCCTGTGTGACCCTTGCTGGCAGCCAGGCCAGGCAGGAATTTGGTTACTTCAAGGGTGTTTTTAAACCCAACCCCTTGAAACTTGATTTAGACACCTTTTAATTCTTAAATTAAAGCCAATACAGTGGAAGCCCCACTTTAAATAGGGGCAGACCAACCCCTGTGGCTCGCTGATCCTGGGGATCTCTCCCAACCTGGGCATTTTGGGGTCCTGGGATTGGAGATAAACCTGACCCGGGCACCAGGTGCTCTGTCCTGCTGGGGGGTTCACGTGTGAAATGTGCAGGGAGGAGGAAATGACAGGAAGCAAAGCACCAGCAGCACAACTTTCATGTGGGTTTTGTTCCCAGGAAAGCACTTCCTCTGTTTGTGCAGGCTGGGACTGCACGGGGGCTCTGGCTCTCACTCCTTCAGCCAGGCCAGGCAAGCCATGGCACCCAACAAAAATCAAAGCAGCTGTTTTTTTTTTTTAAATTGCCCTATGTTTATCTGGATTCTGCTGTCATGGAGTTTTTTGTTGTATGAGAATTTTCCTCCTCGTCTTTTTTCTTTTTTTTTCTTCCTTATTTTTTCCCTGACCAAGCTGATTGCAGTGAAATAAATTTTTGATTTTCCTCCTCATCTCTTTCCTTTTGTTCCCTCCTTATTTCTCCCTACCCAAGCTGATTACAATGAAATTAAGTTTTGAGTGTTACTTTCAACTAGAGAAAAAAAAATCAACACCCTCTAAACTTGTAAATGGGGAACAACACATGGATTTACACCAGGGAGGAGCATGGCAATGCACAGTTTGGCTGACATTTGGATAAATGACATTCCTTACTTCTCCCTCATCTCATCCCTCTCTTATCTACTGAGAGTGAGGGTTTTCCCAAAGAGAAAAAAAACCAGTAAGTTTCTGGAAAATTCTCCTGTACTCAGGTAACAAAGTAATGGTTGGAAAGCTGCTCTTCTTTTAATTTTAAATATCAAAATATATCTAGTGGGAGGAGAAGAAGAGAGATGTGTGCAGTCCCAGCACTGTTTGATTTGCACAGCACTGTGGAAATGCTCAGCTCTTTCCTGAGCTGGCTTTTGCCTTGGCCAACCACCTCTCCATGCCTCCAAGGGGTTGGAGAAAAGAACATAAAATCTGAATTATCACCTTTTCAGCTCCTGCTTCAGTAAAGCTGAATGCGAAACTCCTGTCACAAAACTCCTGACACAAAACTCCTGACACAAAACTCTCTTTCACAAACACAAACCACCATGGTGCTCCCCAGGAAAACACTGTCACCACCACACTGATGACACAAAGACCACAGAAACCAAAGGAAAAAGTGAACCCTATTATTTCCTTTATTTTCTCTATGTAGGCAATGACACAGCCAAGAGTCCAGGCATGGCTTAACTGGGAGTTAAG
The DNA here is from genome assembly GCA_013400255.1 of Sitta europaea. Taxonomy (NCBI): domain Eukaryota; kingdom Metazoa; phylum Chordata; class Aves; order Passeriformes; family Sittidae; genus Sitta; species Sitta europaea. The sequence continues at coordinate 188,874 of VXBS01008844.1, read as the reverse complement.
GCTGGGAGTGGTTTTGAAATGAAAAAAATTTACACTGAAATGAAAAAATATCAATTTATTATTGAACTTTTGCATCTGCTTTGCTTAGTCAGCACTTCTGTGCCGTTGTTGTCCAGTGGAGTGGGGAAATGAAGGCGTTAATTAATTAATATTAATAAGTTTTCCATGATGGAGAAGCTCTTGAGGAAAAGGCTCTGTCATCCCAGAACATCAGCCATGGAAAATGTATGGGCAGCAAGGGTTGAAGTGGATTCTCTGAATACAAGGAGGTTCCTATAAATCTCACCTCATTAAAAAGAAAGAAGTGAAAATAGTTTGAATTTAATAGTGCATCATTTATTGTCATAAAAATCCTTCAATGCAGAGGAAGGCTCCTGTTGCTCCTGAAAGAAAAGATAAAGTCTTTCATGGTTGAGCCTTCCAGCAGCCATGGTTTGGGTCTCACCAACCCTACAAATAAAGCACTTTTAAACCACTAAAATTCCTTATTTCTTGTCACATACAGAGGGTCATGAAGGCTTCAGGTTCAACACAAGATGCTTGTGATAAGGGCAGCTTGGAGGGTCAGCCTGGGAATGTCTGGATCTCCTGGTCTGGAGGGGTGAAAATTGGAGTGGGTTCATGGGGAATAGAGCAGGTGGGCTGCTGTTCCCTCAGCCAGAATCTGGAGGAGGTTGTGGGAAGAAAAGGAATGAGTAGGAAGTAATTTTAGGAGTCTATAGCCTGTGAATTTGCAAAAAAAAAATTTTTTTGAAGGGAATATTAAAAGAAAACAATGTATGTGGTGAAATTAAGAACTTACTGCAATCAGAAATAGTCTGGATATAACAATTAGGAATTATACAGACAATTAGGAATTATACAGACAATTAGGAATAATACACACAATAGAGGCAGTTGTGCCTATTGTCTGTGTTAACGGTGCTGGTGCTAAAACCTGATTTTAGCTGATAACACCTCTACATTGCATCAAGAAGGTAAAGAGGAGAAATAATCCTTGAATACAGCAGGAAGCTCCTGAAAGAGAAGCACAGGGAAAGGTGTGCCTGAAGCCTCGTGTCCTGGGATTCATCTGGAAAAGCAGAGTGTGCCCTCTGGCAGGATGTGGCTCTGCCCTGGGGCTGGGAACGTCTGCCTTTCCCTGCTGAGCCAGCAGCCAGCCCAAAAAACTCCCCGAGTGGGAGAGGGAATTGCAGTTCTGGCACCTGCCAGCTTGCAAAAAAGGAAAAGCCAAGCCAAGCTGCAGCCCGGGGCCAAAGGCTTAGCAGGGTTAGTCACCAGAGCCCGAGCATCCCAAAGTAAACAGCTCCGTGTTTTTTGTTCCTCGGTTGGATGGTTGTGCCCCTCGAGCTGGAATAACTTCTCTGGAGCATCTCAGGACTTGGTTTGGAGTTTGAAGCAAGGCCCTAAGTCAATTAACAGCTGCTGGAAAAATCCATGTTAGGAAAGACAGGCAACCTTGTGAGAGGGATGGGACAGGGAGAGGGAGGATCAGGACCTGAGAGCACAGAGCAAACCTGCTCTGGAACGGCTGCTGTCCCTCCCTCCCTCCTCCTGCTCCTCTCCTTGGGGATGCACCCTAGCTGGAGAGCAGAGCAAACTGCCAGCTGCCCCAATTCGAGGACAATTCTGACCCCTTTTCCCACCCAGGAGCACTGCCAGGCCAATGGCTGAGCTCTCAAAAGGCATTTGAAGGATGGAATTAATGAAATGCTCCTGCAGGCAATTTGCTGAGTGTGCTGACTGTAGATGGAGGAGCACAGTGCACCCCTTCCTGTGGCTCATTTCTGGTGTGAACAGTTCCACTTACCAGCACGGGACTTCCACTCCCTGCAAACTGCTGGTGGAAGATAAAAATCATTATTCCACGGTGGGAATTCCCTCTGGTGAAATCCTAAACAAAAGAGCTGACAGGGACAGCAGAGCTGCCTGGGAAACCAAGGGTGATGATGGCACTGCTCCAGGACTCTGGCATTGTCCTCACATCCACTCCCAGCACCATTTTCCTTGTTTTCTTCACTGTGATGGAGAAGAACTCCTGATCCTTGGGACAGCAACCTTTGGTTTGCTTTCATCTCGTCCCTTATTTTCCGTGGTGTGCTAATTGTTTAGGCTGGTATGGAAGAGCAGAGACATTGATAAAATTGCAGGATTGGATTCCAAATTGTGCCAAGGAGCTTTCCCTGACTTTGAGCCCTTGCTGGAGGTGGCCCCAGCACCCACACCCTTCCCCTGAGCCAGGCTGAACGAGCTGCAGGAGGGTTTGGTTTTGTCACCCGTAATTTGCAGCTGACTTTGGAACAAACCCCACCGAGGTGATGAGTGTGAAGTTCAGAAGAGACTTAGAGGATTCTGCTTTTCCTAAAGCCCCCAGAATTCATATAACTCTGCTTTGCTCTGTTACACCCACAGGTCAGGAGTATCCTGGGTGAGGTCGTGGTTTAGCTAAGAGCAACAGATATGGGATAATTACACAAATGGATCCTGACCCCCAGCTCTGGCTGATCTCCCATTAAATCCAAGTTTTAAAAAAAGCAGGCTGGGGGTTGTTCCTTCCTTCTCTGCCACTTGTGGTTCTGCAGGTATTTGGATAAGGAGACGCTGGGGAGGAGTTTTTGTTGTCTGAAATCCCACATTGAGAATAATGGGAAATCGAAGAACATTCCTGAGCTTTAATTATCAATTTATTAATAATTATTATTTTTAGAGGAAGAAAATATTTTAGAAAAACAGCAATAGGTAGGAAATTGTTATTAAAATTCTTATTATCATGGTTTTTTTGCCTGCTTAGGTTCTTTCACCTTGGGCTATCTCCAATTAGCCATGGAAATGCAGGTGGTGACATAATTTAGGTGTTCAGGATTAAAGGGGATGTTTATTAGACAACTGCAGGCCTGATCCAAACCCACTGAAGCTGACAAAGCCAACAGATGCCACCAAATCCATCTGTAGCTATTTTCTGAAGAGAAGTCCCCAACACAACCTCCAGGTACAATCCAAGCTCTGGGTGTTAGAGCTGCAGCTGCTTCTAATTATGGATGAGCATTTTTCTTTTCTTTTTTCATTTTTCTTTGCAAATTACCATTGTAAGGGCTTTGGCACCAAAGCAAAATTATGACAAAGGACCCTAAAAGAGTGAGGAAGGAGAAAATAAATAATTAGGCTGAAAAGCAAGATCAATCATTCCCTTCCTACTGAACTTCTTAGAGACTCAATCTCTGTCTTCTGAAAAGAAAGTGAAACCACCACCCCAAAACCCGAGGACAATTAATAAGGGGCAGCAGCTTCAAATTGTAAAACATTTTGGGGGCACAAGGACTTCTTTGACTCCCACAGAGACCCCACAAAGCATCCAGAGTGTCCCAGGACATTTCAGCTCCATCAGGAACCAGTATCCCTTACTGGAGCACTGTTGAGAAACCACGAGTAAAATGTAATGAGTTCAGCATTTTCATATCATTCTCGTTTTCTGAGCTGATATTTGAGATAACAGACAAAGCCTGCCTTGGTTTCAGTTCAGAGGACGTTCTGTGCTATGGCTTCACTTTGCTGAAATCCTGATCAAAGCAGAGCTGTGAAATCTTACTATCCCATTGCTAACTGCACTGTTGACTTTATGCATACTTCCAAAATCCCTGCTTCCCCTTAGACCTTTTGACCACCTTATTAAAAGGGAAAAAAAATGGCCAGATAGTTGCATTTGGTACTGTTCAGTATTTTCTTGCTAGTAACAGCCTTGCTAGCGAGGTGAAACCCAATTTTCCTGTTCTGTAATTCAAAGGATAAACCTTTTCCATGGTTCCTCCAAGGCTGCTCTGCTCTCAAACTCGGGTGGGATCATTTTGCCTGCTGGATGCAGTTCATTAACCTTGGAGACACCCCCCACCAAAGAAAGGAGCAAAATTACTCATGAGCTTTCCCTCTCAGATTCTCTGATTATGGATTAATCGCAGAAGGTCTGAGCTTCATTTTCTTCCCATCTGGGACGAGAATCCAGCAGGGAGAAGTTCAGGGTGCCTGAATGTTTCCCTAGGTGTCTCAAATACCTTCAGCTGTGTACCCAAGAGCAGCAGTGTGGGGCTCCCCCCTCAACCCTTCCCTGCCCCTGGGGTCCCCTGGCACAGGGACCATCCTGGGGGGCTGGGACACCTCACCCACCACCAGGTACATGGAAGTACTTCCTGCCACATTTTTCCCAACAGTTTTCTCCCTCCAGGGTTTAGATTTTGGGGGAAGAAGGGAAGGAGATGTTGGTGAGCTGATGAGTTGTGGCTGTGACAGTGTTTTCCAGGGGAATGTCCCAGCAGGGAAGGCACCAGCTGGCCCAGAGGTGGCTTGAGGTGGCACTGAGACCATCCTGCTGTTCCTGGGATGGTGCCACGCAGTGGCAGTGGGGGTTGCAGACCTCCAGCAAACCATAATTTTAATTTCAGCAAATTTAACACCACGGGGACACCCTTGTGGGCAGGGGGGATGATGTTTCAGGAGCTGGATGTCGATGCCAGGAAGAGCCCATGGATGTGGGATGGGCTCCAACCCCACAGATGGGGGCCCTGCATGAGAGCTTGGGGCACAGGGACATCCCCACCCAGAGCTGGGTTTTTGTGAGCACACATCTGCAGGGGTGACTGGGGGAGCTGACACCGTGTCCAGCTGGTTTCTGTGGCCTCTGAACATCAGCCTTGAAGTCAATCTTCTTTCCTGGAGGAAAAAATAGTAGTTCTGACATTCCAAGAAATCCCAAAGGGAAAAATACTGAAAATTAAATGTGTTGGTCTGCGTCCAACTCACTTACTCAGGGGAGATAAATGATTTCGTATGCTAATGACCATTCCCTCAAATCTCTGACATTTTCTTACAATGTACTTAAGTACAGTTTGTTTTGCTTTCTGTCTCCACAACAATTACAAAGATTTATATTTTATTGCTCCGGTTGTGTTTGCCAGGACCACACTTCCTTTCCTTTTTAAAGGCACAGGGAGATTGTCTGGGACAGCACAGAACGGCGCTTTCCGAACAGCTAAAATGAAAATAAACAAGGCTGAACTTATCTGGTGGAAGAGGGCAGACACTTTCACTAGGCACAGCAAAGCCAATAAAGGCTTCTGGCTCTTTTCTCCTCGACAGATCAGTACACACAGACTCAGCAGCAGTTCATAAGCAAGACAACTCTGTCACCTCTGGTGATAACTCCAAATTAATTCCTCCTTCCAATGTGATTATGAAAGGCTCAAACCTGCCACCTTTCCCGGTGCTTCTGGTGCTGAGGGCTAATTCCCCCTGCCTACTGTTTGGCAAAGGGGGTGCCTGGGGAGGAGGGTTGGAGCTGCTGGGAGAACAAAGTGCCACTGTGTCCAGGGGCACGGAGCACAGAGGAGGATTGTTTCTGGTGACACCTTTCCCTGCCTCCTCCACCCATCTCCCAGCACTGGCAGTGACTCACAGCCCCACACAGGAGAACTCCCAGGACGAGGAGGACTTTTGTCCTTTGGCTGGTGCTGAATGAGCAGGGCTGGGTTAAGGCTGCAGGCAGCAGAGCTGAGGTCACGACTCGGGCTGGAAACCAGAGAACCCTGGGCTGCAGTTGCACTTTGCCCACAGCTGAGGAGCCTTTCCTGCCACCCTGTGCGTGCCACGCTGAGCTGCTGAGCCCCAGGAGAGGGGCACCCCACTGCCTGCCACCAACCCACCCTTTGCTCTCATAACTGAGTGCCCCACGCTGCCTTGAGAGCATCATCCCCTTCCAGAGCTGCTGGCGTGGCACACACAGGGTGGGCGAGGATGTCCTGACTCTGGGAAGTGACCATGGGAGCTTTCCTGGTCCTCTCCAGCCCAGCCCTCATGAGGGGTGGTCGTGTGTGGGAATTGGCTTCAGCCAAAAACGGGCTGCAAGCGGTGACCTCACGGCAGCTCCTGTTTGTGCAGACACAGGGAGAATCCACGGATTGTGGCTTTCTTGGGAATCATTTGCAGGCCATGAGTAATGCGGACCACAAGATGAGAAAAAACTAAAAAGGGAGTCTTAAAAAAGAAAGGAGAAAAGACAGTGGAGTCAGTGTTTTCTACTCTGGATGTCTTGAGCAACAGCATTCCCAAAAGTCTCTGTTCAAACGAGCTGTACCAGTTTGGAAATGGAGAGCCTGGTGAAAGATGATGGTGAAAAACTCTTCTTTTTCAGGACCATCACCATTTGCATGGATTCCAGCAGAAAAATGCAAAGTGGTCGTGATTGCAGTGTGATAAACATCTGTGCTCTCATTTAAACTGTTTAAAGAACTGCACGAGCGCTGGCATTAGTTGGAAAATTTTCTCAGCCAAATGCAGCTCTTCCTAACTTCCCAACTGCCCCCTGTCTAAGATTACTTAGGCTAAGGAATGTGCATTCTATGTCCCCTGTTATATATCTTTTATTATTGTGTTCTCTATGGATTGTAGCGATGGACTCAGAAATTCAGGTTTTGATTCCTGGTCCCATCCTTAGACTTCCTGTGTGACCTTAGAAAAGTCTCCTTGTGCTTCTGTTTATCACTCAGCACTTTGGGAAAAGGAAATAAGGATGTGGGATCCTCGTTTGTGGGATGCAAAATGCAGCTTATTGCCAAAATCTGAGGGAGAAAAAAAATGCCAGTCACTTCCACAGCTGATGAAAGAGCAGAGGGACGCCATGAAACACGTTCAAAACTGTAATAATTCCCAGTGGTTCTGAAGATATTTTGGGTTTCTCACCACTAGTCAGCCTTGCTCTGCCATTTGTTCCTGGTGTCTTCCAGCAATTCCTTGTGCAGTGCTCATCACAGCAGTCTTCATCTGGTGCCAGCTGAAATATGCAGCCATAATAAAGATATTTTATTTCAAAGCTTCCCTCTCTGCTCACGGCCAGAACGTCTGAGTATCTTCCACCGTGTTTCTGCTAACAACAATAATTACAATAATAACAAAAAAAAGGCAAACAGCAGAAGAGTTCTCAGCTCGTGCTCTCTCTACACACTGCTGGTTTGAGCTGGTTTTGGGAGGAGAGGGGATTTTGCTGGTTGGATTCTGCAATTCAAGGTGTGTGGTGGGCAGAGCCCACCTGCCCATGGCACAGACACTGGGTTTGGCTGCAGCCCTGCTGGCAGGACCTCCAGTGGTGCCCATGGCTGTGATGTGGCTGTGGCTTCCTGTCCCCCTCCTCCCCCTGGGTGGGAGGATGGCCAGGCCACCAGCATGGGCAGCCACTCCATTCAGCAGAACAATAAAGTCTGAGCTCCTACTCCCCAAGGGAAAACGTAAACTGTGAGATCTTGCCTAAAAATATGGATTATGAAAGTGCATCCATTTCTATTGTCTCGGCGAAACGTTGTGTTAACTGAGCTTAATCAGACACACATTATTTGTCTCTGAGGACGGAATTCTCTGGCCTGTGTTCCCCAGGTCACAGCAGATGATCTAATGGTCCCTTTGGCCCTAAAATTCCCTGAAACAATGAAGCATGGGTTTCATTAATGGAGCTAGACTTTTGGAAGAATGAAATATGAGCTGTGCGTATCCTAATAATACATCTCTCAGATTCCTGGGGAGTTTGTCCATCTTTTTGCCAGACTGCAGCTTGTGGAGTGAGGCCGGGCCCTGAGCTCCCTCCCTTGGGAACAAAGTCCCAACCCAGCTTTGTCTATTGAAAGGCAGATGTCTGCATGCTCTTGCAGGACTTTTGGCCATCCAAAGCCAAGTCTCTGGAGAACCTTAAGCTCCTTTCCTCTCCTTTCAGTCATGGATTGTATAACTCCTGTTGTCCATTATAGGCACTGTGTCAAATCCCAGTCCAGAGTCCTGTTCCTGGGGCTTTGGTTCCTCCATTCCCTATGATGACCTGCTCTGATATCAAGGACAAGAGAAGGCTTTGGGGTAACCTGATTATGGGACATTCTCTTAGGATTTGGACTTGATCTTTGTGGGTCCCTTTCAACTCAGAATGTTCTCTGATTCTGGGATTGCAGCCTTCCTGCACCTGAAGAGAGCCCACAAAAAATATGTGGAGGGATCTTGCACAAGGATCTGGAGTCACAGGACAGGGGGAACGGCTTCACACAGGCAGAGAGTAGGCTTAGATTGGATATCAGGATGAAATCCTCCCCTGGGAGGGTGGGCAGGTGACACAGGGTGCCCAGAGCAGCTGTGGCTGCCCCTGGATCCCTGGCAGTGCCCAGGGCCAGGTTGGACATTGGGGCTTGGAGAAACCTGGGACAGTGGGAGGTGTCCATACCCATGGCAGAGGGTGAGAACCAGCCAGTCCTTAAGATCCCTTCCAACCCAGGCAATATGATATGAACCATCCCAGGATGAGCCTGGGGTCAGGTGCTTCCTGGAAATACAATCCCTGAGGAGCTGCTTGCTTGTGATGAAGAACTAACTGCTGGATGTCCCAATAGCCACAATCCTGCAGAACCACACCCTGTGCTCCTGGCCCATCCCTGAAGCAGGGCAGGACTAGAGGAGGCAGTCACAGCCTGGCACACGTGAGGTTAAGCATGAAGACGTTCAGCAGTGAGTGCCACAGCAAGAGATGGCACCAGGGGACATTGCAGCTGCCACCCCAGAGCAGCCACAGCCACAGGAGCCAGGCTTCTTCATCAACCCCAACCCTCTCTGACCTTGCTGAATGCCTGTGGATGTGCACAACCACTGTGGAGAGGGTCCCAGACTCAGGAGTCGTCTAAATTGGGTGAAAGACCAAGAACAAAACAAAAAAGCTGCAGAAAGATGGAATTGCAGAAGGCAGCCCCCCTGCCCGGCCCGGGCAGGCTGTGATTGCACACAATACCTTCCGGATTTCCAAGAGGGAAGTGATATATCCTTCCCAGGGCAGACCCAGGACAGCTGTCATGCTTTGTGGCTGCCCTGGGTATGCAATGATGTCATTTCAGAGAAGGAATCAAAGATTGGCTTCAGTTTGAGGAGGTTTAGCTGTTTTGGTGCATTTTAAACTTCGCCTTCATTTCCTTTTTCTTCTTTTTTTTTTTTTTATCTTCAAATTTCACCCAGAGAAGTTTCCAAACCCAAGAGCCTTTCCCTCCCTGCTCACCCTTTCCCTGCTGTCCCGTGCTGGCGCCGGGCACTGGATCCTTCCTGGGAAATGAGGAGGTCACACAGTTTACTGTCAGCCACAGAGACCTCTTTGGCCACGGCGTGAATCACTCTGGAGAGAGGCTCATTTTCTGCACCACCTCCCGAAATGTCAGAGAAAAATAAACCCCACTGTGTGACTGCAGTGAGGCATATTCTGGGCCTGTTTATTTTGTAGGCAAAAAGCCACTACCAGCAAGCAGAGTCAGCTGTAGATTCCAAAAAAATCTCCTTTACCAAGGATGTTGTATGTGGAGGAGAGCTGCCAGGCTGAGATTTCCAAGGAGCAGGCTCTCCTGGCACAGCCTGAGCAACCCAGAATCAGATGGGCACCAAGGGAGTGGAACAGAGACCCAGCAAGGGCAATGGCACCACTGCAAGGAGGAAAATCAGATATAACCCCAGTGCTGGACATCTGCCCCGCTCCCAAAATTCATTAATCTTCTCCTCATTAATCACCCCTGTCTTGGCCTGGTGCTCAAACCCATCCTGGCTTATCACTCAGCTGGTCTGTTGCCACCAGGAGTTTCCATCTCCCAGGATGGGCTGCAGGAAGCCAAAATCTGTCACCTCCTTCCTCTGCCTTCCACAGGATGCTGGAATTGAGGCCCTTGTGTTCACAGACAGATAAATCACCTCAGACCACCAAATACTGGGAATTCTAGCACAGGGGCCTGTCTGTTGGCCCGATAAACATTCCCAGTAAAACTTTACGAGGAGGGAAGTGCAATAATTAAGGAAAAGTTTTACAAAAAGCACCAATTAAGTTTTTAAAAGGGCTCTTGGGTGAGAGTCTGTCACCATCACTGGGGTTTGCTGAGCCTCAGCATCAGGGTTTTAATACTGGGAAGAGCTTTTGGGGACAGCAGGGTTGCTGTGAAAGGAAGGATTTGCCAGCTCACCTGTGGGGCTGGAGGGCTTTGATGGACACATTTCTGTAACTCAGGGCTCAGCTTGTTAAAGTTTAGCCACCAAAGCCCACCTGAAGCTTTCAAATTGGAATATCCAAAAGCATGAACCCCCTTGAGAAGTTTTATTTCAGTTTTGTAAGCTGAGAAGGTTTGTTCTTCATCAGCTGATGAAGAGTTTGACCTCAAATCACACGATGTAATCACACCAAGTTTGAACAGAGTCATATTTCTGGCAGTGGAAATGTGTAAGAAAAATACATTTAAAAACATATAAATAGAGTGAAAATTTGTAGGGCTATCTCTAAACTCTCTCACAGCCTCCACCATTATTCCTTACAGTGGGTGATTATGTGCATTTGTGAACTTTGACCTTCTGTTGGCCTGATCTTGGCAGAGCTGAGGTTCTTTGCTCTCCATGACTGCAGCAACCCCGTGCTGTCCCTCTGGCTATCAGGAGCAGGGATCTCCTCTGGGGTCTCTCCCCTCTCCATGAGATCATCGACACATTTGCACTTCTGTTCCCAGATTGCTTCAGCACGGGCCCACCTTCATCAGCAAAGTGTCGATTCCCACACTTGGGAATGACAATTGCAGGGGGAATTTTAAAGGTATTTTTCATCCACGAGGAGCCAAGACCTTTTTAAAGCAGCGACATCAAGGGAATATTTGTTTTAAAAATTTTAGCAGGAGGGGATGGCTGTTTGTGCACTTTATATTTCCTTTTAACTCCAGCTCCGTTTTCTGCCCTTGCAGGCTGAGTTTTCTGTGTAAGCAGTTGCTGTGTGACTCCTTTTCCTCTTCCCTGTAAATGCTGGGCACCTTCTAGACCAAGAAGCCACAATTGGGAATGCATTCAGAGACCATTAGTACAGGAAGTCGGGTCAAATCCAAAGAAACCATGAAGCAGTAAGTTGGAAAACACGGCATGAATGGCCTTTTCATAGGGCTGCTTTCAGGTGGAGTTTGTTTTTGGATTAAAGGAGTTTATTCAGGTATTCACAAATAACCCTGCTCTCTGAACTGGCTGGAATGTGGAAACCTCCAAGTCATAATCAATTGCTGTAAAAGGGATTGGCATGTTCTGACTGGGGAATAGAGGGATGAAAGAGTCATAATTAGGTGACACGCCTTCAAAACGGGATGAAAGGCCCCAAACGGCCTCAAAGACGCGAGCAAATACGAAAATCTCAAATCACCTCTTTCTTTATTGGCCATTGCCGCCTTCCAAAAATGTTGCTTTCAGATGTTTTGCGTGTATCGAAATCCCACATCATTTTTTTTCCCCCCCCACTTTGCCTGCTTGGCTGGGGAGTTCAAAAATGAAAGGCTCAACGTGAGGGAAATGGGACAGAGCCTTGTTCTCTTCCCTCACAGGGAGTGCAGGGACCGGGGTCGCTGTGTCCTGGTGATTTGAAAAAGCTCAGAGGGGAAGTTTGGCTGGTCCAGGTGTGATGCCATGGAAAATACTGTCTTTGGCAAGGCCCTGCTCAGAGACACAGCCACAATTTTTCCTTCTGGGTGCATGAAATTGGGAAGATGCTGACCTGAGTTCAGCATTAGAAATCCAAGCAGAAAGAAACTGGAGTGGTGATCACCACAGGCATCAAATAGGGATGGAAATCCTCCCCATGCAAAGAAAAAATGCAGCTTTTTTTCTTTTCCTGCTAGGAGAAGTGAAGGGATTATGTCCTTTCTTCCCACCTGAACTTCCAGGAATGGCACCTTTCAGATGACCTTGATCTGGCTCAATATTTGCAGCTCAAACCACCTCTGGCTGTTCTCAGGGCTGACCCAGGTCAGCCAAGCACTCTGGAGATGCAATTTTCAGCAGAGGTGTTAAAAATTGTCTCTGAAAACGTGGATTTAGAGCCCACTTTCATGGCAGGGAATTAAACACTAGGTTGGGTCTCCTGCACTCGTTAGGCTCAGCTCATTTCAAGCCTCATCTGCTTTGTGCTGTTGGTTGCAGATTATTGTTTCCCAGCTCGGTGTTAAAACACATGGAAGGTTGTTGGGAACTGGCAAGACCTCTGGAAATAAGTGAAACTTTCTCCCCTTCTCGCCCTCAGCACATAAACACCCCTTACAAACAGCAAATATACCAGAGGAAAATCCACATTTTATACATCCTGAAGCACTTGAGCCTCTGAGGGCTCTGCATTTAGAGAACCAGTCAGCGTGGCTTCAGACATCCTTCAAAATAAAACCTACTCCCATTCTTATTACATAGTGGCAAATATTTGGCACTTACTAATAGTGCCTAAATTACCTTTTTTCCCCACCCACGTGGCCCACACCTCCTTCTCCCAAGCCTCACAGAGTGTCCTTTTCCCCTCCCACAGGTGCACAGACGTGGAGGGACAGGAGGTTTCAAGCACAGCCTTGGGATCTGCTCTGAATCTGGACTGCTGCTGGCAGCAAAGCAATATTTGAAAGGATATTATAGCTGAATTTATTGCAACAGGGTAGGATGTGTGTGTTTTTATGCAGGGCTTATGCTCTGACCAACATGCTGACCCAAATTCCACTTTGGTTCTCGTATCAACAATTGTTGGGTGCAGCCAGCCAACATTTTTTTTGATGGAGCAATTTTCTACCCCCACTGGAATGCTGTCTAAATTATATATGAAATGCAGGAATTTGGGATAAATTTACAACTCCCCAAAAGGTGAGATATCGGATTTTGGCTTTCCCACTTCATTTTAATAATGGCAAAGTCATTTTAATTTAGTGCCACAGAGACATTTAATTTTGATTTTCTTCCTTTGACTCATTTGGGTCAAGCAGTCCATTATATTTAATAGCATATTATTTTTACATTATGTTACATGTTCCCAGGGCCAACACTGGCACGCAGGGTGGAAACTTGTCCCTTCCACTTCTCTGCATCCTTTGGTGGTTTCCATTAGCTCCACACTGCTGAAAGCAGCTCTGCTGCCTCCTTTGCTCGGGCTTTTGAAAAGATTTCCCTTGGAGATGCTCTGCTGCACTTTTCCAAGGCTCAGCCTTGTGTCCAGCTTGGCAGGAGTCGAGTGCTGGTTCCTGAGCCGGGCGTTTAGATCCCCACAAAGATGCTCCACGTTCTCCCTCCTGGATTCCCAGCTGGAGCTGAGCTGACCAGGGACCCTTTGGGAAGATTTTTCTTCTCCCCACACTGGCTCAAATCAAAGCCTGGTGTAAGGCCCTGCTTCCAGCTCCTGCGGTGTTGGAGATTTGTCTGGCAGCTCCTCCCAGCTTCACCAGCAGAATTCAGCGTTGTCTTGTCCAGCACCAGTGCCCCCCAAAATACTCAGATATCCAGAAGAAAAGCTGGAAGAGGAATCAAATCTCTTTGCTGGTGATGAAATCTTTCCATGCTCTGCCCTGACCTCCTTGCAGTCTTTTCTTCCTTTTTATTTTTTTTTTCCTTTTGGAAAGCATCTCCTTTCCTGCCTAAGCTCTCCGTGCCTCTCCAGCTCTCACAGCCCCGGATTTTAACTGCTGGGAGAGTGGCTGTGTTGAAAAGTCTGAGCTTTATCCTGAGGCTGCCCCTCTCTGTATTTCGTGTGCTGCTAAGTTTAGGAAGTGCCACGCTCAGCCTCTCTAGCCCTGCTGTCACCTCCTCCCCGGGTCACTCGGCCAATGCTGCTCTGCCCAGGGAGGTGCATTTGGCATTTCCTGCTGCACAGGAAACTCTTCTTATTCCTGAAGCTCTTTGCCTCTCCCAGGAGCTCCAGTTTTGGGAGTTGCTGCTGCATTCTGGGGGGTTTTCATTCTATAAGGTTCTATAAATGGTCAGGTTGCACAAAGGACTTATTCAAGATAAAAAAGCTGAGCTTAAATAGTGGCTTAGGTTGGATTAGGGAATACGTGATGAAAAAACAAAGCTGTGCATTTTGTCTGGAAAGGAAATAAAAATAAATTCGTGCCCTGGCTGACTGTGCATTGAGATCACTTAAATACTGCTGGGGTTTGCATACTGATGGTGGCTGTGTGAGTCCTCAAAAGCAAAAGTTGAGACCCTGCTCTTTTTGAGAGGACTTGGCAAAAAAAGACAATTTGCTTGCTTCAAGAAAGAGACAAACAGAAGACAAAATAAAACAAAAAAGAGCAGATAATTTTCTGTCTCCTCATGGTGCCCACAGAGGAGTTTGCAAGGGTTAAAAAGACCCCCAACCTGGTGGCTCAGACCTCTGGAGATTTTGGAAACTGCACTGAAACTCTTCTGGAGATGCTCTGTGTAGGGATAATATGTGCTGCTCTGAATTTCTCAGCATTTCTCACACTTTCCATGGGCTCTGGAAAATCCTTGGGGCTGTCATCCATGGGGCTATCACTTGAGCACCTCATTTCTCTGCAGCAAAAATCACTTTGAGAACAGAAATCCAATTTGTTAAGTTGCTATTCCTAGAGAGTTTCTTGAGCTTTGTAGGATTAGTAAAAGGCCCTTTCTGACAGCTCTTCCAACATCCTTCTGTAAGAGCAGGCTTTCCTGGGCAAGGAACATTGCTATTATTAAATGAATTTATGCCATTAACATGGAAAACACTACTCAAAGAGGGTATTTCAAGTCCACTGAAATAGTTCATGGTAAAGGTGGAAATCCCTTCTAACAGGAACCTTCTCCTACCCCAAGCCCTGTCCAGCCTGGCCTTGGACACTTCCAGAGATCCAGGGGCAGCAATGGGATAAAGCTGAGGGCCTCAGCACCTCCCAGTGCTTGGGGTGCAAAGATTTATGTGCATCTCAGACATCTCAAAACAAATTTGGCTGTGCAGGTGGAGGGTGGAAGGAGCAGCTTTGCTCCCCAACCCCAGCCAGCGTTGCACGGGCTCCTTGCGGGGTGAGAGCCGTGTCCTGCCCTGCTCCAGACCTGGAATGTGCAGCCCAGTTGGAGCAAAAGGATGTATAAACACAGCAGGAGACATCTGTAATGTGCAAATGGGGAGCTGGGTGCCTCCAGGGCCATTGTGCATTCAATGCACAGTGCTGGCTGGGCAGCCTGAATAATTGCACACATTGATAGGGGGAACCAGCTAGGCAGGCAGGGGTTTGCTTTTAATGCAGACCAAGGGCTTCCTGTTTTGGAAATCTTGCCTCTTCGGTGCACAAATGCATAGTTTTGTATGTGCATAATTTGTGGCTGTAATTTTAGAGGCTCATTAAATAACTTGGCTGTGGAAATCAAATTGCCTTTCATCAAAATCCAGCGAGAGCTGGACCAGTTCTGTCCATCACAGCAGCCCTTCTGGTCTTCGTTACATGGCTGAAAAGCACAAATGCAAATGTGGCTGTGGATCTGGAGCATGGGAGGGAAAAGGGAGCTTGGAAGAGGGAATGGTGCTGGCAGCAGGTTTCCAAGAGTGAGCTGCTCCTCTGAGGAGAAATGAGAGCTGCTCTGTTTTGCTGCCCGGGCAAGAAAGCAAAGGAAAGTCCTGAGTGACAGGTTGGAGTGGGGCTGCCCAGGGGCCTGTGACACGTCCAGGGGCCCCATGGTGCCCTGCACTGCTCAGGAGACCTTCTGCCATCTCTGCCCAGCAAATCCAGGCCTGGCACCTGAGCATGGAAACCCTGCAGGAACCATCAGCTCAACGCCAGCACCTGAACACAGAAACCCTGCAGGAACCACCAACCCAACAGTGACACCTGAGCACAGAAACCCTGCAGGAACCACCAACCCAACAGTGACACCTGAACACAGAAACCCTGCAGGAACCACCAACCCAACAGTGACACCTGAACACAGAAACCTTGCAGGAACCACCAACCCAACATTTCCATTTCTGGCCACCCTGACTAACTGCAGTGGAGGTTTCTGGCAGGAGGTGCCAGGCTTGATGCCATTTCTGGGGTTGCTGCCTTCATGTTGGAGAACACTGTAAAATAACTCATCAGCTCCTAAAGTTCAGATTTATTATCAGTGTTATGTGGCAGGATTGAGAACGAGAAACAAGTGCAGGTGAAGATGGGGAGAGGCAGAAGCTCTTTTATGTTCTACAGCATTGTCCACAGTCAAGTGGAGATTTCTTTCAGAATTTTATTTTAATCTTTATATGGAAGTATTATCCCATTGCTCCTTTTTAGTGGGATTGACAAGGAAATGAAGGCAACTATGACACAAGAAGGGAAATCTGATTTCTGCTGCAGCAGTGTTGCTTGGTTTGTGTCCTGATCAAAAACTCAGGCATTTTCTGGGACTTCATCTTTATTCTGCACAGCAGCAGCACAACCTCCTTCCCTCTCCCACCCTCCCTTCTGCAGTGGCATTTATTTGCAGGAAAGCTGATTGGAAAGAAGGGAAAACAAGATGCAATTTCAAAAGGTCCAGTGCCTAAAAGAAAAGTTTCAAGAAGGGAGACAAATAAAGAGATAAGACAGATGCTGCTTCCTGTGGAAGGGGAGACAGCTCTTTGGCAGCTGATGAAGAAGAGGGGGGATTCCCCCTTGCTCTGATCCATTCCATTTGGGGTTTCAGGTGTCTCCTTCAGAAACCCAAAGGTCACGGCGGGGACAGCGCACTCGCCAGAAGGGCCACGGGGCTGCCGAGGTGTCAGCGATTCAAAGACCTCTGACAGAGAGAAGAATGCAGCAGAGGTGTGACTCCAGTGTCATCCCAGAGCCAGCGCAGCTCAGATCCACTTCAAAGGCAGGCGGGAGCGGCGGCTGCTCCGCGGGCAGGAGCCAAACAGGGAGGCTGAAAGCTTGATGATGAGCTCTCGTGTTCCCCCCTGGACGTGTGAAAATGGGCAGGAGGGACCCCGGGGAGGCTTTAAAGGGATGCTTTGCCTCCATCAGGGGCTGATCCACCGGGAAAGCTCCTTTGTAAAGCCAACAAGATGTCCCACTTGCCAATGCTGCTCCAGCTGCAGCAGCGCCATGTGAAAGGGTGAAATGCAGCAAGGGAGGATGCCCAGAGATAGCCAAGGTGGGAAGGAGCTCCCAGGGTGCCTTGTCCCGCTGACAGCCATCCATCTGCACAGAATATCTCCATGTTTCCCTGATGAAACCTTGCAGCTGAGGCCATTAGAGCTGCAGAAGATGAGAACTTGTTCACCGTGGTGAAGTCACCAGCTTTCACACCAGAGGAGCACTAACTCCTGTTAGCAAGCACCCACACTCTTCACTTCTTCCTGTTTTGGTTTTCCTTTCCCCTCAGTTTTTGTTGGTTTTTTTTGTTTTTTTTTGGTTTGTGTGTGCCAAGAACATCCCTCAGCATCTCCATGCTAGCCCCTGGACTTTTCCAAACAGCAAAGGAAGCAGAAATGGCTCCAAGCTTTTATCTGTGCTTTCAAAAGAATGCAAATCAGGAAACTCAACCTCAAAAGCTCGAGCTGGAAAGAGCATCCTCCCCACTGCAAAACATTTCACCTTTAATATATTCGAACCAGCCTATGAGACCATTTCTCCTGCCAAGACAACTTTTCCTCATTAACTGTTGTGTTCCAGGAACCTCTTGGCTTATTCTGAACTTTTCAGCACTGAAGCAGAACACAAATGTCCAGCTTGCATAGATGAGAAATTAAATCACATTTCAATACCTTGGCAGATGATAATGCTGATAAGGAGGCAAATCCCCTGAAGGAACTGCACCAGGGTGTTTTTTGAAAGCAACCTGCAAAGGGAAAATCCTCCTGAGGACTGAGTTTACACCTGTCCCTGCCATCCCATGGAATTGTGGTGCCATATTAATGCTGCCCACCATGGGTTTTAACTCACTGATGCTCAGGGGTGTAAAGTGGGGATGTGATTGACAGTCCAAGAGATGTTCAGCTGTGAAAACTTAATCTAGATGTAATTGCTGATCGTGGTCCCAGATCCAGCTGATGAGAGGGAGGGAGGATGTACCTGGATTTCTCATCAGCTCCTGTTCACCCAGGCTAGGAAAATGGACAGGGAACTCTTCTATCCTCCTAATAATGATTTATTCCCATTGAAAATCAGATATTGGATGATGTCCACTCTATCATAGCATGAGGGGCGAGTCATGGGAGGAAATGGATTGGAAAAAACAGTCCAAACCCCCTGATTTCTGACTCTGAGACACTTCCATGGGTTGCCTACATATCCATGCAGGTATATATCCTATAGGCTGGATATTAAGAAGATGTTTTTCATGGAAAGAGTGATCAAGTGCTGGAATGTTCTGCCCAGGCAGGGGGTGCAGTGCCCATCCCTGGTGTGTTTAACCAGCCTGGCTGTGGCACTGGGTGCTGTGGTTTATTTGAGGGGTTGGGGCTGGGTTGGACTTGCTGATCCTGGAGGTCTCTGCCAACCTGGTTTTTCTGTGTGATCCTGTGATTCTGTGATTCTGTATTTAGTAGATGTCTTCATGCTGGTGTAGAAATACAGCTTTGACCAGCCAGTCCCAAAAATTTTGAGCAAAGCATCTCCACACCTCAATTTTCCCCTGCATAAAAATGGGGTGAGAAACAGAAATCCTTGAGGGGCAGGTGCTGTGGAAATGCCTTTGCTGAAGGGCTGGGTTTGTGCCCGTGGCTGAAGTGTCCTGTGGAGGAGGCAGGCTTTAAAGTGGGGCAGGGCAGGAAGCTGTGGGAAGGCTGAGTTTAATCTGCTCCGTGTGTGAGTCAGAGCCCGAAATCTTCACATCTCCCGAGGCTTTTGCTCTGCTGCCACGTTGGCTACGAGCAGCCAGCCCTCTGCTTTGCCCAGCCCCAGCTGTGTCCAGGCCAGTCTGGGGCTTTCTCACATGTTCTGATGGGCTAAAAGTGGTTTTTAG
Source organism: Sitta europaea (assembly GCA_013400255.1). Taxonomy (NCBI): domain Eukaryota; kingdom Metazoa; phylum Chordata; class Aves; order Passeriformes; family Sittidae; genus Sitta; species Sitta europaea. Next base: position 170,145 of record VXBS01008844.1, on the reverse strand, counting down.
CTTGGGGTTGCTCCATCCTTTCCCAGCCAGGTTCAAGGGCTGCCTCGATCTCTGTTTCCATCACGACAGCTCTTGTCAAAAGACAAAGAGAGTTTGTTTAAAGTGGAGTAACACATAAACAAAGTCCAGGGAAGTAAAGAAATCACAGTCCAAGCAGCCAGTGAGAAGCCTTTGCCGTCGTCTCCTCTCTTAATCTAATTTTGCAACTGCAAAAATGTGGTGGAAATGGGAACCTGGCAAGCAGCACGGGCTGAGTGCCTCAGATAGGGAGCTGAGAATGTGTGCCACGATCGGGGCTCTGTGAATCTCAGCGTGTCTTTCCTAATTACTCCAGCAGGAAAGCGTTTAATTGTGTAAGCAGGATCCCCTGCCTGACAGAGGCACCCCAGGCACTAACCCCAACCTGGTTATCTGCCTTTGTTTCTGGACTAGTTAAATACAGATCAGCCAGACAGATCTGCCTGACCAAACAGGGGACACTCCTGTGGGAAAGTAACCTGGGCTTGAGCTGGCTTGGAGCTGGGCTTTACACCCTCTTTCTTTCCTCATCACATGCAATTTGTTAATTTGATGCCATTTACTTCATGAATTTTTGCCACATTCAGGCCTGGGTGTGATTTATTTCTGGGGGGTGTTGCTGAGTTTGTGCCACTCTTTTCTTCTGCAGGTTTGTCCTGCCTAAATACAGTGTTTTTCAGGGGATATTAGATGGTCATAAGTCCATGTAGGAAGCAAAAAAAAGCCTTTTTTCAGCCTTGGTTATGGCTCTGATCCCAATTAAGTGTTATCAGGGACTGGACGTGGCACTCAGTTGACAAACTGGTCATCACAGTTTGGGCTTGATAATCTTAAGAGTTCTTTTCCATCCTCAATGACTTTGATTCCATGGTCACACTGAGGATCTCAGTTTGACCCTGCTGTATTTTAAAGGCTTTCCTCGGGCAGAGAGGCATCGTGGCAGCCCTGGGGGCTGAGCCCTCAGGGCCACCTGGGTTCCCCTAAATGTCCTTGTCCTGGGCTGCAGTGAATTACAAATTTATAAATATAAATATATTCGCAGAGAATTATAAAGTTATTAAGGTGGGAAAAGACCTCCAAGATCATTAAGTCCAAATTCCACCAAACAGCCTGGGAGCTCAGCTCTTCCTGGGTGTTTTTTGGCTCTCTGTTCAAAGTTTCCTGTTGACCCTGAATCCCAGCCCTGCAAATGCTCCTTCCCAAGAGCATCCCAACCATCTCACCCGAGTTTTCTCCTCAGATGGATGTTAAAAGTGATTTAATCCGAAATTTATCTACCTGCAGCTGTTTGGAAATTAATTTAACAACAGAAAATCTTCCTAAAAGTACCGATACTGGTCAGCTTTTGGATTTTATTTTTTTTTGGACGTGTTTCACATTGCTCATATTCCCTGATTTTAGGGACATCCTGATGGATATGGTGTAGAAGGGACATAGCCCAAATTATTGAGATGACATACATGAAATAATTTATTTAACTTTGATTGGTGACAAGAGAGGGACAATTGCCAAAGGAAGCTCTGTCAGTTCAGTGTCTTGTGCACCCTCTCCTTCCCTCCTGTCCCTCCCCACATCCCCACACATATTCCTCACCCAGAGCCTGTGCCAGCAGAGGCTGCAGCCATCAGTTCCACTTCATCCTATGGGCAACTTCCTGAAATTGTTGCTACTTTTTTAAATTAACAGAGAAAACAGTGAAAATCAGAGGGTTTGGCAGGGGTCAGAGTAACCACATCTCTCCCTTCTCCTAGCTACATGTCATAACAAAAGCCTGGGCCAGAGAATTAAGAAATTTTCTAAAAATGTCCCTGTGATAGTTGCCAGGGTATCTGTCTGTCTGAGCATACACATGAGCGTATCTGCAGGAGTTTAATGCTTTATTTTAAAATAAATGGGTTCCTTTCTTGATAATCTAAAGCATCATGATGGATGCTAAGAAAAACAAGATTTAAAACAAGATTTGCTTTTCCTTGGGAGATGAGAAACCGCTGTAAATGTGCACAGAGGTAAAAAAGAAAGGACCTTGTCCCTTGGGAATGTGTTTGGAGGGACACCTGGTCGGGTTTAGCAGGCTGCAGAGGGTCATGCAAAGGGTTAAAAATGCCCTCACCTGTGGGGCACTGCAAGCAGGGCTGGCTGAGCTGCCAAGAAAAGGCTTTACCCTAACCCAGGGCAGCTCAAGGCCAGGAGAGAAGCTTGTGGAATGAACCATTTCACTTTTCCAAGCACTGCAATTATTTACTTTTATTTTTCTGCAGCGTTTCTACAGATGCACTGATGTTTCCATCAGAGGGATGCCTCCCCTCACTTCAGGATCCTAAACCCCACAGAAATTCCTGTTAGGTATCACACATATCATCTTTAAAAAAAATCAATTCAAATTCTTGGACAGTGTGAGAAAACTGGAGGATTAATTATGAAAAAGCACATTTTACCATAGAATTCACAGCATTGCAATGAAATCTCCCTAAATATCTCCTTTAGGGCGAGCTCAGTGTGCTGTAACACGGCTGCCTCTCCAACAGCCAGCTAATATCATCTCTTAGGAATTTATTATGAGTGTTCTATGCCCTGTAACTTTTTTATGTCAGGTTGTTAATCGCAGCAAGCAGGATGTGCTGAATGCACATTTGGGTAGGAAAGATTAATTCCACCCTGGCATTTGCCACTCTTTGTCGGGGGGGAAAGGAATATCCTTATCCAATGCCATCAGAGCTGCTGGTTTAGAGCATCCAAAGGGATGCAGGAAATAAGACAATAAATTGTAAAGAAGTGTTTTCCAGTTGGGAGGTGTCATAAAGTTGTTTTTGGGACTAGCCACAGCCCCCACGCTGTATTTTTCAGTGCCCAGCACACATTTCCCTCTGATCCATCTTTCCGTCTGTCTGCTCGGTTTAATTGCCCCGCCGTGGGTTTTAGACTGTTTCTCACTGTATTATTTTAATGATCCTTTGACTGAGTCAGGCTGGAAGAATCCCATAAACTTCCATGACACTGGGGGTGATGTGGATGGGCACAAATCAGGCTGCAGCCTCGCTCACAATCCTTCCTGGGACTCCCAGGGGAAGAAAAACAGTTTCAGAATTTGACCTAAAAAATTTGGCTGTGGCTTGGGCTGAGCCCTACAAAGAAGCACACCCATGGGTCACTGTGGCCCAGCTGATAGAAGGTTTCCAACAGCTTTTCTAGCTTGACCATGACCATTTTTGCTTGAAAAGCATAAAACATCTCTGGCAGCATTGGTGCCAGGCAGCTCTGTGAACACTGGAGGTGGCAGTGATAGGGAAGGCAAGCACAGCCAGCTCCAAGAAGTTTTCCATCAGTTTGTCCAGACAGGGACATGCATGTTACAGAAATTCCCTGGGTCAACCCAGAAACAAAAGCACTCTTGGCAAGGGAGGGAAGGAAGGAAAGGCAGTTTCACCTGCTGCTGTCTTCAGGCAAAAGCTGCTGACAGAGCAGCGTGTGGCACGCTGGCACAGGCAGGTGAGGGCACAGCTGGAGCTGAGGGACAGGGTTCTTGGGATGCTCCTGGCCAGCTGTGGGGTTGCAGCAGCTCTCTGAGTGTTAATGCAGTGCCTGGGTGACTCCAGAGGTGCATTCCATGCAGCCAGCATCGTGTCAGCAGCACCAGCTGGGGTGCCCAACACGGCTCCACTGCTCAGATTTCTCTGTCACTTAGAATGCAGCTCTGCCACCTCTACTTCCAATTATTTGCTCCTCCAGATACCTGGGGATGCCTGTGAAGTGTGGAGTCTGTGGGATAAGTGCTGGTGATGGGGCAGGGGGCCCTGGACTGGTGCTGGTGGTGCAGAGGGGGTGGCAGCCCCTGGCAGAACAGGGCTCTGTCTGCGTGCCACAGGAAAAGAGGGGACCCTGCAACACTGCCCCGTGGCTCCAGCTTGTGCCAGGCTCAGCCTGGCTCGTTGTCTTGGGCAGGGCCACCAGATGGGCTGAGATGTGGAGGGGGACACCAGCTTTGGGATTTCTGCTGGGCTTTCAGTGCAGACAAATGTGGCACGTAACTCTGGGCACACAGGCTCCTGCTGGGCTGGCAGAAACGTGCACTCACTGGGGCTGGAAGAGAGCTCTGAGACCATCACACCCAGCCTTTCAATGATCACCACCTTGTCAGCTCAGAGCCCAGAGCTACATCCAGTGGTTTCTTCAACCCTTCCAGGGATGGAGGCTCCCCCACGTGCCTGGGCAGCTGTCCCTGTGCTTGACATTTTACTGGATTGGGCAGAGTTTGGGAGGGATTTTGTGGCACCTGGTTTGGGGCTGAGCCACCCCAATATCTGCTGAGATGTTGATCAAAGAGTGAAACCATCCTGGTGGGGTTTAGGAGCTCATTCCAGTCAAACATGAGGGAGGGAGAAGAGGTTCTAACCTGGTGGAAGTTTGCCAGCTCCTGTAGGGGCTGGTTTATCCTGACACACTTGAAATCTGAATCATGATTATTATTCGTGCATTGGTATTAGCAGCAATTTTGCCTTTTATTTTTTTCCCTCCTGAAACCCATCCTAAAGAACAGAAAGAGAAAGATATAAGTAACACATTTTCAAATGTTCTTTCCTAGTGAATTACTTGGCCTGACATTGGAAATGAATTATTTTCCATTGTACCAGTGACCCCTGTTGTGTGTTCTATTAACACCACATGTTAAACTTTTATATTTTTAGTAAACCATGACCTTGTACATTCTCTGTCATTTCCCACTGGCAGAAGTACAGCACATGTGGTATGAAAGTTAACGGTTTTCATTTGTATACAGAGCTTTTCTAGCTCAGGCTTGTATGAAAACACACAGGTCATGGTAATCAGGGCATCCCAGGATTTCACCAGCTACAAACAGTCACAACAAAGTGGATGTGTTTTCTAAAAAACATATTTTTGGCATCCTGCTTTCTTCTGTGTTGTGCAAATCCAGATGAAAATGGGATCTTGAAAGGCTGTGTTAAATTTTTTGATCGTGCTAATCCAAACAACTGTCTCCAACACATGCACGAGCAGGAGGAAGTCTATAAAACGTCAGGTTTGGGCTAAATATCTGCAGAACAAATGTGGCTCAGGAGCATGACCAAGTGTGCAGGAGTCTTCAGATAAAAGATGATGTCACAGAGGTTCGGTATTTTATTTCATCAAATGGTAACATTGCCCTAGACATCTAAAAAATTATGGATGATTTATGGATAGAGCCCAGGCTAGGGAAGAGAGAATAATTCCTTCCAGTTGCCCAAATATTTCTTTTTATTTTTTTCCCTTCTTTTTCTTTTTATCTCCTTTTTTTTTTTTTTTTTTTTTTTTTTTTTTTTTTTTTTTTTTTTTTTTTTTTTTTTTTTTTTTTTTTTTTTTTTTTTTTATTGCCTGGTCTTTTTAGATGTGAGATTTAGGTGCACTGGGGTGTGCTCAGCTCATGTCTGCTCACACAGAGAAATGTGCCCACATGTGGAAACACTGACCTGTGTGCTCATTTGGGTTTTTCCCTGAAATCCAGTCTGTCCTATAGGCACTTCCAGCACAGATCCCTCTCTTTTCCTGGACTGATCCACAGGGGCTCTTGAAACATTATGGCTGAACTTATTATTATTATGAACTTATTATCATTATGAACTTATTAGTATTATTATGAACTTCTTCTTCTTCTTCTTCTTCTTCTTCTTCTTCTTCTTCTTCTTCTTCTTCTTCTTCTTCCAAACTTATTATTGCTATGATGAACTCATTATTATTATGCAACAAGTCACATCTTGGCACAGCTGCCCAGGGCAGTGGTGGGGGGTTTAAAGCCATGTGGATGTGGCACCTGGGGACATGGGTTTGTGGTGGCCTTGGCAGTGCTGGGTTGAGAGCTGGACTTGATGATCTAAGAGGGCTTTTACAGCCTTAAGGATTGGTGATTTTGTGTTAGACAAAACATGGGCAAAGTTTGAAGTCAGGTGGAGGTTTCCTCAGCTGCTTTGCTGGACTCAAGGTCTGGATGTGGAGCAGCATCCAGCAAGGAGAACTTTGCAGGTTTCCATGATCACACAGCAGCAGTGAATGAAATGGGGGAAAAAAGAGTAAAAATTTCATGGAAGCACAGGATGGTTTGGGCGAGAAGGATCCTAAAGATTTCCCCACTCCACCCCCTGCCATGGCAGGGACACCTTCCACCATCCCAGGCTGCTCCAAGCCCTGTCCAGCCTGGTCTGGGACACATCCAGGGATCCAGGGGCAGCCCCAGCTGCTCTGGGCACCCTGTCATCTTCACTCCCCTGTCACATTCACCTGTCACCCCATTTGTTGCCCTTTCCCTGATTCCTCCACCTGGAGATCTCATATCTCACATCAGGAGCTCATCACTTCCCCGTTGGTCCTGGCACTGTACCCATCCCTGGATGTGCCCTTCCAGGGTCCCCCTGCTCCTTGCTTCCCTCTCTTTTCCCCCACCCCCTCTGAGCCCTGGGAGTGCTCTGGGTCATTGCTGGCCTCAGGGACAGTTGTCTCCTGCTTCCCAGGGCTCCAAGATGCTGTCTCAGCCCTCCAGGCTGGCAGCTTCCAACATGACCTAATCCTGGTTGTGATGTAACTCCACGTCTGCCAGGACAAACTTCCAGCCTTTGGCTCGGGACCAGCCAGCCTCAGATTCTCTTTATGACAGAAAACTATTGTCTCAACAATCCCATAAAGATTTCTTTCTGTCTCCTCCTGGTGCCGTGGCCATTGTGGCATGATTGGGGTGTTTCCAACCAAAAAAAAAACATGTTCCCTGGTAGTAAGACCTTAAAACAAATTGTGTTTGCACTCATCCTCTGTGGTAAAGTTTTTTTAATCTTTGATTTGCCCTTTGGGATTTTATCCAGAGTGGGGTTTAATGTTCTCCCAGCACTCAAGTCAGAAAACAAGAATGGAGAGGAACAGGTGGGTGGGGAACAAATGGATGGGGGATAATCATCATTATTCCATTATCATTATCATGGTTAATAATAATTTTAGGGTGTTTCCTCTCCAAACCTTTTGCTGGATTCATATTTATGCTTCAGATTTGCCAAGAAAAGAATTTCTGAGTTTTCTGCATTCCTGACTCCCTTGCAGCCTTAGAAAGTCCTGCAATGGGAGATCTTGATGCACCCATGGCAATAACCAATAAAACAGATTTTTTTTCAGGGATCCCAGTTATAAATACATAGAAATTAATAAATAAAGGGACTTAAGCATCTCTTCTGTGTAATGACAAATGAACCAACCCAGCCCCATTTATCTACCAGGTTTGAAAGGGTGACTTGTCAGAGATGGGGAGAAATCTCCTGTCAGCAGAGATAATGAGGAGGATGGAAGGGAGAATATAGGCAAGAAATCATGGAGGAATGAGGAGGAAATGTAGCAGAGACATAAAAAAACCCCAACAAACCAAACTAAGAAGATTACAGGGCAAAAAAAGGCCAAGGAAGAAAGGAGACAGAACTGTGGTTATGTATGAAATGTAGGGGACTGACCCCTCCAAGGGGCACATTTGTGTTTGTAGGAGGAATGATAAAATTTTTAAGTTCCAAATACATGCTGCAGGTTGCCTGTGCTTGAAAATTGAAATTCCTGGGGAAAAAAAAATGAAAAAGGAAAAGAAAAAAGCTGAACCATAGGTGGCAAAACAAAAGACATGGGCTGAATTGATAGGAAAAAACTGTTTCTTAAAGGGAGCTGCTCTGTGGGACTGCAGAAATCCTGTACCTAGAACAGGTGTAGCAGGGCTTGATATTCGCATTTAAAGCTGCTCTGTGCTTGAGGATCTCTGGGAAAAGCTGAGGATGTGAAGATCTCCTTGCTGGGTCTGTTGCAGCCTGTCTGCAAGTGATGCTGGGAGCAAACCCCCCCTCCCCTGCACAACCCCCAGACTGCATCCATTGGCAATTCCACCCTGGGCACTGAGGGCTCTGCCAGGGCAGCACCTAGAGCTCATTAGAGCAGCTCTCTGAGAGCTTCTAAATCAAGGCACTCCCTTGTTTGGGGCTTTTCCCCACCTGGGGGTGGCAGATCCCTCCCCAGAGGAGCCCTGGAGCGCTGGTGGGCTGTGACACAAACCACAGCAGGACTTGATGGATACCAGAGCAGCCACTCAGGCAGACACTGGCTGGCTTTTCCACTGGAGCTCTCCCCCTGCTATTATTTATATTCCATTTCACTTGCTCACATGTAACTTAAAACCAGCCCAAAGCCAGCAGCCCCATCCAACCACGGGCCAATTAGGCTGCAGTAGCCCTCTCTCCCTTCCTTTCTCCCTTTCTCCCTCTCTCTCCCATCGTTTCTGCAGGCAGGAATAAGGCTGGTTATTGTTAGGCACTCCCAGTGGTGGCCCAGCAAAGCCTGGGTGCCAGCTCAGTGGCTGAATATGGGCCCTGTTTGTTTTTTCAGAGTGCTAATTTTCAAGGGGTTGGAAGAGTTGTTAAAATTAGCGTCAAGAATTTCAGCCACAGAAAAGGTCCTTTCACCTTATTCTTCAAAAAGCCTGTTGTTGCCCAGAGCAGCCACCCCTTCCAACTTGCCTGGAAGCCTCAATTTCCATCTGGGAATAAAAACCATCATCTTCAGACCCCAAAATAAGGCTTGGACAGGTTTTGGTGGGATCAGGCTCATTTCCCTGGGTGTGAATGGCACCTGCCAGGAAGGAGAGCATCAAAACCCATCCCTTAGAAAGGCTGAGCAGGAGAGGGGTGTGAGGGAATGGAGCTGCTCCAAGAGGATGCCAGGAGGACACAAATCTCCACCTCAGCATCAAAAGAAACAAACATCCCCTTCAGGGCTGATGGCTCTTGACATCCCAGGGCCTGGGCAGCATCAGGAGGGAGGAAGGTGATGATTTCTGACAGCTCAGCGTGACATCTGGCCAGATCCCCTTCCCAGGAGTGGAAAGAAACAGGGATTCCCTAAATATTTGGCAGCAGGAAAATGGGATTCTTCATAACTGCTCCAAGTCCTAGAGCCTGCCTGTCCTACAGGACCAGCACCAGGCTCTGAGTGAGTCCACGCTGCAGGCTGAGGGGTTTGGGTCGGGCTCTTTGCTCAGTTTTGGAAAATGAATGGCAGATAAGGAATCTGGAGACTCAAGGATTAGTTTGGTTCCTCCAAAGCTGCTGAATTATTTAAATTCAGGCCAAGGTCTCTTGAGTCAGCAAAACTCAGCAGGAGCTCTCACAAAAATAGGGTTTCTTTTGAAAATCTGCACGCTTCCTGTTTGTGCAAGCGCCGTGAGAACTGCCTTTCCCATGGCACATCTGGGCTGGAACCAGGAAACAGAGGGGAATTTGGAAACACGGAATAATTGCTAAAAAGAAAGGAAAAAAAGAAAAGAGAGAAAGATAATCATATTTCTTTTTGCCTCTCAGGCTGAAAGAATGCTTTGTGTAGTGTGGCATCCTGTTGGTGAACTGTCCTTAACCAGGTTTGGACTGCATGATCCATGCTGGATTCAGTGATCCATGTGGGATGGCTGTTTGTCCATCCCTGCTGGGATCTCCAGACCTGGGCTGTCCCAGCCCACCCAGAACCTGTCTGTGTGTCCATCCCTGCTGGGATTTTCAAACCCAGCCCAATCAGAACCTGTCTGTGTGTCCATCCCTGCTGGGATTTTCAAACCCAGCCCAACCAGAACCTGTCCCTGTGTTCATCCCAGCTGGGATCTCCAGACCTGGGACACCTGCACGGGGCTGCACGATGCTGCAGACATTGTTGGCTCTTCTGCAGCAGCAGCTGGTGGCCAGATGTTGTGTCCCACAGTGTTTCCAGAGCTCTGGGGACAGTTTAATCTTCTGCCACAGGCATTTCTAGGACTTGTCCCCATCCTTCGTGTCTGCTCTGTGCTTTTCCCTTTCTCATCCTTCCCTTTCTCATCTTCCCTTTCTCATCTTTCCCTTTTTTCCTCTCCCTGTATCCTGGCCTGACCTGGCCTCAGTGCTCCACCCACATGGCAGCAGCTTGATTTGGCTCACACAGCTCTGATAACAAAGCTCTGCCTCTTCAACAGCAAAATTCTGTCTCAGTGAGCTGCAGCCACTGAATTTGTCTGTGCACAAGGCTTCTTGGGGCTTTTCCCTCGTTTGTATCCAGAAAGTGAAGTGTATCTTCCAGTGAAGAAAATATTTTTGAGCTCTGCAATCCCCCTGGCACTGACATTTGTCCCTCTGCTTCCAGCAAAGTACCCCATTCCCATCTTGGATTCAAGCCTGTGGAAAACCTTCCATCCAAGGACTCTCTGCACTAGAAATCTCTAAAATGGGAGTGACCTTTTCAAGGCTCTCTGCTTCATAAGGATTCAATGCTGCTCCCATTTGAGTCCCAGGGGGAGCTGGATTAGAGGGATTTAACCACAGAGTCCTCCTGCACTCAGTTGTTTCACAGGACTGCCTTCGGTACAGACCCAAAAAATAAAGCTCAGCATAGAGAAATAAACAGATGTGATGCACATAAAGTTATTTTTTCTTCCTTACCCACCAGTTGTGGCATTATGTGGTCACCACACTCTGAGAAAACTCTGGAGATCTGAATCCAGGATGAGCCACGTCAACAGATTTGGGGATGGTTTGGAGAACTTCAGGAGAGGTCTGAAATTTGGGTGGTCCAGGTCAGGAATTTTAACCTGTCCAGTGAACCTGGAGCCTTTTGGCTCCCAAATCCTCATTTTTCTCAGCTGCCTTGTGAGGAAATCTGAAGTACAGCCCAGATGCCCTCAAACCTTTGGATTCCAGGTTTAAGGAAAGCAGAGACCTGGGACGTGGAGCTGCAGAGAGCTCTGAGTGAGAAGGAAGAAATGCCAGGGTCTGCTTGGTAAGGGGAGATATTTTTGCCCTAAAAACAGTGTTGAAAATCTCCCCTCAGCCAAAATGATCCCATAAAACCTTTTGATTTAAAAATGCAAACATTTATTAAGAAATGGGCTCCCTTTGCCACACTGCCTAAACCAATGGGAGAAAATGATAAAACTGGATTTCAGAGTCAAATATCACACAATTAACCAAAAGCAGGAACTGGATGCCTGAAAATCCCTCTGATCTACTTCAGATGAGATCCTGCATTTTTGCAGCTTCAGGTTGTTTTTGAACCCTTTCCTGCTCCTCTCTCCCTTTTCTCAAAGCATCATTCAGGACCCACCAAAGGCAAGGGGAGTTTTTCTCCTTGAATGGAGTATTAAATAGGAGTTTACATTAACTATTTAATTGTTAGTACTATTTAATGTAATTTAATATTACATTAACTCAAACTTGGGTTTTACTGTAAAAGAATCAAAAAATAAAGAATTTTAAACAAGCACCACGGGATCCCAGCAGCTATTTGGTGACTCAAAGATTCAGATTTTAAGGATTTAAAAAGAAAAACCCAGTCTCTCCAGCCTCTTCAATAAGTGAAGTGTGGAGCTGTTACAAATTCACTGAAGAATCTTTCTATGTGCTGCCATCAGGTGTTTGGTTCCATGTGTCAGAAACCAGCTCCAAGGTTTTTTCCTTGGGAAGAACGAAGGGTTTTTCCTCTTTTTACCAAACCTGGGCAAAATTTAACCCCTCAGGAATCCCCACACTGCCCCAGCTCCACAAAAGGGTGACAGAGGAACAAGGCATTTTTATCTGCAAGTCCCTGAAAGCCTTTGTGGGGTGAATATTTTACAGAGCACAAATAAACCAGTGAGTTCTTCTTTCCTGCAGTGCCAGGAAAACCCAAAGGAGAGAAACTTCACAGTGCTTATGTGGTATCTTATTTTTATCACATTACATGACAGGTTATTATAATACATATTTATAATATTATATGATGGTTCTGAAAGCAGGAAGAGCTGAAAACACGACTGAATAATTGTTATTTCTTAGGTGCTTACAGAAATAATCATCTTTCACCGTTTTCTCCGTTCCTAAATTCTGTGGGGGCAATCCTTGAACTTTTTCCTCAAATGGTGGAATTCCCACTGGAAGGGCTTGAAAGGTCCAAGCCTCTGTTTTTACAAGGCAACAAATGGCAGGAGTTAAAAAGAAAAGCAGAAAAAGAGAGGCAAAAGGGGGAAAAAAAAAGAAGAACCCTTTTCAGTCTCTACTCTCTTTAAAGGCAGTTATATGGGATTTTCTTTCCTTCTCATCTCCCTGTTCCAGCTTCTCAAAGCTGGGTTTAAGTTCAGAGGGAGGAATTTGGGACTTGAGGGTGTTGGTGACCCCAGCCCTGTTTGGCATTCCTGGGAGTGGGGCTGGCAAGGCCGTGGAATTGTTGTGAATTCACCCCAAATACCAATTCAGGAGCAAACCCAGCTGGCAGGGGGCTCAGCAGTTTTGGGGGTTTGCTGGGGGAGGGAGGTGCTCTCAGGGAATCCCAATATCCAGAGGGGCTCCCTGGAAACTCAGCACGCCTTGGGGGGAAGGGCCACTCTTAAAAGGAACTCGAGGAGGCAAAGCTTCATTTCCTGAGATTTAAGGAAATTTATTAATTTTTTTTTCCCCCCACCCCCTTTCGTGCATTAAGAGTTGGCAGAGCAGGAGAAGCAGCCTTAGTGTGAAATTGCTTTTTAGAGGGGAATCCAAGGATCATTGCTCTAATAAAGGGAAACCCAAGAGGAGGGAATTTTGAAGCTTTTGCAGCCTCACTGTGATCTGAGATGCACAAATAAAATCCCTTTTTTTTAGCTGTTGCACAGTAACAAACTGAGTTCCTTATCTCAGAAACCCCGTGGGAATGGCCAGAGGGGTGGTTTGGGACAGCTTTTGGTCACCAAGCACTGTCCAACAAACCCTGACTGCCAAATTAGTGTGTGGGCACTAGAAATGTCATTTGGATAAACACCAAGTTAACAAGGAAATTAAAAATAACACCGTGAAGATCTGAATTTTAATCTTTCACTCACCCCAGTAAGGACAGGTGAGGTTTTATTTCCAATTTATTTATTTGGAGCTTTTGGTAGCTTTAATGTGTGAGAAGAGGATGAGGAGAGGAGAGCAATGGGAAGAGGACAGAGGTTCTTTGAGGTCAAACCTGTGGCAGGATGCAGGAACCCTGGGACTGATTTTTGGCCAAACTGTGCAATCTTGAAGAGTGCAAAGGGACCACGACTGTCCACGATGGACAAATGTTTATCCATCCTCAGGGGTGGCACTACCATCATAATGGCACAAAATCATAAATGTGCATAAAAAATGCAGCTCTCCCTGCAAGTGTTGGGTCTGTCAGAACCTGAACGTGGAATTTGGATCCATTCATGGGCTCTGCAAAGCCCTTTTCCCTCCCTGGTGTTGTCAGCATGGGAGAATGCCCTGGCAGGGTTATTTTGGCAATGCTCCCAATCCTTGCAAAATTGCAAATTGCAAAGAACGATGAATTTGTGCATCATTAAGTTTTTCCTCCTGAGTATCTAGTTTTAAGGATATCAGATTAATACTAACTAAAAAAATAAAATATTGAAAGGCAATTTGGAAGCTTTCAGCTTTCTTTTTTTGTTAATAAATATTCTGAAAGCTGTAAGGGCAGGCTGCTACAGCTATCACTGCTATTCCTAAGAGGACTGGGGTGGATTTAGGTAGAGGCAAGCAGTACCAGGGAATTTTTCACTTCTTCCTTCCCACAGCAGTGAGTGGCCCTTTATCCTCACCCAGTTGGATATTTTCCTCACTCTGATGCCACAATAAACTCCAGGACCATCCATCCACCTGCAGACACAGACCTTCAGTGCCAGGTGCTGAGGCTGTCACGGGTACTTTGGCATCAGACAAAAAGGAGATTGTTTTGAGAGTTTGTGCTCACACTGCCTGAGTTTAGAAGTGCATCATGCAATTAACAGTGCTGGAAGCCCCCCCTGGCTGGATCCCCCCCTCTGGATCCCTCTCCCTGCACTTCCATCCTCCCTTTCAGCTGGAGGAAGGGAATCAGCATATGTGTGTCATTAGGCATTCCTCTGCTTAGGAAAGTAATAAGGTTTTTTGAGCATTGTGAAATGCTTTTCTCTAAGGCTGGGACATAAAGCTTTGATTATCCCTCGGTGCATTTCACTCCATCAAATATGAAACCCCTAGATTTCCTAGGATTTAACTCACAGGCAGATTCAGAACACTTAACCAAACATTTTGGGTAATGAAAAAGCACGCAGGCTAATGGGGCTGGAATCAGGTCCTGGGGATTTTCTTTCCATTCCTGCCACTGACCTGCTGCAGCTTTGGGGTGAGCCCTCACTCCTTTTTTCCTGTCATCTTGCTGAATCATAAAATGGATCTTACAAATGCCAGGGGAAGTGATGTTTGTGGAGTTTTCCCAGCAAACACAAAGAGTTTTTATAGAGCTGTATAAACCACAGTTTGCTCCTTGCTGCTTTGTTGCTGTTTATGGCTGTGCCCCTCTCTTCCCTGGGCCTGCTGCCACAAATGTTCCACATCTCCAAAGGGATCTAATAGATCCCATGCAGCTTCCAGAGGGAGGATTTCCTGGGATCCTCAGTTCCCATTGCCATCAGCAGGGTCACCAGTGGCCCTGAGAGTCCTGTGAATATTTCAGCAGCTGCCTGTACTTTGTGCCTTCCCGTTTTTCCAGGACTGTATTTTTCATCCTTCCCATTTTTCCAGGGCTACATTTTTTGTCCCTTCCCATTTTTCCAGGGCTGCATTTTTTGTCCCTCCCCATTTTTCCAGGGCTGTATATTTTATCCTTCCCATTTTTCCACGGCTGTATTTTTTTGTCCTTTCCCACTTTTCCAGGGCTGTATTTTTTGTCCTTTCCCATTTTTCCAGGGCTGCAGCTCTCCCCCTGCCTGGCCTCCGGGCTGGGGGAAGGCAAAAAGTGTTTTTTCCTGCCTCCCACCTCCAGCAGAACGATAACCCAGGAGCCCCTTGGAGTGCAGCGAGTTTGGCAGCGATTCCCTGCTTGTGCATTCAGAAATATCCAGTGAGCTGTGAACTCACCAGTCTGAATGAAAATCCAACTGGTCCCAAGCCCAAGGGTCACAGGAGACCTGCTGTAATGTATGGAAATATTTGACTCAAATTGCAGATTTTGCAAGAGTGTCTCGGGCAGCAGCAGAAATAAATATTGGGTTTTAAACCCATGAAGCTCTGGGATGACTCTCAGTGTTTGCATCCTATCAGTCTCTCTGTTTTTGCCATGGAAAAAAATCTTGATTTAGGCAAATATTGATTTTTAAAAATGTATTATGTATGTTTTTCCCAATGCCTGTTTGGATTCTGATTTTTTATCATTATTCTTAGAAGGTCACTGAGGATAGGGAAGAGTTCTTGTTTGGGGGTTAAGGAAAGTGGTGGAAATCCATTCCAGCTGAAAGCTGGCAGGAGTTCTCAGCCTGCAAGCAAAATTGGTCATTTTTCCCTGCAGATTAAGGAAAAAAAAATCCACTTGGCTCTGTTTATTGTGGAGGAATGCAGAGAAAAAGGACAGGGAGAAAGAGACAGAAGAAGTAAAATGTTTGCATGATTTATGGGAATTTTGCAACCTCCAAGCAGCCTTGTGGGGTGACCTGTTGTCGTGAAATGAAAGAAAACCCAACAAATAAATCAGGGAATGATTCCTGAGGTTTATCCCAGCACTACTGGGCAGCAACATTCCATGATTTGGGGTTGCAGTGAGAAATCCCCCAGGGCACGAGCAGTTCCCAGCCCGAGGGAGGGCCATTAAGGGCAATATTGGGATACATTCCCAGGGGACTTTCACTGCCTCTGAAATCCGGGGTGGAAATGTCTGTGGAAATCGATAGGCTGTCTCGTGTTTTGGACTGTCCCATGACACAGATCCTTAAAATGACTGCACAGGATTCACAGACTTTGCTCTCCCGTGGGATCCCGTGGTGCCAAAGGAGCTGGAGCTGGCTTGGCTCCTCAGAACAAGCACAAGTTTTTTATTTGCTTTTTCTTTCTGCTGCTGTTGAGGAGAAGGAAAGGATTTCTCCCAATCTGCGTGGAGGCATCAAAGCAATGAGGATTTCAGGAGGTTCCCTGGAGCTGGGCAGGTGGGGATGCCATGGATGGGAAGGTGGGTGCTGCCTGCACTCAGCCTGACTTGGCCTTGCAGCCATTCTTGGGGCTGATGGAATCAGTCTGGATCCACAGACACCCCTTGGAAATGAGGCTTCACCCTTCCAGCTGGCAGAACTGCTGGTGGGAACCGAGCTGGGACTCCAGGAGAGGCAGGGCTGCTGCCAGAAGTTCCTACAGAGGATTGCAGAATTCCCTTTCCTTTTTCTTTTTCCTTTATTTTCCCCTTTTCCCCTTTTCCCCCTTTTCCCTTTTCCCTTTTCCCTTTTCCCTTTTCCCTTTTCCCTTTTCCCTTTTCCCTTTTCCCTTTTCCCTTTTCCCTTTTCCCTTCCCTTCCCTTCCCTTCCCCTCTTTTCCCCTGGATCATTTGAGCTCCAGTCTCTAACACATTTTTACACCTCACAGCTGAATTCCTGGATTCCTGTTCCTCCCTCTATTCCCAGTTTGTCCCAGATGGAGCAGCACTGGGAAAATCAACCCCAAGTTGGACGGGGCCGTTCCTTTGGCATTGGAGATAAACCTGCTCCAGCCTCACTTTTGTTTTCCTCCATCATTCCTTAAAAAGGACTTTCTTGGCAGTGAATCCCGTGGGAGCTGCACATTCCCAGCAGCTGTGGGATTTCCACGGACGAGGAATTTCGCAGTCACCAGCGAGGGTGTTGGCATCAGGAATGTTTTTTCCCCTCAGCGATTGCACTTCATCAGAACACGAGCCCTGGGGACTCAGTGTCCAGTCAAAACAGCTCAGATTTCACATTGCAGTGGGAGGACACCCAAACCAGCCTTTCCAGCAAACTGGAAAAGTTGCTTTTTTTGCTGGTAAAAAAGTCATTTCCTTGGCTGGCAGGAGGGGATGGAAAGATTCTCCCAGGGTTTGGGGTCAGGGAGACAGAGATCCCACAGCTGACGCAGGCAAATGGAACCAAAAGAGAAACCAAGGAGGTTTCTCCTCACTCACGAGCCTTCATGGGAAATTTGCTCCAATGCCTGCGTGGAGAAGCTTGGCTGGTCTCACATGGAGCTGTGGGGGCTCTCTGACCTCGACACTCTTTCAGTTTTCATGGACTTGTTGGGATTTTTGTGCCTGTCTGAGTCACTTGGCTTCAATTTATTTAATGGCCGATTGATTTAAGGGCCTGGAGCCTGGGATTTCTGGGAGGTTTGTGCAGCATCCACTCCCAACTCAGTGACATCCCTGTTTTATTTGTAATTCCTATGCTAGAAAGCACACCCTTTATTTTTGCCCTCTTCCAGGCTTTCCATGGCATTTTGGAAACTATAAAAAGGCACTTTTAGGAGAGTGAAATAGCAACACACCTTTAAAGTCCATTGACATATTTTGGACCGTGAGAGCTTTCACAGAAGGACAGAATGGAAAAATAAGAGATATTTTGCTCTTAAAAAAAAAAAAGAGAGAAATTATCCTTCCTAAATAGGGACAGTTGGCATCTGTGCCTCCTTCTTTGCTACAAAAGCCTGTCCCAGTCTTTGCTGTCCGACCCATTTCATAGTAAAAATAGCACATGGAAAATTTTTGTCCCAGTGGTTCTTGCCAGCTGAGTGCTCGGCTGTTGCTTTCAAGTGACTAATTTAGAGCAAGATTTGACTTGAGAGAGTGCTAAGTGATGGTGTCATTGCCTTCCTTGTCACATCCAGGTAAAACTTGTGGGAAGAGCTGTGACAAGTTCAGCCTGAGCCTAAAATGGAGAGGAAAAGAGCCAAGGAAATTGTGAGTGTTCACAAAATCGTGGAATGGGTTGGTTTGGAAGCGACCTTAAAGCTCATCTCATTCCCTGCCATGAGCAAGGACCAACTTCCACGAGCCCAGGTTGCTCCAAGCCCCATCCAACCTGGCCTTGGACACTTCCAGGGATGTTTAATCATATTCAGGGGCAAGAAAATGAAGTTAAACACACACCCTCAGCGTGTTCATGCCTGGTAGTGCCTGAAAGCTGAGCTTTGCAAGGCTCAGCCTGTACAACCCCAAAATCCTGAGGCACAAAGATCTCCAAACCCTGGGGCTGCTGAACCTCAGAGGTGCTCTGTGGTTAATTGCCACCATTTAATTAGTGAGTCCTGCACCATATGGTCCCTGCCTTAAAGCTGCAGCTCTTGGCTGTGATGAGAATCCCAGCTTTTACTTGATTTAATTTTTCAACTCAACACTTCCCTTTTATGTTTGCAGAACAAAATGTGGCGCCGTAACGACAGGTGAAGAAGGAAAACATCCCCAAAGTTGGTGTTTCCTATAAGATCTCAGTTTGTCTCCTTTTTTTTATTTTTTTTTTGAGGATTTAGGCAATAATTCAGCTGCACCGCAGTTCTGACAACAACATCCTTGCGAGCGAGTGGTGAGAAACGCCCCGAGAGGACGCCCCTGTGGTTAATGTAAATAGGTGGAGCCCCTGCATGCCTGCAGCTGAAATTTGGAGAAGGCAGAAAGGACCGGGTGTTTCTCCCGCGGCGAGTTCATCATCCTGGGGCACTGGCGCCTCTCCTCCTGTGCCCGCAGGGATGAGGAGCTGGGATCCAGCCGGACTCCTCTCCCGGCTCCAGCCGCGCTCGGCTCCCGCAGGGCGCGCAGCCTGGGCAGGAGCATCAGCGGCAGCGCCATGGAGAAAAGGGCAGGAATCAGCTGGGGTAACCCTGGAAAAAGGGGCAGGAATCAGCTGGGGTGACCCTGGAAAAATGGAAAGACATCAGCTGGGGTAACCCTGGAAAAAGGGGCAGGAATCAGCTGGGGTGACCCTGGAAAAATGGAAAGACATCAGCTGGGATGACCCTGGAAAAAGGGGCAGGAATGATCCGGAGTGGTCTTGGAAAAAGGGGCAGGAATCGGCTGGGGTAATCCTGGAAAAAGGGGCAGGAATCTGCTGGAATGGCCTTGGAAAAAGGGAAAGGCGTCAGCTGGAGCGGCCTTGGAAAAGGGGCAGGGATCAGATGGAATGGGCCTGGAAAAGGGGGCAGGGATCAGATGGGGTGACCCTGGAAAAGGGGGCAGGGATCAGATGGGGTGACCCTGGAAAAGGGGGCAGGAATCAGCCGGCATTTCCCTGGAAAAGGGGCAGGAATGATCCGGGGTGGCCCCGGGGCAGCGATCCCCTCCGGCGCGGCCAGGACAATTTGCTGGAGAGTCAAACTTTGTCCTTTGAAAAGCAACATTACCCTGCAGCGCTGAGCCGGGGGCGCATGTCAGCTTTACACCGCTAATTAACGACCGCTAATTAGAGAGCGTCTCGCAGCGCGGTCCTTACCCCGGCTGCTCATCCCCCCTCATCCGAGCATCCCTGCTGGGGGGAGCGCTGGGGCTTCCTCCTCCTCCTCCTCCTCCTCCTTCCCAGGACAGCTCCTGGGATATCACCCAGCTATTGACTCAGCTGCTCACGCCTCTTTGCCCAGAAAATTCATCCGCGTTTGGGTTTTTTTCCTTGTGGAGGGGAGAGGGAGCTGTTGGAGTGGGGGGAAGCACAGAGGGAAGAGCTGAGAGATGCTGTGTTTATTGTGGCCAGGCCCTGTGTCCTCTACACCCTGGATTTTTTCAAAATGCACTTTATTTTGCTCATTTTGACTCATTTCACCTCTCTTTTCACTCCTCTTCCCAGCACCATTTTTAGGGAGAGGGACATTTCTTTTTCTGCCCACTGAAGTCTGATCTATTAATAACTGGAGAGCTCTGCATCAATCCCATATATTACTGTTTCTGCCAAAACACACAAGGAGGTGTGATGTGTGATTTATGAATGATCTAAGAGCCCCCAAATCCCAGTGTACACAGACTTCCAAGGGTATCTCAGGCTGTGAATAGCCATGAAAGGGAATTATGAGAGCCAGGTTGATTTTCTCAGTGGGATTTTTTTTGCCAGTGTTTTCTGCTGTACGAGCAGCAGTTGTTTCCTTTCTGATCAACAGAGGACAGTATTCTTATATTCAGAGGCCACAACACTTCCTCATCACACAGCAGCAGGCTCCAGCACAAATGTAACACCATGGACTGAAAAGCTAAAGAGAAATTAAAGCATTTATCTCACACTTCTCCCTTGGTAAAATCCATCCCACGGCAATTTGGATGATGGAAACTGGATAAATGAGCGCCAAGCCTTGTAAAATCTGATTTATTCAACAAACTGTCGCAAGATTTGGAATTACCATAAAATCTCATCACTTCTCCAGTTAATAAAACACTCATCAGAAGGGACTGTTAGAATCCAGCCAGAGATCTGGCAGTGACCACTCATTTAATGGGACAACACAGCCCAGTGCTTTGCATAAATAGCAAGAGTCAAAGCGTTTTCTCAGCTATTTCCAATTCCTCATTAGGGAAAAGTCATCTCCAACCCTGGGGACTTCATTTCAGTAAATAACATGCTGTGGAGAAAACTTATTGAGCTGAATTCCTGGAAGTTTTTTGTGATTTCTGAGCAGAAAGGCCCTTTGCAGAGGATCCCTGTGTCCGGGGTGTTTAGAAATCCAGGAGGAAATTCCTGCCGGTGGCAGATTTTCTGTCCCCACGTGTGGGGCAGTGCAGGGATGCTCTGGGGTCAGAGCTGTGGGAGCCCCTGTGTCACAGGTGGCAGAGGGACAGAGGGTTAGGGTGGGATGAATCTCAGGGCAGAAAATCTGCAGACACTTTTCCAGGCTGGAGGCTCAAATAACAAAAAAAAAAAAAAAAAAAAGAA